>OY735232.1:16316792-16419292 GCA_963457665.1 Thysanoteuthis rhombus | reverse complement strand
CATAACTGTTCTGTTGAATTATATGTCCATTTTTTATTATCTATAGCTGTATCAGACTTTGGGGTTACCACTCGAATATGCGTCGTAGTGAAGACATGTATAAAAAATAAGGAAAAGCCACACTAGTTGGAGATTATCTGATGTTTAGTAACTTGGATATTTTGTAAAAATGATTCGGCTTAGCTCAAGGAAGAGATTTCTCTGACCTGAATGAATTCGTCTACCGCGGTGCTGTCTTCATATATATATATATATATATATATATATATATATATATAATGGTATGATCAGTGTGGAGGAGGTCATTAGATTTATTGTGTTGAGTGTTGCTCTCCCTCGACTTTTTGAGTTTATGAAGAATAGTCGTACCTATATACAAACGCTGACATATATACACACACATACTAATGAACAGACTCGTTCACATGCTCGTATATAGACTACGTACATCTATACACGCATACATATAAAAATAGAGAATTCAAAATTCTAATTATCAAGTGATGAATGGTTAAAGTGTACAGATAATTAAAAAATCAAATTCAATAGTTACTACAAAAAGGACGAAAAAACACACCAAGGATACTATCCCTTTTGCCCTAGCTCTAAACTTAAAAACTATATCAATTATAGTTTATATATTAATGTATATGTGTATATTTCCACTTTTTTTGTCAATACTGTATATTTTTGCCTTCTTTCTGTTTAATTAACAATCTTTAATTATTTACCATATGTCTGCCCATATCTTTATTTGTTTTTGAGAACATGTTGCCTATGTTGGCTTATATAAGTGTGCTCAAACGACTGCACCTTATTACAAACCAATGATTTCCTCTACTTAGCGCGTGCGAATCACACGAAAATTATCGAGACCATCCTCCAAATGTATATGTATATGTACATGTATTCTGCTTGTGTGAGTAGATGCATATGTATATTTCACCAAGTATTTGGATGGATGCCTATGTATGTATATGTACGTATGCATATGTGTGCATCTAGAAGCTGTGTTGAATTGTTGCATGTGTATACGTGTGTGCATATGTACATGGGAGTATGTGCAGTGGTGCCTATGTGCAGGGCTCTTGTGTGTTTGCAGTGTCTAAGTATTTGCTTTGGCGTACATACTTATATGCATATGTATGTATGAATATGTATGTGTATATATTCATGTGTATGTAGGTACTTGTATATATTGGTATGTTGGTATTTTGCGTGGTATTGTGTATGAATATATGATGCCACCTTAGGAGGCTGTAATGAAATTCTGCACTAATGTACTTAAATGTGTATGTACTTACATATGTATGTATGGATGGATCTGTATTTAGTATATCCGATATGCTTTTTTTCTTCCCTTCCATCGTAACTAATTAATTCATGATTTTTTGATCATCTATTTACTCTATCCATCTGTAATACTGTAATTGTATATGTATGCACATGTATATACATAAGTAAATATATATATATATATATATATATATATATATATATATATATTATTGTTGTGTCATCCACAGACAGCTGTTTCGATGTATTACATCTCTTCAGTGTGGCTATAGACTTTCCATTATTCCAATCTAGTACTGCAAGATAGAATTGAAACCCTCACATCAGACCCAGAGGCCGATATCTGGAGTACGGAAATAGACGATCAGTAGGGCTGAATTTAAGCGATGCATCTATTTACACGGAAATTCCTCATCCATCAGAATGCTCTATTCCTAAGAGATATATGCATGTATGATGTGAACTTCTGTGTGAGCATTTTCATCAGGATGTATTTGTATACGTATATATACATATGTAGGTGTTTATGTATGTATTGCCATTCGCCATGAACTTCATATCTTAGGATAGGGCCACAACCAACATTCACTAATTTCAAGGTCTTCTTCCACACTGATCGTACCTCTTATATTGAGGAAACTACGACACGGACAACAGATTTTTCATATTATCTTTTTTCCAATACCAATCACTCAAACAAACACTCATTCATCTCTTGATTATTCTATTGAACCCGTCCAGTGAAATATTTTCAGTGAGCTGAGAAATACAACTATTAATATAATTCCTTTTACAAAACTTCCAAGTTAACCAGTGTGGCTTTTCCTTACGTTTTACTTATCTCTTGATAATATATATATATATATATATATATATATATATATATATATATATATATATATATATATATATATATATATATATATATATGTATATATATATATATATATATATATATATATATATATATATATATATATAACGATACAAGATTACAAATTACATTACGGATTCATTTCATGACTATTAGTTTCTTGAAAAAGGCTAAAAGCGTACATATATCCTATAAGAAAACTATATATATATTGCTCAGCAAATGGTGAACTCAACAGACGGAACCATAACTTATTATATTTCACTAAACGAGAACACTCACTAGATGATACAAAAATAAAAATTAAAAAAAGCAACTATAATACCCATAAATGAAACCCCTTACGCTCTCTAAAGATAATAAACCTGACTGAATACCACTTATAGCCATTTTCAGCAACACACTCCCACCCTTAGCACACATTGTCAATATGAGATGGGACATCATCACCCTTGAAATAGATGTCAGAGAAATATTCACAGATCCGTGTGTCATCGCTTACCACGGACCCAAAAACATCAAAGACATGAATAGCAGCAACAATATAATAAACAATGAAGCTTCACACAACAATATTCATAGAACCACTATGTCGTGTAAACCATGCGACAAAAGAAATAGTCTATGCTGCAACCACTTCAGGTCAACCAACACCCTCACCAGCTCTACCATCAAAGAGAGTTTCTATGTATAGCATAGCACTAACTGTCGTTGCAAATATATATATATATATACCTTTTGGAATGTAATAGATAAAATTTACAATACATAAGTAAGTCTGAATGGCAGTTAAACATTATACTTAAGAACTACAAACACGGAATTAAATCACAAAACATTCCCAGTCAACTAGAACTACATTTTTGCACACCCGGTCACAATTTTGCTACAGAAGTTAGCTTTACTATCATTGAAAAAATAGAAAAAAAACTTCCGCTGAAATAACTAATTTTCTAGAAAGACATTAGGATATGTGGATCAAAAAACTCAAAACTTTCCCCCCCTATTGACTTAACACCAAACTTAACAACCCTAATCACACAGATCTTTAAATTATAATCCTCCCACAAACAATGACCTCACATCCACGTCTACCCTCTTTCAGATACATCTAATATCGAGAATTTCAAAGTCAGTCAAACTCATAACAACAATAACCTTGGTAGGGTATTTCACTTGTACAAATAAGAGCAAGCTTATTTCCAATGACCTGAAAGGTTGATACATATGAAGTTCCAAACCCCTCTATTTATACTGCCACTAACCTACTCACACAATCTAACACCGAACCACTTCCCTCCTACCCTGACACCGTATGTTCTCTCCAAGACCTACTACTGCTGCTAACACCACAGACTTCATAACAGATTGAACTAAGTCCTGCACAACAGGATGACCTTAGCAGATTGGATTCCATTTTTTGCTCACACAGCAAAGCTCCTGGTAGTGCATATATTCCACAGCAAACATTAAAAGGTACAGTCGCACTAAGCACATACTACTGAAGATTGGGAATACCTCCCCAAACATGTCTAGACCAACAATGAAAATATTTATGGATAAATAAACTTAGTTTCCATACACTTTCACGCCTGAGTCTGTCTCACTTCCAATAGTTCAAATTATGTATATATATATATATATATATATATATATATATATATATATATATATATATATATATATATATATTATTTTATAAAATGAATCAGTTCTCTGAGATCATGTCTGACAGTGATAAAAAAAGAAGCATGGTAAGAAAAATAAACTGACAACGGCACCAGTAGCAAGCAAACTAGCAGGGACCAGGTAATTGATTTTTGTCAGATGAATATTTAAACTAGTGCTTCTCAAACTAGGCTTTAGAAGCGTCTGGGGCACGTAAGATATATTGGAATCATGAAATATTGAGAAATAATCATGTAACTAGAGTTTACTTAAGAATAATCATGTTACTAGAGTTTGCTTTTCATCTAGATACAAATATCAACATCTATTGCTTCTTATTTTGGGATAACTCAATGCTATTTAATGAATGTTTTTATAAAAATTTAAAAATTTTGTTTCTGTTCCATTCCAGAATTTTTTCAATAGTATTTTTCCATATTGTTGAGGAAACATTACTATTTTTTCATTTTTCTAGGAGGAGAGGGTAATTTGTTTCTATGTTCAGTTACAGTAAGATTACGAAGAAAGACTACTGCTTTTATAACACTGTGTGCCTTGTCGAAGAAACTTTGGCCTCGTCGGTCACAAATTTGAGAATAAGTTTGAGAAGCACAACTATAAACTTTTATTAATAATCTTTTACTATTATTTACCTCCATCCCAAATTTCTAATGGATTTTAGGTTATGATCTCAGTTATCAGTGAAAGCAAAAGAATTATTAGAATTTTGTGTGCTTCCTATCGATAAAATTTCTGGGGTTCGGAATTTTTGTGTAGTTTAACAGGGGTGCTATTTACAACGTAACTATACTTTGCTGGACTGATATATACATTCTGTCTGCCGTACGACTGTTCTGAATCATTTTTCAAAAACACAGAAATTTATCTCATCATCATCATCATCACTCTTTTAACGTCCGTCGTTGGACATTGACCTTCCCCAGGATTCTCCAGAATTCTCTATCATAGGCGTTGTAGAGCCACTATTTCCTGGATTTTACTAGTTCATCTCTCCATCTTGTGTTCTGTCGTCCTTGGTTTATCATGTGATCTCTGAGGATCCATGTTGTGAATCGTGATGTCCATCAGTTGTCTCTTATTCTTGCAACATGGCCTGCCCATTGCCATTTGAGTTTTTATGATGTCTCGAACTCCCATTTTCTTCCTTATGTACTGTGCTGTCTTAAGATCTCTCCATGTAAGGTTTAGCATGATTCTCTCATGTGCACGCTGCATGCTTCTCAGTTTGTGGATCTGTCTCCTTTTCAAGTTCCATGTTTCAGCTCCGAAGGTGACTATCGGGAGAATGCAATGGTTGTATAATCTTCTTCTCAGGATTATTGGGATTGTCTGGTTTTTGAAAGTTGAGCTTGCTCTGCCGAAGGCTTGCCATCCCAGACATTTATCTAAACATGATTGAAAATATGAAAGTCCCCGAAATACTTCCGTTGCCTATATGCTTAAAAGTTTTACTTCGGTGAAACTGGCATGAAATAAAAGTGCAGGTCAGCATTAAAGTGTAACCGTTAAGAGAACCACCCTCAATAAGCAAGAAAAAAGGAATTCTCCCAAAACTGGCACTTTCCAAAACGAAACGGGGTCACATTGATTGAAAGTGACAAAGTTTTCCGCTTTAACTTAATTAAACAAATGTTAAACGTTTTTTATCACAACTAGAGTCGTGAATCTATCTTACTCAGTAAAAAGTTCAGAACAAATGTAAAAAATAAGCTATTTGGTTTCGAACAAAGAAATATGTTAAAAAACATACTTTCCACTGTGTAGTCAAATTCCAAATGTTTTTGCTCCCGTGCAACGCAGGGTACCTCTGCTGCTAATATATATATATATATATATATATATATATATATATATATATATATATATATATATATATATATATATGTATGTATATATATATATATATATATATATATATATATATATATATATATGTATGTATGTATATATATATATATATATATATATATATATATATATATATTAATATTATGCCTATGTGAAATAATGAGATTGTTATCAGCAAATTTAGACGGAAAGAAAGTCTGAAATTCGGTAAAAGAGGAATAAGGTGTACGAGATGGAAGAAGTAGGAGGAAGAATTTGATTTTTTTGGCGTCGTTCTTCACTGGTTCCGTTCATGCGTGAAATTTGTTGAAATTCGAAGTTGATGTTTTTTGTCGACTCGTCCAAAAAGGATGCGCATGGAATATGAGAAGCCAGAATCTATCTTCGTGAACAGAAGTAAACAAGATCTTATGTATCCTGAGGTGAAACAAAAATCAATACTTGATCGATATTAGATCACAGATGACCTTGCAATAGCTCTAGACAAAATCTAATCGGGCTCTTATATCTATATATACACACATCTATAGACACACATGCACACACCTCCATATAGATATATATGTACTAGTTGATCCGGGTCAATGAGATGGTAATCAAGGAAAAATAGTCTTTTCTGTTCAAGTGAAAGGTGTACACTTTCAAATGGCGATTAGAAGATGTTTTCATCAGAAAACGTGTTACCTTTGAATGGAAGTGTCCATTGTTAAGGGGGAAAAGTCAGAGTCCATAGTTTCAACAGGTGGAGAAGAGGTACTTTTCAATTTTGATTTTCTTACCTCTAAATGTGCGAGCGTTGCAGATAGCAATCCAAGAAAATTACAATGGCCATTATTTAAGTGTAGTATCCTAACATGAATTGGTGTCAGACCACCTATAACGAGAGTTGCAATAAAGATTGCACCAGCTAAAAACGACCAGTAGGATTAGGTTGCAGGTCATTGCTATATGACATGCGTCCTGATCTTTCTTTAAGTGATATACTCGTTATTCAAAAATAAAGCTCGGGGATTTATTAATATTGTGATGTGTTCTCAGATGAGTTCAAATATCTCTATCGGGCGGTTATCGCTTGGTCGTTCAGTAAGTTTGCCGTTTGTTACCAATAGCAAAAATTGTCTTCAAAAATGGCTAAAAACAGTTAAATTCCTTCATTTTCAGCTAACTTTACATCAGTGATATATATACATATATATACTCATTCAAAGCCCACTTAGCAAAAACAATAACCATAAATAAGTTTCTGGAACAAGCAATTGATGAAAACTGTAAATTTGCTTTGATTCCAGCTTATTGTTCAATGAACTAATTTTCAGATGAATTATCCCAACTCTATCTTCCTCTTCCTCTTCCTCCTCTTCACCCTCCTCCTACTACTACAACTACTGCGACTACTGCTGCTATTACTGGTATTGCTACTACTACCCTTTGAAATTGGAAATTGTAGATAGTAGACTCATCGTTAAACTCATGGTTTTTGTTTATTAAAAAATGCTGAATTTGTTTGTCGGGAATAATGTGTAGTTTGAAATTGTGGATAGGAAATATTTTTCAGACAAACTTCAACATCACATGGAAGATTACAATTTTACAACCAGTGAACTGAAACAATCAAACTGTTCACTTTTGAAGTATATATATATATATATATATATATATATATATATATATATATATATATATATATATATATATATATATATATATATATATATATGTATATATATATATATATATATAATTCTGCCTCGCGGTACTGGATGGGATAAAGTCTATAGCCACACTGAAGAGATGTCTTTAGATGACACAATAATTAATGCTCCTCTATTCAGGGTTGAGCACTCTTTAAGTGAGGTAACTCATCCATTGTAAGCTTATGCAGTGCTCTTCCATGGGAATAGAGCACTCTGGTGGATGGGGAGTTTCTGCGTGAATGTGAATATATTACTTAAATTCAGCCTTACTGACCACCCAGTTCCGTAGTCCAGAGGTATGATATCGGCCTCCGTGTGTGTGTGTGTGGGTGTGTTCACTTCAAGAGTATATATATATATATATATATATATATATATTCACGTCTGGAGTATATATGTGTGTGTGTGTGTGTGTGTGTTTGTGTGTGTGTGTGTATGTGTGTTAAAAACGAACAGTCATATTTTCATAGAAAGGCACCAGTGAAGAGCGAAAAATTGAGATTGAATAAGTGTATATCAGCGTAGGTACGTCGGTCTGTCCCTATGAATATATGCGTTATCTGTATGCACTATTTTACACCACACTCGGGGGACACATTCGGTGCATTGTAAGCAAAAATAGACGAAGATAACGGACTTGACTTGCTAATCAAAAGTTTGGAGAAAACTTATGACGTGAGAAGAATTCCCGGAAGAAAAAAGAAAATGATTGAATATGAAGTTCATTCCCTGAGGGATTGATTTCGAGATATATGGTAATGTCCAGCGAGACACGGGAAACTCTGAGTTATTTGACGGATTAATAGATTCATCAATCTGTTCGATTAACAAAAACTTTTAGTTTGATGCTTTCTCTCTGTCTTAATATCCATTTACCTAACCCTATTGATATCTATCCATCTTTCTTTCCGTCCGTTGATATCAATATATCTTTCTTTCTATCCGTTCATATTTGTCAATCTATCTATTTATCTATCAACCTGAGTCGGTTGATATCAAGCAATCATTCTTTCTGACCGTTGATATCTATCTATCTATCTATCCAAGCCCATTGATATCAATCTATATTTCTTTCTTTCCGTTGATATCTATCCATCTATCCATCCATCTATCTACCAATCGATCTATTTATCTATCCAAGTCCATTGATATCAATCAATATTTCTTTCTGTCTGTTGATATCTATTTATCTATCTATCTATTCATTAGTCCGTTGGTCTATCTTTGTCTTTCTCTCTCTCTCTCTCTCTCTCTCTCTCTCTCTCTATATATATATATATATATATATATATATATATATATATATATATATATATATGGGGGGTGAGAGAGTGTGTGTGTGTGTTTTGTGAATATGTGGTAATCTGACAAAAACGTGGTGTCAATTTGACAATGTGGAAATTGAAAAAAAAGAAGAAAAACAAGTATTACATCTCAAAACATTTTTTTATTATCATAGGGACAAGATTGGTGCGTTTCGCTAGTTTAGCCAATTTCTCTCAGAAAGACATGCAGTGGCGCAAAAATAATTCGAGGTATAAATTTGTTTTGTTTTTTCTCAATTTCTTTCATTTTCCACATAGCCAAATTACCAATATATATATATATATATGTATATATATATATATATATATATGTGTGTGTGTGTGTGTAATTGTGTGTGCCCGTATACATACGTACTAAACCTATGCCATTCTTCAAATTCTAATATCCATACGCAACCACACATATATAGAGAGAGAGAAAGAGAGAGAGAGGGGGATAGAGAGAGATAGGAAAAGGGGTACAGAGGTCTATCTTCGATTTTTTTTTACAGAACAAATCCAAAAACCTTCCAATAAAATCCATTTTTCGTGCACAAACGCAATTTTGTTCTGATGTTAATCTTTTCACCTGATTATATCAATTCTATCCTTCCTTCACTTTCCTTCCTGTTCTTCCTTTTTCTTCTTTCGATTATATTTTTGCCTGAATTATCGAAGCTTGCTTCTCAATGCTTACCAGACGTTCACATCGCCATCTTTATTGTTTCATTGATTAGGATATATGCCCAGTAGCAACAAAACGTAGATAAAATTTTATCTACTTATATCTACGTTAATAATTTTCTCACCTTCTCTTTCGGTGCAGATTAAATGCACTTTTCTTGTTGTTATATCGCCGTGTTTCTTCTTTGATCAAGTTATTGAATAATGGAGAATGTTGGTACGTATCGAATGTCTGCAATAATTTCATGAAAATAATATGAATAATAAATCAGTATTAGGAATTAGATGTAATTGATGCACACTTCTTAATGTTCGACTTGGTGTATATATATACCTACGTGCTTGCATTAGATTACACTTTGATAAAATATTTTTAGGGACAAAGAATTCATTCTGATTTTGTCATTAGATGATATTAAGAGCATTTAGTTTCAAATAACGCTCTTTAAAACTTTGCTTTTGATCCTACTATAACAACTGTCATATAGGCGTGTATTTAAAAAAATATTCATTTTCTAGTATTGAATCTGAAATCAAAGAAGGAAGAAAATAAGCAACATTTTTGGGAAATTTAGATAAAAATGAATGTTCGATTCAATTGCAAAAAAGTGTTTTGAAGTTACTTCGGAACCTTTTATTCAAGTCTCTACAGAATACTCGTAATAAATTTTTTAAAAATGTCTTCTAAGACAGTTAAGAGTACCTAGAGCAGTTCTTTGCTGATAAAGATGAAATAGTTTTAAAAGAATAGAATTATGAAGTTGCTTCAAAGATGACAGAAGATACCAAAACGGAAGAGTACATATGTTCTTCAATAAAGTTAATATCAAATCTATAAAAATTTAAAAAAAACATGTCTCTCATATATGTTTAATAAAGCTGGCAACCATTTTTGGTTACAAAATATTTCCTTGTAAAATTCTGGTTTGATGCTTGCATTAATTCACTGAATTTTCTCCACGAATATGGCGTATATCCTGCAGAAAATAAGCTTCGGTGATTGTGTAGCACTTCCAGAGTTCTGACACAAACCAACAACTTGACTCCACGTCAAGGTGTACTACCAGCAATTACTGGACACGAATCGATAAAACATCATTTTTGAATAACAATTTCACTCAGTCTAAAATATGTAGACATCGAAACGTGTATCAAAGGAGGGGGCTCTGTCTGTACAATGTCAGTCCTCCCTCCTGTAAGGGTTTGAGACCTGACTGTTAAACAATACCCTGGCAACCGGGTTCGGTAGTGTGATAGCAGAGCACCGAAAAAAAAGAATCCAAGATATCTTATAGTTCATGCACGTTACCAATGAGGAGCTAAGAGACGTTATCCGACGGACATACGCTTCCTACCTAAAACGATATAAATGTAAATGATTATAAATTGTGTTATATCAAATTTTAGATTACATGAGGAGAACGACCATTCTTTTTTAAATAGGGCTACTGGAGGAATCCAAGCTGCAACCGATTAAGTTTAGCGTTGCTCTTACCATTGAGCCAAGGGTAATGCAAAGATTGAGATAACTGTTTTAATTCCAAATTCCTACGTTTGTTTATATGCATTCTGTATCTCCTCTATGTATTTCTTTCAACATGGCAATTATGTTATCGAAAAATTAATGCATGATCCTACAAAATGATAATAAATTGTGTTATATCATATTTAAGCTATATTTGGAATGGTTTCATGTTATTTCACGGCGATTAGTATCATTATCATATATATATATATATATATATATATATACATATATGTATGTATATATGTGTATATATATATATATATATATGTATGTATATGTATATATGTGTGTATATATATATATATGTGTGTGTGTGTGTGTGAGTGCATATGTTTGTGAAAATATATGTACGTATATTTGTACATATGTGTTTATATATATATATGCGTTCTATTTCATATATGTAAATTTAAAAAATGCCCTGTATTAAGTGTACAACTTGATGTATTAGAGTTTTAAATGATTTGTCTGATTAAACCCTTTTTTACTTCTTAAAAATTGAAGCTTCTAATTTACACTTTGATCTGTTTGAAAGAAATATTTACGTGAGGATTGAAAGGAAAAAGAAAACTGTTTGACCTTACTCAGCTCAGCTGTTTGAACTTCTTACTGTAAAGGTCAACACCTTTGATATTTGAAGTAATGTCAAGATGCCCTGGTGGTTCGTTTGGTGCCAGTGTTTCCTCTACTTTTCCAATCTACCCATTGTACTTGAGAATTTTCTAGGGGGTTGAGACTGTAGCTGCGATCTTTAATTGTCCGGTTCTATTCGCTTTAGTTTACTCTAGCGATATATCATAATCCACGCCTGACTTGCTAAGCCCGTCCAAGCTCCACTCCGTTAAGCATATGTTTCAGGAAGTCGCTCAATAATCTGTGTTGCCAGTCGTTAACGACGCTGATTGGATGATTGACTTGCTTAGTTTTAATTCAAGGTTGTTTCTCTCTAGACATTCCTTCAAATATCAGAGATGTTGATCTTTACGGTAAGAAGTTGAACAGCTGAACTGAATGAGGTCTAAAAGCCAATTGAGGGAGATGAGCTGAGTCTGCTCTGTTATATATTCACACTTTGGTGTAGAAGGAATGGATCTGTGACTTTTTCCAGGGGATCAATGCAAATTGAATGCAAACTGTCTGAGATGGAGTTTGAAATAGTATCGCTGTTTCCATTTCCTGTGCCACCAACTGTTGAGTCACCGGTGCCTTTGTGGTAATGCTTAGTTGCAATTTTTTCCTACAATGGTAAAGATTATCCGCATTTCCTATCTTCAGGCTGTCTCATAAGGAAATGTAATGTCAACTGGTGAACCGAGTTATGAGGCGACCTTCCAATAAATCAATATGTCATACGCTGCTTATCGTCTTATGGATACAATCTCGTTTGTCCACCTTCGAATGGACAATCTCTTGTATGAAGCCTACTTGGATACAAAGTTACTGTCACAAAGCACCCAGTTGAGAACTTGAAGTCTATCTCCTGTCAAAGACAAGCACGCACAATTCTTTAAATAAAGTCGACTTATTCACACATAATTTAAAGTTATTTTATGCTACGTATAACTGAGATAGACCAGAAAGTATACCGGCTAGGGCCTGATAATGAAAACAACAAAGAAGGACTGGTTGTACAGATAATTACAGAATGATAGATGTGGACAACATGTTAATTGCTCTCATTCAGAGGTGTAGCGTTTTGATCTCTGACTATCCAGTCATAACTGGTACTTGCATATTCTGGCTTGTAAATAATACCATTTTGATAATCATTGGCCTTTCCTTTACTTATAGTCAATGCATCCTAAACAGTATATAAACAACCTGAGATTTGCTGACAACATCGTCCTTTTTCCCAGAGAACCTCCAAAACCTCGGACCTATTCTAGACGAACTGAATGAGGAAAGCAAGAAAGTTGACCATCTCATAAAACTAGTAAAACAAAATCTATGTAGAACAAACATGTTGATGACAAACATACAAAGATTGAGAATGTTCAGTGGGACAAAATAGACCACTACATCTACCTAAGAAAACAAATCTCCATGAAATCCACAAAAGAAGAAGAAGAAAACAAACAGAAAATCACTCTAGAATGGCAAACTTTTGGCGGTGCAAGTTTAACTTTCCAGAACAAAAAAATCCCATCAGTCCTAGAAAGAGGGATATACAATAAATACATCCACCAGATAGTCATCAATGGAGTAAGATCATTCAACCTAGCCGTGAGACAGACACACAAACTAAGAGCATTACATGGAGAGATCACAAGACAGCACAATATACTAAGGAAAAACAGGAGTCCGAGATCTAGAATCCATCAGAAAATTCAAATAGCAATGGGCAAGTCACGTTGCAAAAATGTCAGAGAATTTACATCATGACTCACGGAGTGGTTCCTCAAAGATCACATGCAAAACTGAGGTCGGCAGAACATAAAATGGAGAGACAAACTAGACAAGTTCGGAATGTATTGGCTCTGCGACACCAATATTAGAGATGTGTAGCAAATCCTAGGGAAGATTTATTTTCAAAAACGGATGATAAAAAGCTGATGTTGAAATAGAAAAAAATAGACAAGCAGTCATTTTGGGTGCATGTAAAAAAACTTGTAAATAATCAGCCAGTGAAGTGTCAACAGGCCTCGCAAAATGGAAGTGAAAATTACTCCGGTAAAACAAGGGATAATGGATCAGACAATCGCGAAAAGGTGAGAGGATGGCCCCCAGGTGTTGAATCGATGGAAATCTCATGACCTGTTACTGAGGTGACTTGCCTAGCCATAAAAGATAGAATAAATTAAGATAAAACCAAACAAATAAAGTGCTTGTCTTCGGGGGTCAGGTATGACCAGCTTTGCAGACCCAATATGCACACCGATCATAGGTATTTACTAAATTTAGTTCAGACTCGAGGCTACATTACTGGAGTACTGTAGCAACTACACTCTTGAATCGGTCTTGTTAACCATCACACCGACGAAGTCACAACATGGGTCTGATTTTATGTGTATAATTTTTTATTTAAGCTATCCTACTTGAAAGGAGTAGAATCTAGTTGGCAAATATGAGGTCAAAAAGGAGGTACTTTGAGAGTGATTGAAGCGCCATTGTCCAATGTAAGCTATTTCCCCCATTGCTCTGAACATGCTTGTACTCGTGTACACGCCGTATTCATGTTGAGGACTACAAACAAAGTAGTAATGGCGTTGGTAAGTTGATAAATTACTTGTCTCCAGGGGTTGAGCCTTGCTGGCCCAATATGCTGGTTTAGAATCAGATTTGCTCGCTTCCTAGACTGATTGCTAACCAAAACTATTGAGCCCAATATTTCTTGCTGTTTACTAATAGTTTTTCCACTTCATCTGATACGTCAGGTTGAATGCTACTCCTTGCTTTTGGTTCTACGTCGCCGAAGTCACTTCGATTGCCCCGAGGAATGCTACCAAGTAGAAGTTCTGAACATGGTACCCCGGCGATCTATTAAGTCATGGGTTGAATTAGAACTAGAACCTGATGTTTATAGCTTTGGGAGTCCCTGAGACCGTATGAGCGTCGAACTGAAGATATCGTTTAAGCAACTATGGAGAAGTAATCAAGTGATCGGGATATTATGGTCTGATAAACGACAAGTCACCAGTAAAAACGATTAGATGCCTTCTCGACTTGGGGTCAATTCAGTGGAGAACAACAAACAATTCTATCGATGGGGATATATACGTGTGTGTATAAGAGAGACAGACAGGCAGAGGGAAGGGGAGAGTTGGTGGCATGAAAAACAGACAGGGATCGCATGTGAAAGTATGTGCTGCTTTTTCCAAGGGTGAAAAAAAGATGGACGACCAGATAAATATGAATAGACTGAGATGGATAGATATCTCAAATATATGTCAGTGATGCCTGTTTATATGTTCGTCCATCACTCTATAAAAGGTTCCTAAACATAGGTGCAGCATTATCAAATTTGGTATGCCGAATCAATGGTCATGGGGGATGATACTTTTTGATGGACGTTTTAGAAGGACTGTGTATCTCTATAATTTAATTAAAATACACATTTCCTCATCTTATATGCTTATATATAAATTCTTTAATGAGCCTAAAGTGTATGGAATTTACCCCCTATTGAGGGTTTAAAAGGGATACTTTTTCCGTCCCGAGTTGATCAAAAGTGATGGTTTATCTTTTGCTGCTTTAATCTCTTTTCATATAAGTGAGAAGTCTCTGTTGGTGTCGCACTTCAAAAAGTGCCCAAACAGGGATGCAGCCCGAACAAATTAGGCATACGTACTCAATAGACATGGGAAGAGGAAGTTTTTGGAATATAAAGTGACAGTACATTGTTTGCTCTCTTGATTTTTCCCTCATATATTTCTTTCATTACGCATATATAATATCACATCTGTTATACGTAATATATGATAGGTGTTTGTTTCGCTAAAAAAAAAAAAAAGATAGCGCAGCAGAAGAAAATTTGCCATACATACTCAAAAATTATAAGGAAGTTTTCTGACAAGTTCAGAAAGTACTGGCTCTGCTAAGCCCACGATAGAGAAGTGTGGTGAATCCTGGGGAAAGTCTATGTCCAACGGCAGACTTTAAGAGTCTGATGATGATTATAATTGCAGTGTTCCAATCTTCCGTGACTTTAATTCGTTTTAAGCATAAGTTGAATAGAAAAGCTTTTTTTTTCTAGTGATGATCTTACAAGCTCTCTTGAGTAAGTCAAGAGTGATGTTAACCGGTCCAAGAACTTTTCCTTTCTTAGTCTGTTAGGTTCTTTTATCAACCATGGTGTACTTTGGGGGAAATTTCGCGTATCCTGCTCGTTGTTTTGTAGTCCTTATTTGGAAAAGTAGAGTTTTTGGTTAAATCCTTTGGCACATTTCATAATCGAATCTCTGTCTATGGTGGGGCCTCAATTTTCCTCGAGTATTTATTTAGTGTAGTTCAAATACATTGTATACTGAAAGAATTATGACAAAACTAGCGTTTTCTGAAGAAAAGAAGAAATTTATGTGCATAAACTTCGGTAACAAAATTTGCAAGTGGTTCAAAATATAAAAAAACATAATGGATGCTCAGTCTGGAAGATCGATTCATTTTAATATTTTATTACTTTTATTCATTCATTTATTTATCTTATTTATTTTATCTTATTTTACTTAATTTTATTTATTTGTTTGTTTGAGAAAACATACATTTCTCCTCAAAGAGGAAAGTCTCTAGACTATTCTTTTTTTTTTTTTCAAAATATTTGTTTTTTTCAAATATTGTTCTCTGTTCAAAATTTTCTGGTTTCAAATCATTTATCTTTTTTTTTTTCGTTAAAAAAAAATATACGAAATAAATTGATGAAAAATATCATCTTTTCAGCGGAAATCTGTTCTATTTAAAGCCAGGCAGAAAACCAAAAGAACAAAGAATAAAATTCCATTTTACATCCGATATTTGTCAATTTCTATTTATGTTTTCTAAACTATTCAAAAAAGTAAAATTGTGTTCATTTTACGGTCTGTGCGTTTCTAACAATCTAATGATAAGATGGTAATGAAAAAGGAAAGAAAAAAAGAGAAAAGAGACAATAAGTATTAGTATCATGGTAATGGAAGTGGGTGTGTCTGTATATGCGTGAGTGGGAGATTTTCTTTAGGTTGACCCACACAAGGAGAGCGAGTAAAGATTTCAGTGCAAACATGAACACTAGCGGGTTCAATATTCCTTCCTATTGGTCATTTTTATGACAAAGCTATCTTTGATCCCACTGGCAGCCTTTTGACAGTTCGTTACAGCAGATGGTCTTTATTTCGCTTTAGAGACAGACAGGGACTCGCTTCGTTGGGCTGCCCATCCGAAAGGATGACAGAGTGGGGAAGAGAGACAGAGAGAGGGAATGTGAGAGGGGGGATATGCAACGGCATAATGATACATTAGTTTCTGCAGGTACTCTGCTGTAACAAGGTGCGCATCTCCTTAAAGCAATTCAGTCCAGTATATTTGCATTTATATAAGGAATATAATAAACCAGACAACGCCGAGTATTTTTGCTCGTATATATATATATATATATATATATATATATATATATATATATATATATATATATATATATATATATATATATATATATTGAGACAGACGGAGAGAAAAACAGAGAGTCAGGGACTGAGAGATGCATACGATTACATTATGCATTGATTTATCAGAACTGATGTCCCCAATTTGGTTGTTCTTATTAACGACATTATAGGTGTGTACCTTCCAGCCTTGTTCCTGTGTCTTTTTTTATCTTATTTAGCTTTCCATGCCAGGGGACATCTTTTTGTGTTCGCTAATATTATTTAGAATCTTCTGATCATTTGATATTATTCAATTACAGATTGTTGATTTAAAGGCTAGAAATACATTCATTAAAATAAGTTGCATTTGATGAACACGTTTACGATCATATCCTTGGGTTTTTATTTTTTGTTTATCAATTTCTAACAGAAATTTAAATAAAATGGTTTACGTATAATTAAACAAGTCATTAGAAGCACTATTTTGATCTTGAAAGAGCTAAATCAGCAATTCATTCTTTAGATATGTCAGCCTGTCAGTCAATGTACAATGATTTGAGTACATTTTTGTTGTATTTGAAATATAGCCGTTCCCCAGGATTCGTCATGGCTGTCAATCTTGAGCACTGCGGCATCAATATCTCTGGAAACTGTGTAAGTAATCACGCCCTCTTATTTTCTACCAGCTACTATTTTACATATCTCTGAGGATCCACAGTGTGAGTGTTGATGTCCAGGGATCGTATGGCACTCTTGCAACATGATTTGCCGATTACAATTTACGTTTTTTAGTTGATCTCATTGTATACCTGACTCCAGTTTTTTCTCTAATATACAATGCTATTCCGTCATTTTTCCGTGTGATGTTGAGCATGGACATCTCTTGTACTAGTTGCATGGTTTGCAGTTTTAGAGCGAACCTTTTTTGTCAAGTTCTATGTTTCAGCTCCATAGGTGACAGTTGGGATGGTGACTTGGTTTCAGACACCTTTTTTTTTAACTGATGGGATTTTCCTGTTTTTGAATTTCGCCAAAGCAAGAGGATTCTTCGTCTGATTTCTTCTTCTTTTCAGGATTTCATGGTTATTTGTTTTTCCTAGGGAGATGTCGTGGGTTACTTCTTCTAGCTCTGTCTTTTGGATTTTGATCATTGTGTCTTTCTTCTCCGCATATTTGTTGCACGTTTTACTAAAGTCCTTCTACTTTATTGCTCTCTTCATTCATTTATTTGTCATCAATTCTTATTCCCTCATTTTCAGGTTAAGATTCGGAAGTTCATTTCTGAGCTAGCTGCCTAGAGTTTTGGTGAGCCGTTTGTGCCCTGTCTCACCCCCTTTCAGGCGCTAGAGGGATTCTGTCTCTATGCAGCCTGGTGAGAGTAATACTGAGTCGGTATATATCGTATAACTCTAAAATATTCGGGGTCTACTCATTGTATCATTGCATAGATAACTTTGAAGGTTTCCAGTGAATGGAAGGCTTTTTTGAAGTCAACAAATGCGAAAGTGAGTGACATTTGGTATTCTGCTGCTTTTTTTCAGTCAATTCATCCAATAAAGATGGACAGTGGTTAAGTAGCTCATTCTAAAGCCGATATGTTTCTGGGATTGGTTTTTAAAATATTCATATACACGTGAGCGTCATGGCGATAATGACCCATTCTAAAATCTGTCATCATTGGTGTTAGTCACCTTTGTTTGGTACTTCAAAGGGTTAAAGATGAGTAATTATCCTACGAAAATTGTGTTGCATCTTTTACCCATGTAGGGAAGGCCTTCCAACTCAGAAAATCAGCTCTTGAAAATCTAATTAACACCTAAACACCGATCAATTGCATTGGAGAGAAATATGTCACTTTTTAAATCACCAGGAGGAACCTAAGATATATCATTAACATTACATAGGCCTTCATAAGCAATTTTGTTTTGGTAAATAATGGAACAGCTAGCCAAAAAATAGTGATAGAGTTTACAAACATGGTCATCTCCTTCAGTTTCTTTTGCCCCCAGTTATCCCCCCTCCCATGACGACAGTTCAGTCAAAGGATTGAATGATGAAGGATGAATAAACGCCAATTTGCATAAGTCTACCCCAGCGACAGTCATGCATTGTGAGAATCGAACTTTCAAACAATGACGCATCCTCGTAACGGCTGAACCATATTACGCTCAAGAACACTTGTCATCCGTCAAATTCATTTACCGACAATTAGTTCTGTTCGCAAGAGCTGTTGTCAGCAAGTCTCATGTAATCTGTTTCAAACATTCGTTTCATCATGTTACTGACTGTTCGTGTTTCTATGACAACCAAGCCGACATAATTGGTATTGTTATAAAGGCAGGAAGCATATTTAGCAAACCCCTTATTTATTCGGCGTGCTGATGTGAGGGAGGTGGTGTCAAAACTGGGGGGGGAGGAGGGAGAGACATTCCATTGATTATCAGAGAAGGCTAATTATCTTTTGAACCAAAATAGATTCAAGCAAAAAGTATTTACTTCTCTGTTTAGAACCTGCCTCATACATAGGTTTTTCATTCTCTTCTTTCCATTTCTAGTTTTCTCTTTATCTATTAAAATTATTTTTCTCAAGCATACGCAATCTATTAATTATATGAATGAAGGCAGCTCACGCACTCACAACCAGGAACGCATACACTCACAATTTGATGGATTCGTATACAAATTCACAAAATGCTATCTACAAAAACAGCCATGAACTCAAAATGCAGGAGAGTCAATTTCATAATCGAGAAAAAACTTGTTAAGACAACATTTGTAGAATATATACTGAGGGTCATTGACGAATAAGGTCTTTGATCCTTTGATTAGATCTTAGACCAGTGAGTATAATAAAACTGATATCAAAATGAAGTAAATTTATTTCTCTTCAAAATTAATTCCAAGATTAATTTCAACATTGTCACCATCTAGTGCTTGACATTTTCTAAACATTATCGTCAATTTTTCATTTCGCCCATGGAGGATATTTTTTATTTACTTTTGATCTAATCGCTTGAATAGCTTTAATTCCATTGCTTTTTTTCATGTCTGGAATAACCATAAGTCTATCGGTGCCAAACTGGGACTTAACAGTTGGGATGGAACAATTGTGAATTTCTGGCTTCCCACTGTCTGCGCCGATTGTTGAATGTAATGCATTGTTGTAATGCAAAAACGTTCTCCTTTCGGGCTTCATTCTGTAACATAAATTGCTCCCATACGTCTGTGAATTTCGATCGGAAATATTGTAGTGCCAAAAATTATATCTCTGATCGCTGCTTTATACGTAACTCAGGCGTAGTACTAATGACTGACGAACACTATGACTCAATGCATTTGAACAGTGAACTGGCACTAAACACGTTTTAATATGACTTTATGTACTACTGCATACTTGTTCAAATATGCACTAGGAGACCTTACTAATCAATTATATCTCACACAAAGGATTTCGTTTTCGGAGGAGAGTTATTACAATTTTTTGACCATTTTTTCTTCTATCTAATTGTTATGCCTCTCAACTCTCTATTGATACCCTCTCCATTATTACAACGACTTCTCATAGCAGCGTTTTATCATCACATTTGTGGCCGAATACATTCTTCATTATTACTATCATTCTATTACTAACATTTATGTGTCAAAATGATGAGGTTATTTATGTATGGATCGGCCCTTACGGACATGGGGCTGATATGTTAGGCCATTAATTTCTAATAATTCTAGTATCCTAATTTCAAGTCTCAAACATTTTAAAGAGTGATCGAATACAAAATCTCAAGACAAAACATTATAAGATAAAAAATCACTAAAACAGTGCAGTATGAAAAAAGTCATAGAAATATATTGATAATTCATTTTATTACAAAATGAACCTACACACTGCTTTTCTTTTTAATTCAGTTCCAAATGACCAGTCTTTCAACGGCGTATTCTTCATTGATGTGTTACAACATTCCATTGTAGAACCATTTTGTTTTATTAGCTATTTTAAGATGGACGAATCCATTATAAATTTTAGGTTATAGTAGTTATCGAATATTAGAGGAAACCTGCGAATTATTGAATTTGTTTGTATGCCTTTGATTTAAATAGACTACTTTGACTCTTTATTTCTATTAATATTCGGACCATCCTCATCTCGGTTGCTTTTCATACAACGTTTCAGCCGTTGCACTTTACGGCCTTCATCAGGTATCATCTGGTAGGTGTGTTGTTCACACGGGCACATAGCGTAGTGGTTACAGAATCAGACAAAATTACTGCAAAGTAATCGGATGGTTCTAGGTTCAATCCTAGTGTGAGACAATAATGATACTACTAATGCTAAGAGGGGAGTGCAGTCAATATACCCCCGTCGGATAAATAAAGGGTTCGGTTCGTTACTTCCCCACACCTACCAGATGATACCTGATGAAGACCGTAGAGTGCAACGGCCGAAACGTTGTATGAAAAACAACCAAGATTAGGATGGTCCAAATATTAATAGAAATAATAAAAATACCTCATCTCAAAAATTCAGAGATATACTACTTTGTCTCTATCTAACCATTCCCGCTTTTTTCAGGCACTATGCGACAGTACACTCTTCATTATTACTATTGTTCATTATTAGTTTGATTCCATCTAATAATTGTTGCTTCTTAGCACAACACTCAGTGTCAATACACTCTCCATTGTTACAAATATTTTAGTCCTAGCTAAATCTATTCGAGTATTGTTTGTTTTTGTTTCAGCTATCACGGGTCGACATTGTTTTGCAATTGAAGAATATATTTACCCAGTAGAGTTTTTTTGTATTACGAATAGAAAAAAATGATAATAATAAAATGCTTCGTCGAAATAATTTCAAAATAAGTATTGAATACGTCAAACTGAATGAAAATCTGCGTGCTTCATTGCTGGAATAGTTGCTTATTGCCCACCAGCAGCCAGTGGTCTGCATACAAACGTAGGTGAAATGTCAGAATTTCAGATGCTGATTTTTTAGGCAGAAACATAATGGTTGGCGAAACTGAAACTTCGTTTAATAGATACCAATACAATTGTGCGTGCTCACAAACGCACATAGACACAGTACCGATCAAAAGTATTTGAACAAAGATACAGTTTGCTTCTAATCGTTTGGTTTAGATATTCCTTTGTGGATTCAAATGACTTGAAATTGCTGACGTAGAAAGGAAGATCAACACAAAATGTTGAGATTGCTTGAATGTAGAGTACTTTTCATAGTTAGAAATAGGAATATTACACAAGAAAGAAACAAATTTTATTGCAATCAACACAAGAAAGCATACATTTAGTCATGGTTTGTTGTTCTAAATGCTGAAGCGCTGATTCCATATCCTGTGCCGCTAACCGTTTGGTTACCGGCACCTTGTTTGAATATATTTAAATTTATAATTTAAGCGAAAATGGTATTTAAAACTATCAAAAAGCATAAAAATTGTTTGTACTTCTTGAATATCCTGAAGAAGTATTCCGTGTGGAAATTAATTTTCCTCCCTCTGCACAAACCTTATCAGAGTAGGCCAATATGTAACATTAAACAACACATCATTTTTATTTTTCCTTTTTGAATGCTAGATTATCGGTGGAGAACATCGGTTTGGTGATTTACTGGGCTATGTAGAATGAATTTGTTATCCATTTTTTACACTATTATTTGATGTATGTTGGTGCTTTCGATTTAGAAGTAAAGGCTTCTCATACGAGACGGAATTCTTTCCATTGTAGGTTCCTTATCACGCAGAATCACAGACGGAATTGTGTTTTTTTGCGCTGACCCCTTCCCTGATTGTCGAATCGTTTGTCCCTCTTTTTATTACTAATAGGCGCCGATTCAGTTCTCATTTCTTCACGGATGGCCGTTTAGTAAGCAGCATATTGCGATTTCTCTGTTGATTCTAATGAAAAATATTCAGTGTACTTCTCTCCTGCTAATTTGTTTCCAACTTTAATTCATCTCCATGTAAAAATATTGATTATAAATAGATTTATACATTCATTTATACATACATATGAACAGAATGAGATAGCCAGCTAGCTAGCTAGCTAGCTAGATAGATAGATGGATGGATAGATAAAAACAGACCAATATAGCAAGTTAGTTAGCTATTAACATATATATATACATATATATGTGTGTGTGTGTGTGTGTGTGCATACATATATATATATATATGTATGTGTGTGTGTGTGTGTGTGTGTGTGTGCGTGCTTGTGTCTATCGGTGGCTGGTTTGATTCTTGCAGCATCCCTATCTTTTTTCATTGTTTATTCTACTTACGTTGTCTCAATTGTATGATATATCAACCCTGTGACGACGGGTGATCATATTAGATGAGTTTCTATACGATATAACGCAATTTATAATTCATATCGACATAGATACATAGATAGGTAGATATCAACGGACAGATAGATAGATAGATAGATAGATAGATAGATAGATATAAAAAGAAGAATGATAAACATAGATAGGTATTAACGGAGATAGATAGATAGTTGGATAGACCGATGCAAATAGAGAGATATAGAGATAAGATGATAATAATAATAATAATAATAATAATAATAATAATAATAATAATAATAATAATAATAATAATAATAATAATAATAATAATAATCAATGGATAGGCGAACAAGGAAACTTATGACGATGCATAAAGCATTGCACCCTAGGGATGATACAGATAGGCTATACGTTAAGAGAAAAGAAGGTGGTAGGGGGCTCAACAGCATAGAAGATTGTGTCCAGAGAGCTAAAGTAGTCCTAGATAGATATGTGCAAACAAATAGTGAAGAAATCATAAAGAGCGCGAGGGATAGTGCAACAAACAATAAAGTAGAAAACAATGGAACAGTACAGCAAACTAGAAAAGAAAAGTGGGAAGGGAAAAAATTGTACGGCGAGTTTAAAAGACAGATAAAAGATATAGCAGACGAGAAATCATGGACGTGGTTACGAAAGGGAAACCTTAAGAGAGAAACAGAATCGCTCATCATGGCAGCCCGAAACAAAAGCATAAGGACAAACTACATAAAAACAAAAATGGACAGAACACAGACAAACAGCAAATGCTGCATGTGTGGTGAAAGAGATGAGACAGTAAACCACATAACTAGTGAATGTAGCCAACTCGCCCAGAAGGAGTATAAGCATAGACACGATAGAGTAGCAACGATGATACACTGGGAACTAAGTAAACAAATGGGATTCAACCATGGGGAAAAGTGGTATCAGCACAAGCCAGAGGCAGTTTTGGAGAATGACAACCACAAACTACTGTGGGACTTTGACATCCAAACTGACCACCTCATCCAGGCAAGAAGGCCGGACTTAGTAATAGTAGACAAAAAAAGGAAGGCCTGCCAAATAGTAGACGTTGCTGTACCTGCGGACCATAGAGTAAAAAAGAAGGAGGGTGAAAAAAGGGAAAAATACCAGGACCTAGCAAGGGAGTTAAAGAAAATGTGGAACATGAAAACCAGGGTAGTACCGGTCATAGTGGGAGCACTAGGAACTCTCCCCAAAACGCTGAGGGAGAGACTGAAGGAGATCGGGATTAGGGGGAGGATAGAGACCGTACAGACCACAGCACTGCTGGGAACTGCACGGATACTGAGGAAGGTGCTAGAGATATAAGGACTGCAACGAATCGTAGCTCTGTCATGATATGCAAAAGAGAGAGGAGACGTTAGCTGAAGACCTGAGGAGACTTATTGTCACTCAGCCTTCAGCGATAACCACTGGGCAACCGGTGTGAAACTGTAAATCGCAGAATTACTGCGACCTATGAGTACTAGGAGAGGAGGGCTGGAGACTTGAGGAGACTTGCTGTCACTCAAACTCCAGCGGTTACCACCAGGCAACTGGTGTGAGATTCCAAATGATAATAATAATAATGATAATAATAATGATAATCAACATATTGATAAGACGCTTACCATTGTTCAGCGAAAGGTCAAAATGGTTATCAGAAGATATTATAATACCAATCTACCCATTGGTGTTATAAAGTGTGTGTACTTTTTAAAATTACTATTCAAATCCTAGATTGTAGCTCTACTTGAACATCAACTATTGGTGACTAAGGTGAATATCAAGCTATCTCACTTAAGCTTAGTCTGACACAAAGTCAAAAATGAAGGGAACCCAGCACTATGGACTAGTAAAATATTCTTTGCATCAAGTTGTCCCCGTTGGAACAAAAGAAATGACCGTTTCGTAACTTCGAAATTCATAAACAGTGCTGACCAAAATATGCACAACTTCTGAAGCGTTGGTTTCGAATGACGACATTAGGACAATGACCGTATGGTCTGACCTGGTCGAAAAAGACTGTAATAGGCTAATGTTAGTAGCTTGATTGCCGGTGGTTTGAATGAGTAGAAGGCTGGAAAATCTGTCACAATTTAATAAGTGAAGTGTGTCGTAATAAGCAGCGGGTTAGAAAATATGTCAATTTGATAAATGAGTTGGTCAGAATGAGCAGGGGGTCGGAAAATCTATTACAATTTGATAAGCGGGGTGATCAGAATAAGAAGGGGGCGGAAAATATGTCGAAATTTAATAAGTGGCGGTGGGAAAAGCCAGGGGTAGAAAACAATGGCCCCCGACAAAATTCAGTTGAATCAGAATTAAGCAAAGTCGTTTGAAGATTTTATGGTAAGAGAGGGGAAAAAATGGGAAGAAAATATTTTGTTTTCGAAAAAAAATTGAACTGAAAAGTCTTTTGGTTTTACAATTAAACACAAATACTTTGACCAAGTTCTCTCCCTTTAGTTTTTCAATAGTTGTCTTTTGATTGGAGAATTCTGACAAATTTTTACCCCCAACTCCAAAAACTATTTTGGGAAGAGAAAGTACACATAAACTCTCAGAAGTCATTTAGCAGGGTGATAATAAGAGCGGGGGAATCTTTTCCCCAAACTCAAAAGTTCTCCATTACAGCACCACCAAGCGTTCAGGGTGATCTTTAGGTTGTAAATATTTGTTTTTGTGATCGTTGATGGGTAAGGAAGTTTGCCGACCAAAAGAAAGCCACGTTCCTGATTATCGTTCAGAAAACCACTTTTCATCAACGGTCAGCACACGGACGAATGGTCAGTTTCGAAACAAACAAACAAACAAACTGCGGCAAGTGTCAAGCAGTGCAAATAGCAGATCTTCAATCAAATCATTGCGTACCCACATGTACATTCTCTCCGTGAATTTTAATAGATGACCCCTGACTGCTGTAAAATTATCCCAGCTTAGTTTCCAAATGTTTGGATGATTCCTTACGACCTCCCTCAATTTTCCATCGTTGAGTGAAGAGTCGCAACCAGAAACTCATCTTAGATAACAAGATCAACGGTGTGGGTGTGTGTGCGTCTTTAGACAACAACTTCTCATTAATATAGGTTCTATTGAAAACGGAATATAAGGGAGGTTTCTTTTTTTCTCTTTTTTTAAGTTTTACTTTTCTTCCTTACGTACAGGAGAATGCCTGTCTAGATATAATTAATGTACATATTGTCTAAGAGTTTGTGATCAAGTGCTTTCAGCCATACTTCTTGCCATCATCAAAACCATGGACGTTGAACTTCCACAAACCTACAGTAAATACTCTTATCGATGCATGCGTGCAATATTATTTGTTTTTTAAAAAAAGGCTATACTTAGAGCACTCATGACGGAATTTAGAAAAAAATCTGAACTAAACAATATTTTCTTCTGTTCATGAATATTTACAGTTTCTCCTCCGGTCTTGATAATGTCCAGATACATGTCTGAAAGCGTCCTATCGCACATTTTTGGACAATATCTACATTAATTAGACCCAGACAGACGTTGAATTGTACGTAAATATGAAGAAGTTGTAACGTTAGCCTGTACATAAATAAAAAAAGTCAACTACAACACACACACACACACACACAAGCATATATATATATATATATATATATATATATATACACATACATATATATATATGTGTGTGTGTGTGTGTGTGTGTGTGTGTGTCACTAATGATATTTGTTCGAGTTGTTACCCAAATTGCTCTTGGAAATATGATGTTTCTTCAATCATTGGGTCGTAGCTACAGCGGGAACTTGTTGGAAATCCCGGACATAGAGATGGCTTTCACTGGGGATCAAGTGACAAAAAGTTTTAAGATTCAAAAAACATTCTTGCTGAGTCATCATGATTATCAATAATATTCATAATCATTTTATTATTGATATCATTCGTAATATTATTATGATTATTATTATTATTATTAGTAGTAGTAGTAGTAGTATCAATACGACAATTAAAAATACTATTAAGGATTACGTACACATTGATCCTTTCACTGTTGTTTAAGTTCCGAATATAGATTTTGTTCAATGAATCAGGAATTTTCAATATGGAACTAGAAATGTAATTATAATGCTTGCACACAGTGCGTACCTTTGCAATCGCTATTGTCAACAAAAACAGTTCATTCATACCGGTAAAAAGATCCTTCAGCTGTCCGAAGATTTAATCAGTTTTTTGTTTGCACATGGCCAGCCCTTTGTTTTTAATTGAGATCTTTCGGAGCTTTTAAGCGAATTAACACGAGTAAATATATAAATGTATGGAAAAATGAAAAATATCTTTCAATCAAAAATATTCCTGGATTCGTCTAAAAATGTAATCAATTATTCTGTAGCCCATGTTCCAACCCTAGTAAGTAAAAAAAAAGTTAGCTGGAATACATTAGGACCTAACGGAGATATTGACAAATAGACACTATACTTTTTCCTACTTCGTTGGAAATGGATAAAATAGCAGAAAAATCGGAATTTATCCAAAAAAGGTGGTGAACCGATGTCTAAAATTCGCTAAACTTGTCAGGTGATTGTCTTATTCATTGACTTACATTGACCAGTCTTTGTTACTAACAAAAATTTACTATACAGATACGTACTGGCGTATTTCGTTTGAATAAATACATTTATATAAATTTTGTATTCGTTATATATATATAATACAAAAGTTGCAGTAATCATTTTCGGTCGGAATAGGAGTCGGAGTGGAGTTTGCCCCTGCAGCAATCAGTCTTGTCAGTCTAAGGAGTTGCAAGAACAAACAGAGACAGTGCGTACTCAGTCAAGGAAGAAACGTTCATTAAAAGGTTAATGAATCTGAAAAATACCTTTAATTCTGCACCAGAAAGCAAAGGAAGAATTTCATCATTGAACTGTTCGACCATAGACAGAACTTGGGAATCTGGCTGTATCATCGGAAGACTGTCAAATTAGCCAGGTCAGTCTAACCTCATCTCTAGCATTGGCCAATGACTTTTTTTTCTCAAAATATTTTCTTCAATGAAAAAAACTTTAAACAGGTACGGTCAGTCACTCGATAGAAAACAGTCACTTTTTGTAGTATGCTTTGTTGGGAACGATCAATTAAAGACATTTTAAAAAGGGGTGGTAAATTACTTCTGACAAACTGAGGGATTAATTTAGCATTAACTCATGTCGTCAATTGAACCCCTGCTCTACATGCACACAATAAAAACTCATTTTGGGGGATAATTTTCAAAAGAAATTGATATCTCTATACATAACAACGGGTAGATGCTTAAATTTCCAACCCTCTAGCAAGTCTTCACAAATGAAAAATCCATACACTCAGCCAGCCAGCCAGAATCACGTGGAAACTTTGGTTCTGGCTGACTTTTTCTAACGAAAATAATCACCCTAGAGCAATTTATGAATGTCTCTCTGTAGAGCAGTTGTTGGATTGTCCATGAAATTCAACCATTTCTTCCTTGTCTCATGGCTCACTTTCCTCGAAATGTCTTTGAAATTATCTGGGAACCTCTTGTGATATCGAGTGGACAGACCTATATATCATCATCAGTCTTTTGATGTCCGTTGTTTAAACCTTCCCCAGGATTCGCCACATTTCTCTATCATGGGCGTCGCAGAGCCAGTACTTTTTGGATTTGTCCAGCTCGTCTCTCCATCTAATATTCTGCCGGCCTCATGTGCACATGTGATCTCTAGGGATTCATGTCGTGAGTCACGTGGTCCAACGGTTTTCTACTATTTTTGCGACATGAACAGCCCATTGCCATTTGAGATTCGTAATAGAGCCTATGATGTCCCCCACTCCTGTTTTCTCCCGGATGTATTGTGCTGCCTTGTGGTCTCTCCTTATGGGATTGAGCATAATTTTTTCATGTGCACGTTGCATGGTTCTCAATTAGCTGCCAGATCACCCAAACCCTTCACAGCCTGCCTCGAGATGATATTCAGAAGACTAGACTGGGTGAGTAAAGGAATTAAAATGGACGGCAAATATCTGAGCATCTTCAGATTTGCAGACGACATTGCCCTTTTCACAGAGAACCTACACGATCTCCAACTAATGATAGATGAACTAAACAAAGAGAGCAAGAAAGTCGGCCTACACATGAACTTCAGCAAGACGAGGATCATGTGCAACAAATCCATCGAAGATAAAAAAAAAAAAAACAAACTCTGATATCAAAATCGAAGACACAGAACTTGAAAAAGTAGATCTCTACATCTACCTAGGACAACGAATATCCATGAGACCCTCAAATAGAAAGCAAAGAATCACTCTAGGATGGCGAGCCTTCGGCAGAGCAAGCTCAACCACAAAAGCAAGAAGATCCCATTAATCCTAAAAAGACTCATATATACCAGCAAATAAATAACGTTTTTTTGGGGGGGGGATGTCAATGGATTCTATAACAACAGGCTGTTTTGCAAGTTAACGGTTGATATTCAAGTGGATTCGTCGACCCTTTTTTGGTATTCAAGTGAAGGTTTCGAAAGCCTTGTTGATGTTTTCATCTATTATTATTATTATTATTATTATTATTATCATTATTATTATTATTATTATTATTATATAATGTATTTACAGGTATTTACTAAGCCTGTCTTAGTTTGGCACATGGTCACACGTGTGGAACACTAAGTGACTAACTAAGTTGCCACATAGTAGTAATGGTCTGCTAGACTAGCTTATTAACCATTACTAAACAGCGAGGCGCCTATTAACACGAATGTATAGGTTGATATGTTTTCAAGATTCAGATATATTTCTATACAGGTACACGTGCAAACTTCCGTGGACATTCACTGAACTTTGTCCGGCTCAAGTCTACGTTAGTGTTGCACTGATTGAATATTTTACACACTCGTCTCACGGTCTGAGCTGGGTTACCTGCAACCGGTACAACACACCTTTGACCAGCGGGCTTATGGGGCTCAGGAATCTCTTGAATAGATTTTTATTACCGAAACCTTGAAGTCGATATCATATGTTCAATGATAAAATATATGATTTCTCTTACCGGTCTGCAAATATCATGTAACACGCACAAAAAGCGGATGAACACGGACTTGCTAAAGGATGTGGGTGTTTGAGATACGTGCGTATGGAGGGGGCAAAATAAAGCTTTGAACCACCTTTAAAATTTCTCTCTGAGGCTGCGTATCTGGAGGTCAAATTCGCTTACCAGTGTCATTTCATAGGAGTTCTGTCGACAAAGTAAAGCTTTTGAAAAGGAGTATCTGCCACTTGAAATCTAGCTATGCATAAAATAGGCCATAGCCCCACCCCCTACCTACCGGGTGCCATTTTACTAGCCTGACTGCGAGCGACTAAAGATAAATGAATTAAAACTAATAATACATTACAGACTGGGATATTTTTCTTTCGGATCATCGGACTAACATAGCGACTCGAAAAAACAAATGAATGTATCAAATGATATTTTCCCACAAAAAGACCGCTTTCCGATTGATTGAGTTTTCGACTTCAATTTTGTAATAAATCCGTCTTTCAAAGATTTTTTTACGATGGGTCACACGTGCCGTCAGAAATGAATTAACTATTGATACAATTTAAATATTATATGTGCGAATGATAGAGATCTGTATCGCAGTGAACTTAGAGAATGGTGTTCCGTTGACCACGAACTGATTTTTATTGTTCAACCCCAACTAGTTTCAACGTTATTTTCATGTGTATAAACAATGATAGGTAGCAATGACTCCTAGTGCCCGACTCAGGTCGACTTTTTTGCTTATGTATGCAAATTCCATTCACAAGAACTACTAAATAAGAGTTGAAATGTAGCTTGGAATAATATTGTATGGAGATATCAATTCTGTTTGTTTACTTTTCAGGTTTTAATAAAGCAAGGGAGTTTGACCCTACCGCATCCAAGCTTGTTATACATTTTTTTTAATTATTTCATATATGATATTCCATTTAAGAACAAGCTACTCTCATAAAAATGCCATACAGTTTATCATGTCAGTCGCCTTGGAGGTTTTCGGCTATTTGAAGGGCTCCAAGCCTAAAGAGTGGACCCAATGTGTTGTTAGGAAATATGCAGATGAAAGGCCACTGGGTATGGGATCCTCTTGACATAGTGAGCATTATACATTAGAAAATCGTGTATGCGTGAGTAACCTTGCATATGTGTTTGTGCGTGTGTGTTATTGTCCCGTTCCCAGCCGCTTATAAACCAGACCAAAGTGTGGATGAGTTGATCTTTTTACGAGACATCATCTCTTTAACTATAGTCTGAACGTCTGCACAATGATCATTTAAAACATTGCTCAAAAGAATATCTGCTGAGCTGGAAAATCTCTGAAAGGATACTTTAATTAATACAGACAGTAGATTTGGTTCAGCAGTCCTTCTGCGAGTGGTGTGTTAGTGCATATTAGTACTGGTACACGGCTAAATTATACGTGTGGGCGTGTGTGTGTGTATGTCACGATAACAAGATGATACGAGGTCGCAAAGCATGTGGGCTGGTACGTTAGTTCGTGTGAGTTGGTGTGTGTGTCTGGATAAATGTGTGTGTATGCGTGTGTGTGTTTGTGTGTGTCGATATGGTAGGCAGTGCGTTAAATAGACTGATAGATTGATTAAGAGTAATCAGTCAGCTCCTGGCCGTAGCTATCTTTGGCTCAGGGGGAGAACCTCTCGGCTGTCTCGTGAAAAAGTTAACTACAAATCAAGTTAACGACTGAATCATGAATAACTCCATCTTTTGTTTTACAAGCAAAATGAGAAAAAAGTTGCATGTTTATGTGGCATTAAATGGCCGGATCCCAAGTCTGGAGAGAAATTAACACCAGCGCGCCTTTAAGAGAGATAGCGAATGAAATGATATATGGATTTATATTTCACATCAAAGTCATGCAATTCCCTTTCAATGTTTCGTTTCCTAACTGTCACTCTATTCCGGGGACATCGTTTGAAAACACTACGGGCTTTTCATCGGAAGATACATCGAACCCGATTACGCAACAGTTGGCGATATGATTACCAGCGTAGACACCCAGTGAAAGCGGGAGGAGTGGAAAGAGAACACAGACGTATATCCTCCCCTGATTGTCTTAAACCCGGAAAAAGCCAACAACAATAATTTATGTATGTATGTATGTATGTATGCATGTATGTAGGTTCATCAGTGCGTATGTGAGATCATATATATCATATATCAACTTATCAATGGGTTCCTATTGTTGTCTATTCAATTATTTAACTAAAATTCTCTTTAGAATAAACCATAAAGGTCTGAAATATAGATTTCTGTTTCTTAATACAATTGGCCTTTCTATGTGAAAAAATCTTCCACATGAATATCGATAAATAGAGTCGATTTTTATAAATAATTCTATGTATAATATGATGGCAAATATGAGAGTATTGCATTTAATAATTTTGGAACTATAATAGAAATAAATCGGTTGGAGAATTGGAGCGTTAAATTAGTTCAACTGTAAATGATTTCCTTGTTGGATCGAATCCGATTTACTTAATTCGAAAACTGATTCGACTGAAAAACGTTTTTTTTTTTTTATGATGAGATGAAATAAAACCATTCCCGCTTTCATCATATATGCATACGTGTATACGTACTTATTTACCCTGATGGCACTGTTTCTCTTTCTTTAACAGCTAATAAGCAGTGTTGAACATGACCAGTATTCAGATGGGTAACGGCATTTGAACATGAGGTATGCTGCCCACACGTACAGGATTTAATTGTGATGCTCACATGCCTGTTCAAGACATTGGTTGAAATGGAAACTATAACTGGCTCAAAGCTCCATGCACAACGAGGAACAATATACAGTGGTGTCACATACATAATAAGGAGTGATGAACTGTTGTGTCTCGTACACAACAAGAATCGATTATATGTGGTGTCTCATACACAACAAATATCGATGAACTGTGGTGTCTCATACACAACGAGAATTAATGAACTGTGGTGTCTCATACACATCAAAGATCGATGAACTGTTGTGTCCTGCACACAACAAGAATCGATTAAATGTGGTGTCTCATATACAACAAGGATTGGTTAACTGTGGTGTCTCATACACAACAAGAATCAATGAACAGTGATGTCTCGTACACAACAAGGAGTAATGAACTGCGGTGTTTCATAAACAACAAGGCTCGATGAGCTGTGGTGTCTTATACACAAGGATTGATGATCTGTGAAATCCCGTACACAACAAGGATTGATGAACTGTGATATCTCATACACAACAAGGAACGATGAACCATAGTCCCATACATTAGGACGATTAAGTGTGGAGGTCCGTACACAACAAGGAGCAATGAACTGTGGTGTCCAATACACAATAAGGCTCGATGAACTGAGTGTTGAGAACACTCATCAGAATACATCGATATATCTGCTACACGACATGTTTGTGAAACGAGTCAACAAAAAGACAAGAAGGTTCATGGATATTGAAAATATCAGAGAGATGATCTTCCACAGTATTCAAGGCAAACAATAATCTTTGATAACCTCGCTCCATTACGTAATGGGTAAAACATTTCAATAGTTAGATTGAAAAGTTAGGGGGTTATGAAAATATATAGATACTTAATAACAAATCTAGAAAAGATTGAGATCCTTATCCCTTCTTTAGCCCAAACACCTGAACTGAAAAAGAGTTCGACAATATACTTAGCAAACCCCAATCATTTTTCTGCTTTCTTATCGTTTTCCCTGCTAGATCTCTATTTGGATGTTTCTAAATGTCCCCTACACAGTGAGTTCGGAATGATAAGAATCGAATTTCCACCTTTACACATACATGTTTGTTCACCCTCAACTGCAGTCACAGCTAACTAAATAATAATAATAATAATAATAATAATAATAATAATAATAATAATAATAATAATAATGATGATAATAATAATAATAATAATAATAATAATAATAATAAAAAACCTGAGGAGACTTATCGTCATCAGCCTTCAGCAATGACCACTGGGCAACCGGTGTGAAACTGTAAACTGCAGTATCACTGTGACCTATGAGAACAAGGAGAGGAGGGCTGGAGACTTGAAGAGACTTGCTGTCACTCAAACTCGAGCGGTTACCACCAGGCAACTGGTGTGAGATTCCAAATAATAATAATAATGATAATAATAATAATAATAATAATAATAATAATAATAATAATAATAATAATAATAATAATAATAATAATACTAATAATAATAATAATAATAATAGTAGTAGTAATAATCCAAATACAAATGATATATGTAAATTCGTCCTTTCAATTGTATAATTGGGTGTATGGTTGTATCTCACTTCATTTCGTTTCCTATTATTACTTAAAATTCAAAATGTATTGGTTCAAATGAAATAACGTAGCTAATAAAACAATTAAAGGGTTATAAAAGCATAATATCATCTGTTGTCTTATAAACGATTATCATGTGAAGATTTTAATGTGTCAGGGATACAATGTGAGCAACCGAGAGAAAAATGTCATTGTTTCAGTGAGTGATTGAGACTCTCTTTCTCTTAACTGCAGCCAATTTTATAACGAACATATAGATGCAAAGGAATGCACAGTTGCAAGATCACTGCAGATTTTTCTAACCCAAAACTTGCAAAAGTGGCAAAAAAAGAGTCAATTGTGAATATAATGATAATGATTATTAACAGTAAAAATGGCTTAAAATTTAAATACGGTCGAACAAGAATGTTCATGGACATCTTCCAAAAGGCCAGATCAATCAAATAGGGCGACACTTTCTTATAAGTTCTTACTTAAGAACTTGAGTTGAGTTATGATTTTTTTTAAAGAATTAAAAGCACGATACTTGATTTAATAGAAATAAAATACCCAATGGATAAGATTTATGATCGTTTTGCCTATCCTTATACAAATAACGATGATAATAAGTCTTCATAGGTAACAAAGCATATTGGGCAATAGTTTTGTCTCTATTCATACGATTTATGGCAGTATCTTGTCTTCTTTGCTGCAGATTTATTGGGATTCGCTCATTAAAAGTATCATTTATCGTTTCTGTGGCAGTTGAAAGATTGTTTATGGATTTGGAGTGCTGACCCGACGTCCAGTCCTTCCGATTACCCCTCAAATAGGCGTCCAAAAATTTTGGTATACTTTCTGTCAGAACGAAAACACTTTGGAGAGCTTTCCAGAATAAGACAATGGCTATTTGGAAATATTTTGCCGGCCAGTACTCGAGCATTGGACGCAACTGAGCGGTGCAAGGCTTTATGAACATTTGACTTACAGATCTGGTGAAAGAGAGAGAGAAAAAACTGTGAAAGAAAAAGAAAATTAATTATTCAATAGAAACCATCACATATCTGAGATCTTTTGGTAATATGCCGAGGGTGATCAATAAAAAAACGGTTATAGAAGTGGTCAATTAGTTACTTCCCTCGCCTTTAATCGTGCAGTGATCACTAAAAATCTTAATTTCGAAAAACAAGCAGATGCAAATAGAGGTCAATTTAGCATAAACTTCCATTGCAAATTGAACCACCCACTAAAAACTTACTAAAGGGGTGTCAAAAATTAGAAAAAAAAATTGTTTATTTTAGACATACTGAAGAGTAAATTTTTAATTTTTCACCTCCCTGGCTGCATATGTATGGTCTGTACGCGTGATACATACACAGCCAGTCAGTCAGACCAACCTGACAACTGAAATAAAACTTATGTTGACAGTTTTGACTGAGAGCTACTCTCAATAGAATTGAATATTACAGAAGTATATTGCAAGCGTTTTTTGAGCAAAGAGAATGGTTTTAAAAATCATTCTTTCTCGGAGCATTTGTACTATTCGGTAATCAATTATGGAATGTCGTTTTTTTAAATAGTCAGATGGCGGCAATAAAACAAAATATACGTCAAATATCTAATCAGAGGAGACCTATTTGAAGCAATAATATTTTTCTAATATTCGTCATTCCAGCTCACGGATATTTTTCATAAGAATGCACTTAGTTTCAGAGACACAATGCTTCAAGCTTATTCAGTAAGGAAAGGTTATCAAGTATTTATTAGACGATTTGATATTCATGTGACTTCAACTGATTGAATAATTCTCTCTTGAAAGCAACACAGTGCTATTGTAAAGATACAGGGAACAGGGCCCCAAAAACAAAATCTGGGCTTTGAAGATTGTCAGAAATACTGAAACAGCCTCACATTATTCGGGAGAAATTTGCTGATGATTCAAGGGTTGCAGAACCGCTTGCCACTTTCTGAACAGTAAACAACTTTGATGATTTGAATCGAGCTCCAATGCATCACTTGACGAAGAATTATATCACGACTCAGCTGAACTTTACTGCAAAACATTATCTGAAGACAATATCCCAGTATGGTTTCAATTCGGCCTTTCAGTCAACTGATACCTGAAAGATGAAAAATGCAGTTCTGACAGTTAATTCGTGATTGTAATATAATGACTGGAAATAGATTCTCGGCTAAGAGTGTAGGACACTTTCATATCATTGAAAAGACATTGGGAGTAAGTACTTAGAGACTGTGGAAGAAAATCTTCGCTGAGGAACTGAGAATAGAATGTGGTTGGATTTTCCAAAATAATTGTGACCCCCAGGTGAACTGCTTGGGAGACCAGAAATTGTCTGAGGAAGTAGCATACATATATACTGGATTGGCACAATGAATGCTCAAATCTAAATTGAATCGGAAATTTGTGACGAAAATTAGGGATTCGTATGTGAAAGCATAAACCCAAATTTTTTTGTGAAAAGAAATATGCAAAGCAGATTGTCCCAATATCCCTCCTGACATCGATGTAAGGTCCGGTGCCAGCCACAAGAAATTTAATAAAGAATAGACACAACTGAGTTTTTATGTACATTCCCAAAGGGGGTTGACTACTTTTTGTCCTTTGATAATCGATATCATTGAATATTCATTTTCTGAATCGATAAAAATCCCAAAGTTTTCCAGTGTATGATCAGTAATCTTTGAAGATTTTTCGACAGAAAAAATTTAACCGATATGACCATTAGAAATATAGGATATTTCTGAATAAACTGTTTATTAGGAAATTTTAATACTTGAAGTATGTTTTCTTGCACACACATACACACACACACACACACACACATATATATATATATATATATATATATATATATATATATATATATATATATATATATATATATATATATATTATTTTCAAGTTCAACGCTGCACGAAAGCCTTTCACAACTTCTCCCGATACGATTGCAATCGCAATAATTTTTGCCATGTCTTACCGGTAAACCTTTCTATCTTATTCCTTCAACTCGCGTCTGATCTTTTCCTACTGCGTTTATTGTCACATGTGATCCAACTACTTAATCTTTTGCTCCATCTGTTGTAATCTTTTTGGCTTGTGTCAATCACATCTCCGTTTTTGTTAATTATTTGTATAATACCCTCATTTCAGTCCTTTCACAGATCCATACTGATTTTTCCTATTCCTTGGTTATCCCAAACATTGCTCTTTCCATGGCTCTTGGTGCAATTTTAAGTTGAATCTTAGTTCGTTTCGTTAATTTCCAAGTTTTGCATTCGTAAATCATGGCTGGTATCTTGCATTCATTGTATACTTTACGTTTCAAACATATTAAAATGGTGCAATATGTTTCTATTCATACCGAATGATTTCTGCAGATATTCATTTTATTTAGCTTCCATGGTCTTTCTCTGACTCTTTTAGAGCCTAGCCTTCTATTCTTATGATTCTTTTCTGACTTTATCGTTGGACATTACTCTTGTTCTGTTCATTTTTAAGTATTTAACGCAGGGAAATACTCTAAAGCAACATCAAAACTAAACGAAAAGAGAAGAATTTTGAAGATAAATGCTAAAAACGACGAAACCAAAAAAGCACAACCCAACAAACTTCTAAACAAAAGCAGTAAAAATTAAGAAAATATAAAGAGGATACCAGAGCCTATCAGGAAAAAGGAGAGCTTAAAACACGCTCAAGCCTCAGATTATATCGGCAAGCAGCAGATGCTTACTTTAAAGGACGGAATATATATATATATATATATATATATATATATATATATATATATATATATATATATATATATATATATGGTTCAACTCATATACATGTACAAAGGACAGAATATATATATATATATATATATATATATATATAGACAGAATATATATATATATATATATATATATATATATATATATATTCTGTCCTTTGTACATATACATGAGTTGGACCATCTGCCGTGCAACCAAAATTATGGCGTGTCGTTCATATTGGTAATCAGCCAAAAGCCTGTATATCCATAGAAAAATGTTTTTACACCTATAGTCAATCCAGACAGAGCCTGAAATAGATAGATAGATAGATAGATAGATAGATAGATACATGCATACATACATACATACATACATACATACATACATACATACATACATAGAAATCAGTCGATTATTCATCCCTATTGACGATTGAAAAATCGATTTCAAAACCTGTTAGTACAAAAATGTTTTTTTAGGGGAATGGGTAGATTAAAGAAACGGTTCCCTACCTTGATGAAAGAGAGACACCGGGAAATAGTTCCGTACCCAATCCTGTCTATAAAGCATCGATCATGAGATGAATTCAATAATTGAAACTCTTAGAATCTCCCTTTCTTGCCTTTCTGCGGGAGGATATCCGTTTTAGAGATGTGGAGTGGCCGTTCTTCACTTGAGTCAAAACGGCGTTTTCTTTCCATACAAAATCCTTTATTTTTTGCCAAAGACATTCCCACACGGAGGGAGGGGTTCCTATTCGGTGAGAATAAAAGATGGGCAACACAACTTTCACTGATGAATGAAAACTCTGCCAGCAGCATCTGACATCCAAAAAGACGTAGCAAAGTACAAAGGAATGAAAAACGATACATAGCTTTCCAACAAAGGATGTTTGTACAATCATGTGTACGTGAGTACACCGAAAGTGATGAAGAGGAACACAAGAAGCATTTCATGTGTAACAAGCTTATATATATATATATATATATATATATATATATGTTTGTGTGTGTGTGTGTGTGTGTGTGTGTGTGAGTAGAAAATAGATTTTATCTGTTGCTCATGTCATTTGATAACTGTGATCAATATTTATAAGCGTAAATGGAGCAATTGATATGCAAGAATATGATTTACATGGGTATGTACCTGGCGAATGTCAGTATTTAGTTTCTAATGCAAAATCCAGCAACTGGCTACATGTTTCGTATAGCCAGTTGCTAAAGAATTTTCTGGGCGCAAGCTGTTGAAATCTTTTGGATATATATGTATTTGGAATAATTAACCGATAAATCTGAAAAGTGTTTATTGAATAATGGTGAGTGAACAGTTATATATCATTTCAGTAGTGATAATGTTTCTAAATCGTCAATAAGAGTACTCGATGACTGAATATAGTAGAATCTAAGTTTTTAAATACATTTTGTTAGAGTGAAAAATATTAAAGGTTTTCTAAGGCTTTCTTTCTTTCTTTCTCTCTCTCTCTCTCTCTTTCTCTCTCTCTCTCTTTCTCTCTCTCTCTCTGTCTCTGTCTCTCTCTCTCTCTCTCTCTCTCTCTCTCTCTCTCTCTATATATATATATATATATATATATATATATATATATATATAACAACAAATAATCCACAAATTACAAGAACAAATGCAGAACCTACACAGATTCTGCATTTCACCACAGCTGAGGAAACTAGACTACTGGCAATAGGACTCCCCTGAAAAATGGATAAAATCACACGTTCTGAATCTCACTTGGAATACTTAAAACGTGTATGGAAGATGCACTCATTCAACCCAACTCTAGAATAGAACCCAGTACTTCCCATCATAATGGTATGAGAAAACACAAAAACGTTCACTGGACTTAATGAGAAAAACAATAAAGTTCTTCGAAATCACGATTAAAGAACCAGACCCTGAGGGAAGAAACGACATTAAAACTACAATCATCAGATAAAATGATGAAAAAACAAAGAATTCAAAAATGAAAAAATTAGTACGATAAAACATTACTTCAAAACAGAGACATCAACGAACGACACCAGAAAAAGATAGAAAAACAATTGAGTAAAAAACGAATCTACACATCTACCTACCATAAAGCAACAAAATCCAGGAGAGGAACCTGATGCAACAACCATACTAACATAACCATGCTCATACACAGACACCTTTGAATAAACCAATAACTAATTAACTAACTCACTAAGAAAATAGCACAATCCATACACAACGAATGGAGACCCTAAAATAAACCGTAGAATAGGGGAATCACGACCACCTCCACCAAACCTACCTATATATAACCTAGATAGTTTTACAAAACGACATTTAAAATCATTAGAACTGAAACCATCCAACGAAGAGAATTATTAAACAATAACAAACATAGACATTTGCAAATTTTAAATTCCGCCCACCAAACTCCGATAATAAAGAATTAGAGCAAGACTTTAAATCGATTCCATAAACCCAATATTCTATGATAACTCAAAGAAGCTAACAATTCATTCAACCCTCAGCAATGCAAACATAACAACATAAACATTTGAAATAGCAATTAAAGAAGAAATTGTATATCACGGGAAACGAGACGTTTAATCATAAATCAACGAAAAGCACTCAAAAACTCACATAAAGGGTAGACCCAGTCATAAATTGGGGAGAGGTATGGCCCTTCGGGGAATAAGGGGTACTTCGAAGAAGCTAATGGACAACTAGACTGTAGAATGCAACCAGGAACTTTCATATGACCCCATCACGAATAACCGAGAAATTATAATCAATTCGCTCAATGAAATGCATACAAATTACATAATTGACAAAAAACAGAAACTCTTTAACCCATAAAAACTAAACCTGTCGGTTTTTACTAACTTCAAACATTACACAGAAGAATAACCCTGGTAAATCTTCTCAATTAGCTGCCATTCTATCAAATTTAAAAGATCAATCCAATCTATTTCATTTCCTGACAGCCTTGTGTACATAGACGAAAACAGACAACTGCAAACAACACTGTATACTAATTTAATTGACACCCATAACTGCATCCACTTCGAATCCTGTCACCCCAAAAACCAAGACAAACCACCCAATTCACAATCATTTTGACAAAGAAGGATTTGTCCCACTGATGAGGAATTTAATAAATATAGTGACGGACACAAACTACAATTCATGGATAAAGGAAATTTTATCGAAAAACAGATATACAGAGCAAAAAGATTCGAAGACAAAATACTTCAAATTAAAAACTAAAGAAAAAACGAACCAGATCTGCTAATAACAACTTTTAAACACACTCCCCACCCCCATTATCCCAAATAATAAGGAACTGCAGGGGCATTCTTGAACTAATACCTGCATTGAAAAATACTTTTGGAAATAGGAATGTCGACACATCGTCGACCAAAAAATATTGAAGAAATTATAGGCACCATACAAAATAGCTAAGTTACAACATCCCTCTCAACAACATTATAAAAATAGTATAATTATGTCAACTATACCAAAACAATAAAAATGATTTACGCTGCAAATACCTTGATATTGCAAATTCCTTCACTAGCTCAATAACTAAGAAAATGTACAGAATTTTTCACAAATTGCAAAATTAAGTGTATGAACTACCATTTAGAATACTCAAGTTGTTCCAAACAATACATAAGAAAATCAGAATGATCTTCCCATTATATGTTAAACGACAATAGATACCGAATAAAATAAACGGACTATTATCGGCAGAGCACCACTTGCAATTAACAGGCCATGATTTCATCTAGACGCTAAACTGTAAAAGAATTGGACAAAACTTGACTAATAACACCACACAGACTTCGAAATTAAAGAAGATTGATTGATTTCCTGACTAAAAACATTTCCCCCAATATTCTCTAAAACACACTTTGCCATCCCAAAACATCCTCATGACAAACTACCATACATGAATACTCACTTTATAAATACCTTCCCTTTGCTATAACAACCAATCCAAACTCCATAACAATACTTTACAAATTCAATACAAACCTCAGACACCAATTATCATAATCAATGCAAATACTTGATACATCAAAAAATCCAATGCGAATCTGACCAGCTCGAATTTTAATTATGAAGTAATTCAAACATTCCACGAATGTAATGGCTGTTTAAATTGTATACAACTCTGCGTACTAATACTACCACTACCATTTGTCTGTAGCCTTGCAAGATCTATAATCTAATACACTACAACATCCCTCTCAATAACAACCTCTTCTGACCGCAGCGATAACGGAGTAATAAAAAGAATGAGTTCACACAGTGAAGATATAGGGAAAAATGAAACAGAAAAGGTCAACTAAGGAGGAGAAAAAATGCTATACATTTACTTACAACGTAGATAATAATGCAAGAAGAGAGAGATTTAGGTAAATAACGAAATGATTCGTTATCATTGGAAGTTTTGAGTCTTTAATGTTCTTTAGTAGAGGTGTCAATCCAAGAATGCCAGCAGTACCCAATAAGTCGAGTACAATATAAAATTGACATAATGCTGCTCAAGCTGCTAATACGAAGCACTTGGAAAACGGGCCTGGAAATATGGGTACCAATAATGAAGCCGAAAAGGAGCCCAAACCTATTTTCAATTGAGAGAATTATCGACACCACTGGCAAACGACCCAAGAACAACGGTTTTTAATGGAGACTTTAAGACTTAAAATGTCATTTTAAGACAATAGGAAGGGTTTGAAGAGATGGGAAATTTGGTCTCAAATGCTTCATGACAATGTCAGACCACATTCTTCTCAACTGAATGTGTCTAAGCTTCAAGAATAGAAGTTTTGCTCTATCTTACGTATTCCACTGGCATTTATCACAAAGATCATCAAGTTTTTAAGATTACTTGACTTTTTATCTGCCCTGGAAGGTTTCATAATAAGGAAGTAATCATTCGTACTTTACCCTGAAACTTATCTTATAGAGATGTTTTATCAATAGAGGGTCACTGGAAAAAACTTTATTGCTCCAAATGACTTTTATCTTGATTAAATATGTCTATACTTTGTTGTTCTTACCATCATTTCTATTGATTTTTGAAAATGTCATTTCATATGTAACCAAATAATACGCAAACAGACACACACACACACACACACGAATATATATATATATACACACATATAAATGAGTATATGAAAGGATACTATCTAAATTCATGCAAAAAATAACGCCGTAGAATCGATTCCTAAATACACATTATACATATACATATATGTGTGTGCACGAGTGTGTATCTGTACGTTTGTCTTCCTCCTGCTTTCCCTCTCTATCTCTCTCTGTCTCTCTATCTATATTCATATATGTGTAGGATATCCAGAAATTTGATTGGAAAATATGTATTCTGAGACGATTCTAATGCGTATCCATAAGTATTCCGATAATGTGCGTAGAAAATTACGAAAAAAAAACACTTCAAAACATTCCATGCGAATTTTACTCCAATGTAAAATAGCTGAACAAGAGATTTTGACGACGAAAACTGAGAAATCCTATTTCAATTTTAAGAAAGCAAGATTCCCGGATTTAAATGTTCAAAATTTCAATTAAAAAATAATTCGATAACTAAATCTCTACAGCGTAAAATGTTTCTGAAATGTTCAAAGAATCATGTTTCATTAAATTGTATCCTCGTGGCAAAATAGATTTTAGCAATGGTTATGTTTCTCACATCGAGAAAAAAATGTTTTATTTTTTTTTTTACATTTGAGCTGTTCTACCATTAATTTTCATTTGTTTTGAAATAAGTAAAACAAATTTCAAAATGATCTATATATATATATATATATATATATATATATATATATATATATATATATATATATATATATATATATATATATATATGTATATATATATATATATATATATAGTAGACTCCCGTTACTACAGTACCCTTGGGGAACAAAGACAAAACACTCATTAATACCATTCACAGTCTAATGCCTCATGTATGCGAATAGAATTAATGCATCTTCTTAAATATTCTAAGCTTATCATCGATTTATAAAAGTTTTTATATGAATCTTTTTTCAGATTTCTGAGTTACTTTGGGTGGCATTATTTGAAGGCTTTACCAAATTAATTATAAAAATAATGCACTGAAATCTTAATGAACTGGTGCAGCAAACCAATCTCTCCTTAACCAGAGGCACTGTAGAAGTTATCATAGGCAATAAAGTATTCAAAATGTAGTAATCAGCCTTTCTATTCCGAATTGTCAACTTTCTTCACATCACATTGTCGGACCTATATCCATTTTCTCCTCTCATATATACATATATCATATAATTATTGATATATATGATCTGACAGAATGATTATAAATTGCGTTATAATATATAAAAACCTATTTGAGATGACCTCCCGTCATTGCCCGGTTAATGTATCATTCGATCTAGACAACATAAAAAGAAAACACTATTACTGCAAGGATCAAACCTACCACCAGAGTAGCTGCCTATCTCTCCTATCGTTTATTCTCGCTGTATTTTCTTCTTTGAACGTGATAGATATGTTTTAAGAAATGGATATATATGATCCGACAGAATGATTATAAATCGTGTTATATTATATAGAAAGCTATTTGAAACGATCCCGTCATTACACGGTTGATGTATTTTTTTCGAGATTTACGATTGTACTGTAATCCACGTTTACGAACCAGACGCCAAAATATAATCTCTAATCATGTTTGTGGTGTATGTTCTTTGGTAATGGCGTTCAAGAGCCAGTGTAATCTGACGGATGCGCCCGTTTCACTCTTCCGAATTTCGCTCTAATGTTCTACTGAAATTTATAGAAAATCTTATAACAATAAATTCTCATCTCGGCCATTCTCGAAGCGAATAGACCGAAAATACTGTAGAAAATCCCATTAGTCCGAAAAAGAAAAGTATACAAATAATGCCCCCCGCCCCCAATAGTCTGGAATATGGAACTCAAGCAAGAGACTGACCCTCAAACTGGGATTTTCTTCTTCTTTGAGTTTGAGCTTGCACTGCCAAAGGTTTGCCATTCTAAATCAATTATTCGCTTGATTTCTTGTTCTTTAGAGGATTTCAGGGAGACTCATTGTCTTAGGCAGATGTATTAGTCTACTTTCTCCAGTCCTGTGTTTTCGATTTTGATTGGTGTGTGTTCATTTCTGAGGTGATTGTAGCTTGTGACCTTTGTTTTGCTGAAGTTCATTTGAAGGTTGACTTTCTTTTTTCCTTTATTCAGATCATCTAGCATTTGTAGGAGGTCGTGGATGTTATACTGGCGTTCAACAACAAAACAGGCATGTCTATGAAACGTTAAACTGAGAAAAACAGCAAAACTATACAGTATTTCAGGCAGCCTTCAATAACTACTTGTACATCGATTTATCAAATTATGTCGATTTATATCTTAAGTTGGGTCAATTCCACAAACTTCTGATGACAAATTCAAAGAAGTTAGTGCGATGGATTTTGCCATGGGAAGTGGGGTTTTTTCCCAGATTTACTCGATTTTGAGAAACTGTTCTCAATATTTAAAAGAAATTTGACAAAGAATAATACATTGACCTGTAGAGCACTTGAGGTATTACATGGTTTTGATTTCAAGTCAATTTTCATAGAAAATGGATTCACCTGCGTCTGTCATTGCACAGCAGGATATAGTAAAGATCATACGAGTTTGTAGGCTTATCGTGTCGGATGTTGGTTTGACGTTTCGCCATATGTTCTTGATGGGATTGGTGTTCGGCGATTGGACTGGCCACCATACCACTTCAATGTTATTGTTTTCAAGTTAGGCTTTGTTGGTGAGGTTGGGGCCGATATCATGCTGGATATCCTCGAATTTATTTGATTTTCGCTGTATGCTCGTATGATCTAACATATTAGACAGCGTGGTTAGGTCTTATGGCAATGTATTTATGTTGCAACGAATTGGGATTTAGCCACGTGAATGTAAATATACATGTGATTGCTTGTTTTCTTTCTTGTTCCGCTGAATGCATATAAAAAGTTCAATCCAAGCTGGTAAGTACTCATGGTTGGACACAAAACTTCCTCTTCATCATGATCATCATCATCATCATGATCATCATCATGATCATCATGATCATCATCATCATCAGTCCCTTAACGTTTGTCGTTGGACATAGAACTTCCCCAGGATTTGCCACACTTCTCTATCACGGACGTTGCGGAGCCAGTACTTTCTGAATTTGTCTAGCTCGTCTCTTCATCTGATATTCTGCCAGCTTCGGTTCCGCATGTGATCTCGGGGGATCCATGTCGTGATGTCCATTTCGGTTGTCCGCCATTCGGGCAACATGGCCAGCCCACTGCTATTTGAGATTTTTAATAGATTCTATGATATCCCTGACTCTTGTGTTTTCCACCATGTACTGTGCTGTCTCGTGGTCTCTCCATGTGAGGCCAAGGATAATTCTTCTATGTGCACGTTGCATAGTTCTCAATTCACGGATCTGTCTCTTGGTTAGGTTCCATTTTCCAGCTATATAAGCGTTAATAAATAACATTTTTAAATAGATCTGGACGCATTTTGAATGGCACTGATTGGCAAGCTAATCTTGCTTGTCTTTGATGGTAGATTCAGCCCTCATTGACACTTCCACGATTGATGGTTTGATATCAAACTATGCTAAGTAATCGTATGAAGAAAAGAATAACCAGTATGCATATCGTATAGCATTGATCTGTGGGTTAACATTACTTTCTGTTAATAGTGGGTACGATCTCATTTTATCTCCCAGTATAGATGGTCTAATACCAATTTATGCTAGGTTAATATCTACTCTAAAGATGAACAATGTGATTTCCATGGTTTGCAGTCCGTAACGCTGGACTTTTCCACTTGGTGGGGGCGTTAAAGTTTTTCTGAAAAAATACTTCCTACATCTCGTTTCAAACTATGCACTCTTCAACTGAAACACATTTTATTTACTACAACATTTGGCTACATTCAGACAAAATGTTTCGTTGTTCTTCCAAGTTTTAAGCGATCAGTTATTATAAATCAATTGCTTGATAAGTTGAGAGAACAGCAAAACATTTTGTTAAAAGGTAGCGAAATACAGAATGAAATTTTTGATTATATCAAAGTTTTATCTAAAATATGGACCATTTTGTATCGAGAAATATACGAAAATAAATTGGTCCTAGATTATCATTGAGACCCCCAAAAGCACTTTTTTGAATATTCCTCAAAAAAAGAAAGGTCTTAAATAGTGCTGAATGGTGAACAAATACACACACACACATACAGAAACGCACAAAGACGCACTTATATACTTATGCATGTGTGTGTATATGTGAGTGCATGTATCTCACACGAATTCCAAGGAAAATCCTATTGCAAATACATTTTTACTTAGATGTCATCTTTTTTTGTGCGTATCTCTCTTTCTTAGTCCATACATCTACATAACCAGACGTTTCTTCCCAAACGGATTCAAGTTTTACGAAGTTTTCTCATTTTTATATGCAGTCTAAGTTGCCGAGTATTTCAGAAGAGAAATACAGCCGTCTGATCAGAGGTAAATGATAGATATTCGCATGTCAGTTCTGTCCTCGGACCAATGTCAAGCTTCCAAAAGATTTGGCATCGAGATAACGGGTAGATGAAAACAATCCCTGATAGAATCCGTACGGTATTGTTTGTGCATATCTTGCATGGTTGCCTTTCAGCGATCGATTATGTTTCTGCTCTCTGGTATTTGATTCTTTGAGTTTCTAAATGTAAAGATTACTCTATGTAAGACAATCAACAGAAAGAACTGTTTTTGCCACCAGAAACCCAATTCCGCCCTCTTCGTCAACTAATCAGTACGAGGTCTTCCAGAAATGAACGAACCATTGTAGATATCTCAAGGACCGGTTGCGAAACACCGATATAACTTAGCAGTTAGTCCGGAGGAACCTTACTGGGGATGCATAAGCAAACGCGGGATTACTCCTTCGACAGTGAGACATCATTAAATGAGCTTGTGTTCCATGTGACCATGGCATTCACAATGCACGCCTCATGCAGATATTTTTTTAACAAAACCTCGAACCACCAAGGTCTATCTCTCATACGTTAGTCCAGATCTGATTTTTTGTGACTTCCAGTTTGGCCAAAGATAAAATCACTTGTCAAATGGAGATTTCAGACCATGGATGAGATTAGAGGGACGCGAAAAAGTACTTGATGATGATACTAAAAGAGGACTTTACAGACTGTTTAAAAAGGTCGAAGGGCCCCTCTGACAAGGGTGTAAACTGCCAAGAAAAGTACTCAAAAATGACTATGGTGCCATTGCACTAGGTAGGCCATTTTATCGTTTATGATTAATGGCTTGGTATTTTCCAGACGTATTTCCTAAAATTGAAACCCGTTTTTTTTTATATTTATTCTTTCTGTTTTACAGCGTCCTTGGTTTTTGGAAAAAAACTGAACTGCAAAAACAGGCGCTATTCATTTCATTAGAATATATCAGATCCGTATTTACTCGCTTCGTCACAACAACAAGATGTGACAAAAGGGTGGTTTAAGGTTGGGGTTCCGTACGGAAAGTTTCAAAAATTGCTCCAGCCCCTGGAACTGGTGTTGCAAAGACGTCAGGGTAAGCCTGATTCTTGTCTTTTAATGCAATGAGGAGGTGCTAACCCGGGACTTTCTGTCCTTGGCGGAGTTTTTTTTTTAGGTCAGGAGACGAGTCTGAGGCCTCTTGCGCTTAGCAATACCGAGCTTCAGTAGGCCATCATCAGTCAACGTATTTTACCGGCACAAAGCTACCAAGAAGTGTACTACTCACAGATACTACACTTTGATCGTTATATATATCAGATCACTTTTGAATTGAATCACTGTCGCCCAACAAATAGTCCAATCTTGTGGGTTACAGATTTTCCTCTCTTTGACTGTCTTTTTATGTGCGTCTTCGCATGTATGTGTGCGTGTGTATTTGTCTTTGGGGACCTCAACCTGGAAAATTTGCATGAGTACATCTCTAAGCACTATCTAAAAACTTTTTTGCGAGGGGGGATGTTCAAAATGCTTCTGTGGGGGTGGGGGCTCAATGATAATTCAGGACCAACGATACCCAAATCTTACATTGGATAATGTTTTAGATGATTACTTCTGGCACGCGCGTGGGCCACGGGAATTCATTCACATGAGGTACACATATTATTATTATTATTATTATTATTATTATTATTATTATTATTATTATTATTCCCACCAGTAGCCCTGTAGTCACAGCTGGAGGCCGAGTGACATCAAGTCTCCTCTGGTCTTCAGACCTCCTCTCCACACTCTCACCTTCACACCAGTTGCCCAGTGGTTATCTCTGAAGGCTGAGTTACTGTAAATCTCCACAGGTCTCCAGGCCTCTTCTCATCTCCCCCTTACCTATCACAGCAGCACTGTGGTTTGTACCCCCACTGCCGTTTGTGTGTGTGTGTGCGTGTGTTGTTTCCCTTTTTTTTTCCTCCTCTGTTAGGCCACGGTCTAGGATCTGGGTCGTAGATCTCATATTTCTAGCATTATTTTTGGAGTACTGTGTTCTGCACGGTCTCAGCCGTTCCTTTCACCCCTAATTCCTCCAATCTCGCCTTCAATGTCTTTAGTACGGTTCCGAGGAGCACCTATCATCACTGGTACTACCCTAACTTTCATGTTCCACACCTTTTTCAGTTCTCTTGCCAGGTCCTGGTATTTTTCAAGTTTTTCACCCTCTTTCCAATTTAGTCTATGGTCTGCATGTACGGCCATGTCTATAATTTGGCGGGTTTCTCTCTTATCGTCCATAATTACTAGGTCCAGTCTTCTGGCTTGGATGGGGTGGTTAGTTTTAATGTCGAAGTCCCAAAGTAATTTGCGGTTTCCATTCTCCAGGGTTGTCTCTGGTTAGTGCCGAAAGATTAAATCCTGTTCTTTACTCAGTTCCCAGAGTATCACTGTTGCTACTCTATCGTGTCTATGTTTATACTCCTTCTAGGCTAGATAACTACGTCCTCTAGTTATGTACAGTTTCATCCTCAGATGGATGGCACATGCTGTTTATCTCTGTTATGTCAACTTTTGTTTTGATATAGTTTGTGCAGGTGAGTTTGATTTGGGCTGCCATGATGAGCGATTGTGATTCTCACTTCAGGTTTCCTTTTCTTAGCCATATCCATGATAATTTGTCAGCTTCATCCTGTATTTTTCCTTTAAATTCTTCGTATACTTTTTAATGTTTCCATTTATCTTTCCTTGTTTGCTGTGCTACTTCATGGTTTTCGACTTTTTTGTTTTTCGTTGTGCTGCTTCCAGCACTCTGTGTGGTGTCTCTATTTGCACATACTTTCCTAGACCTTCTTTGACCTTCTGGACTCAGTACTCGATGCTGAAGAGCCCTCTCCCGCCTCTTTTCCCCCTCAAGTACAGTTTATCAATGTCATCTCTAGGGTGTAAGGCTTAGTGCATTGTCATAAGCTTCCTTGTTTGCCGATTCATAACTGGTTCTTCCTTTGTCCATCCAAGGAATGGTTCTGTGTATCTTACTACCGATACAGCCCATGTGTTCATTCATATCATAAGGTTCCTGCTGTTTTGGTCTCTGATATTTTCCTTATCTTCCTGGGATATTCTCTTCTGATATTCTCCTTTATTTCTTCCATTTTTTGTGTCACATTTGAGAGCCCTGAGGTATTTGTATCGACCTTGTATGGTCAATGCTTTATTTTACTTGCTGTCTGAGAGTTCAATTCCTTCTACTGCTCCGAACTTTCCTTTTTGCATTACAAATATTGCACATTTTTCTATTCCTAACTCCATCCTAAATTCATCACTGTATTCATTCATTTTGTTGAACAGCGTCTTGAGCTCTCCCCTATTCTTTGCAAATGATGTTGAGTCGTCCATATACATTAAGTTGTTGACCTTTCTAACTGCTTTGAATAATTGGTATCCTTTGATGTTTTTCAGGATTCTGTTGAATGGTATCATAGTTAGAAAAATAGTAATAGAGACAGTCTCCCTGGAAGATTCCCTTTTTTATATTTACCTCTACTAACTTTTCTCCTGCTGTTGTCAAGTCTACTATCCAGTTTTCCATGGAGTTAGCAATGAATCTCACCACTGGTTCACTTATTTTCTTTTTTCTCACTTTTAAGATCATCTTGTCGATGTACAGCAAGTCATTCGCCCCAGTGGTTCCTCTCCAGCATCCTTTCCATTCTACTGGTAATAGCCCTCTTTTTTCGATGGATACATATTTTTTCTCCGCTATTTGTCTGGTCAGGATTTTCCACATGAGCGGTAAGCACGTGATTGGTCTATAGTTATTTTCAGTTGGCTTTTTTTCAATGTGGTTTCGTTCAGTAGTATCGGTCCTCTATCATATATGTCCTAGAGTTCTCTTTTCGTGTCCTCCAACCATTCAGGGGATTCGTTGTGTCTTTTCAGATGTCCCCATATACTGTTACAGTAGATCTTTGTCTCTGTGGCATCTGGTTTTATGTTATGTCATCTTTCTCCGTTCAGATCTTGGTGAAACTTTCTCTCGTTGTTTTGGAATGTGCTGTTCTGTGTGTATTGGGCAGACCTTGCCTGTATCTACTCAGTCTTTCATCTATGGCTAGTTTCTTCTTGTGTATCTATTCCACTGCCTCTGGGAAACCTTTCTGTCTTATCTTGTACATGTCCCATAGTCTTACACGTGATCTGTTCATGTCTGATGCATTTCATAGAAGTAATTCATCTCCCTGGAGTTGTGAGATTTGTCTCTTCTAATCGTGTTTCCCGGTTGGATTTTTCACTCCGAATATTATTCTGAGTTTTTTCTTGTGTTGTGAACAGTTCTGTTACCATTTTCGATTAGGTTCGTATAGGTAGGGTTGTGAAGCTCCGATAGATTGTTCATTCCGATATACTGTAGTCGGCAGTTCATATTTTCGGTTGCCTCTCTTAGTTTCTTCCTCTCCTTGTTTCTAAGAGTTGGCAGTATCGTTTTTTCTTCTTGACTAACCTCTTTCTCATTTAGTATCTGAGCTTTCTCTTCCTCCGTTGGGGTGTTTCTGGTGTATGCCTTTCTTCATGGATTTTCCTTTTCTTTGGGTTTCTTTTGAGTTTGTCATTTACTATGTGAGTTGTGCTGAGAGATTCTTTTCTGGGGGAGTCACTTTTTTCTCTTTCTCTTCCATTGTGAATCTCTTGTATTTCAGTTTCTGAGGGCCATTTTTTTCTCAGATTTTTTACTTGATCAGCCTGAAGCTGGCTTGATACCTCCAAGGCAGATTTTCCAAATCTGAGCATGCGTTTCCTATAACACCGCACATATGTTTTGCTTTTAAAGTAGCAATACATTACTAACCTGTTCTCTTTCCTCTTCTTGTTCTGGCTAACTGCCACTCTGTGATGGCTATCCCCCTTCTGAAGGCCATTAAAGGCACACAAGCCGAGGTTTTGGTCGGGAGTCACAGGATGGCGACTGAGTCCTTCCTGGTGGCCAACGTAGGACCGCCTGGTGCTTATGACTGACAAATCTTGAATTCCTACTCCGTTTTTTTTTTTTGTTTTTTGCAGTAAATTGATTTGGTTATGCTGTCATGTTTGGGGAGTATTTTTGTGTTTTGAGGTAGCACCAGACCTTGGTGGATAGGTTAAAACTGATGTGGTTCAGGAGTAACCTAAGATCTCCACCGGTGTATATTCTCACCAGGAGAAAAAGCATATGGGGGTGCTCAACATCTAACAATGTGGTAGAGTGCTTGCCTTTCACAACCAACTAAAAAACTAAAGCACTAAGCTTCGTCTCTCAGTTAAATAAGTACAACAAGTATGTTCATACATCTCCTTATTCCTCTCAAGTCTTGACTTAGTAAGAGTCCACTTTCTAGTTGAGACTGAAGCCGACTGCTCATTCTTCTATCTATCCTTTGCACGCTGGAATTCGAAAGAGTGTGGCCAATCCATAAGCGAGGGTACCATGTGAATATTCACATGAAAAAGCACCTTCTATCAGACATTGGTTTTATATAAAATATCTTCATTACAAATTCAATTTTATATGAAAGGATCTTACACTTACCTTCACAGACTGGCTACAGAACAAATCAGAGGTAAAACAAGAATTATTATTATTATTATTATTATTATTATTATTATTATTATTATTATTTGCACGTTTCCTGGTGGTTACCGCTGGAAGTTGAGTGACAGCAAGTCTCCTAAAGTCCCCAACCCCCTTGTCCACATTCCAATAGACCACAGCAATAATGTGATTTACAGTTTCACATCAGTTACCTGGTGGTCATCACCGAATGCTGAGTTACAGTAAGTCTCTTCAGGTCTCCAGCCAATATCTCTCCTCTCCCTCGCCTATCACGCCAGTGCCATGGTTCACATCTCTGCTTCCATTTCCCTTCCTCTGTTAGGCAACTGCTAACATATAGGGTTGCTGTTACCTTTTTGAAAAAAAGTATTCCTTTCAAGGTTTTCAGCCGAATTAATCAGGACTCAAATCTAGAAAAAAAAGCAGTCAAAAGTGACATCAACCTGATAAAGAAGATAAAACACGGAGAAATAAATGAGTTTTATTTGCCAAACACGTTGAGTTTTGTGAAAGAATTCTTTTTTTTTTTTTTGCTTAAAGAATCACTATGAAAAGATTGAAAAGAAATTGATTTTTGAATGCGAAAAAATTGGCAACACATCATTTAGTTATCCATAATACGGAGAAACATATTTTAGACTTTTTTGTGATTCTGCTAATTCAACCGATTAGATGAATAGGGGTATCTTTGAATTAAAAAAAAGGAAGTTAATACAAATTAATGTCATTGTAATCTGTCACTCTTCCCATTTCCTGAAACATTATGCCCTAAGGTACCGACAAAATTTCAGATATTCATTTTTTCCAACAACAAAGATGATTTCGTGTTGTTTCATTTCAATCAATTGTAATTGGCGTAAGATAGCTTAGGGTGTTATAGCTCCACAACAAAAATCTATCAATGTTAATCAAATCCAATATTTTGAATTTCTTTCCTATCCGTAATGATATAATCTCTTACACTGGACGTGCGAAAACCTGTGATTGTTGGACGCTATTTTGCTCGTTTCTCATCCAGAATTGCGCATGTGCACATCGAGTTTGAACCAAATTTGAATCAAATTTTGCTGAGAGACGATTTACTTCCTTAGAAATATTTTTTTGCAATATATCCATTTTTATTCATAGAATATGAATAGCTGAACACCGTCATTCAGAGCATTATATCAGACGATATACATCAATGATACCTAGAGTGGGCACTGGCATCGCGAGGAGGGAAGACTAAATGAGGGCGCTAGATGACTAGAAAAGGGCCCTGGAAGACGAAAAAGGGGTGATGGATAACTAGAAAGGGGCCCTGGAAAACTAAAAGGGGGGTGATGGATAACTAGAAAGAGACCTTGGAAGACTAAAAATGGGGGATGGATAACTAGAAAGAAGCCCTGGAAGACTAAAAGAGGGTGGTGGATAACTAGAAAGGGGCCCTGGAAGACTAAAAGGGGGCGATGGATAACTAGAAAGAGGCCCTGGAAGACTAAAAGGGGGCGATGGATAACTAGAATGGGACCCTGGAAGACTAAGAGGGGGAGCTGGAAGACAAACAGTGTAGGAGATTTTGAAAGACAAAGGTAGGTGAGGAATCGAGAATAAAAGATATTTTCCGATATTTCCCTTCCATGGAGTCTTGTCTCTGAAAAGTCAACTTTACAGTAGAGCTATTTGAAGTTCAAAAGTTTCCACTTTTTCTGATTTACGAATTTTTATTAATTCATTCAAAAATTAGAAATTTAAAAATGAATTTTACTGAAAGTGCTGATAAAATACTTGCTCTAAAAGAGAACAGTTATCAGAAAAGGTTGAGAAAACACTGCGGTAGCGCAGTGGCCTTCACATGAAAAAGATGAGTTTTCACACAAATCGACAACTTTAATTTTGTAATGATTTTTGTAAAGCTCACCCAATTTCATGCCATCTTGTAAAAACATTTAGTGTGTAACTGTTTCAATTATACCGACTCACGAAAATTCCACTGAAAAATGCTAGATATAATTTACGTGGATGTTCAACTTCGATTTCCTATTCCATATACATTTAATTTGACCCTGCTAAATGTTTTCTCTAAAAGACCCCCCAATTCATACACATATAACAAGAGCTTTAGTATTGGAGATGAGATATTATGAAAGTAAGGCACAGATGATTTATATAAAAAAAAATCAATTTTGGTACTTCTGTTTTTGTTGCAGATTTGGCTAATGTGTCTTCTTTTTCAGCTGTTGAGGAGGATCAACGTGTGACTTGATGATTTAAAGGCCCAATTCTCTATTTTTTATATGAGTTTACATTTCCTCAAAAAGTGGATGAAATTATTTTTTACATTTGTTGAAAAATTTCTGAGAAAATGTATAGATTTGTATTGGTTTATTCTTAATTACTTTTATTTTTATCCTTCGTTTATACTTTCATATACACACACACACACACACATATATATATATATATATATATATATATATATATATATATATATATATATATATATATATACATATATATATATATATAAGAAACGAAACGAAACACCACTCGTTATAGTTGCTAGATACTTGATATAGCTAGACCCTTGCAACAAAGTTCGTCACTTATTATAAGGATGAAGGACCCATTGTTTTATCAAAAGTGTCATGTGACGTATTCATTCATTCATCATGGTACTGACTCTGAGGTACATTTGCGTCAGAAACAATTCACCACGTGTCAAACAAATGGAAGGATAAAGAAAAAGGCTTAAACTCATGACAAGTTGTAAGAGATTAGATATCACTTCATTGAAGAGTTGCACAATCTAGCTTATTCTGGCATAAGATCAAATGAGGATAGATAGAGGTAGAAAGATTATATTGTACTAATCTTATAAAGGGTATGCTAGGATAATCTAATGGTTAGCACATCGGCCTCAATATGCAGAAGGACCCAGGTTCGATCCCCGGTATAAATATCCTTGGGTACTCAGCAGCAAATTGAGTACAGTCAAAGTTGCTTGATTAGAGTAGAGGTATCCCTTCAGTAAACTTGTATTTTTGCCAAAGGGTTGGTCATAAAACTGGTGAGAATAAAATCCTGATCTCAAAGAATCTTGAAACATACAAAGATTACGATGCTGACCAGTCGTGTAAACTCCGATTGGAGTCGTTTCTTAAGTGCCGGACGCTTTTTGATCTTACGAAGAAGAAAGCTTGTCTGCGTTGAAAATTCCAAAACTTGACCTTTAAACTAGTCTCGAATATCAGCTTCCACCAAAAGTATGTCGTACTCATCGCAACATTGAATAGTTTTCTTTTCATAGCTTGCTTGAATGACACCACTGAGATAAGAATCATTGACTGAAAAAAATACTGACATAAAAAACTTTTAAAAAGCGATGTACAAGTTCTCAAAATGTTAGTCTAAATCACATTAGATGATTATAGCTATTTCAGTATTACATCGAAAAATACTAAATAAATATAAATACCCAAATGTTTTGAACTTTTTTTTATGTTCACATTTATTCAGCCGACAAAACTACGATGAACTTTAATAGCTATAATTATTTGGTTTGTCGGGGACTAACGGAAAAGACCAGTTGCTGTTTATGTTCACTGCATTATGCAACTTTTGGCTCGCAGTAAGACGCCACTGAGTTTTGTATGGGGTCTCCATTTATCGGTCGATCTAAGCCAGAATCCGGCAATTAAGTGATATTTTGGCCGTGTTTACTTGAATCTTCTCTCTTGTCCGAAGCCAATTTTATTCATGTCTACTTCAATCAAAATCTTGTGCTATGTTATCAATCTTCAGTCATTGTGACAGCAAAATCGATTTTTGTTCGATCGGCCAAAAAACCCTACTTAGAGGAGAAGGCAAGCCCCGAGCTTAGATGCCAATCTAAGCTGGATTTTCCACGAGATGCACTCACACCGACTCTCGTACGGAAAATGCAAGCAGAACATACTAAATCGGTAAACATTAAAAAAGGTCTAATCAAGAATATTGACAAAAATAGCCTACGTAGGGCCTTCAAAGTACGCTCCATTAGATATGCATTTATCCAAGCGAGCTTTTACCTTTCATTACAGAGTAAAAAGTCTTCTTTCGGGATCGTTATTATTTGCCTATTTGTCTTCTTCTCAGTTCTGTCACAGCTCTGTTTTGGGAAAACTAAAAGTCGTTGGGAGCCAAAGGGAAACCGAGAGACCCAAGTAATGCGATGTTTTGTCAAAGAACTCAGACTAGGTCATCGTCAACTCGATGGTCACACAGTTCTGGGCGACTGCATTGGAGAGTTTCGGTTCTTGGGATATTCAACATGCCTGGTTACTGATTTCGGAGATAAATTAACGCAGAAATCAGTATTTTCTTGCCTCAGTCACGATACATCTAAAAAACCGGAGTAGCACGATAGACCAACGGGGACAGCCGTTGACTAACTTCAAATCCGACACTGTTGAGGTAAATTTGAAACCTATAAATCTCTTTGATATTAGCTGTTGTGAAAACAATCAAACAACATAAATGTTTGCCCCAAAAAGTATACTGGAGGAACCACTTATTATAATATATAAAGTTATCAAATGGTTATTATTATCAAAATCAATGAGCGTCAACGATTTCATTCGAAATGAATTCAAAACTAATATTCAGATATCTATCCTAATTATATTATTTTTGAAATGTTATTTATAACGAAGAATTCAATAACATGAGTTCACAACAATGAACGTAAATTTATGACAAGGAATGTAAATTGTTCCGAACTTTATATCCTTTGCTTGATATTTTCAGCCGGTTATTGTGATCTGGAAGACCTTGGGATGGCAATAAGCGGCTTTTCATAACACGAATCATCAACTACGAAAGGGGTTCTTTGTTTGTTTTTTATAGAGAGGAAGGGTTTTATTTTAGACAAGATGGAGCAACAACTCATCTTCATTAAGATGTCAGGTCTCAGTTGAAAATTTCCACGCCGATGGATTTGACGAAATAGCAATGATGAATATCCAACTTATTCACCAGGTTTAACACTGCTTGATTTCTTTACATAGGGATGCCTTAGGGACAAAATCCACGATAGAATTTCTAGTACTCTTACTGCATAGATCTTATGCTTCTAGTTAGGGTAAAATAATTCGATTGGATTTTTTATCGTTTTACTGTCCAAATGCACCAGAATAGAAAATAAGATGAAATTTCCTTTAGGCATATTACGCGTAACTTTATATATATATATATATATATATATATATATATATATATATATATATATATATATATATATATATATATATATGTATGTATATACATATATATATATATATATATATATATATATATATATATTTCCTATCGAACGTGACAAATTTATAAAATTATTGATTTATTATAAAGAGAATTCTATTATTATGTTAATATTACTCATACAGTTCATTGTCGAAAATCTCCATTGATCAAGGTGTCATCTACGTCAATGGAGGTTTTTGACGAATTCTATTGCCCTTTGAGAGGATTTGTCCCCATGACAAACAAACTGTATTCCCTACGTTGGACATATCACTACTACCCTATCCAGTAATAGTAATTTGCCATCAGTCAGACTAAAGTACTATTTGCACTCGTATCAAATATCGCTAGGCACTGATATTCCCACCAGAATAAGGCTAATGCTCGAGCAAAATAAGTATATAAGATGTAATAGAAGGAAGTTGGATTTTTAAAATGTCAAACGACGATTGATACATTTACCTCTATGAAGAATTCCTTTTGCTAGTCATCCTCTGCATGACGTCATCCTCTGCATGACGTCATCTTACTTCGCCTATGACAAACGCCAAATTTAACGATATTCAGAATTTGAAAATCTACGGGGTTTCCTGGTCTTGATAATGACCCTGATATTATCAAAAGCACTCAATCTCAAACATTTGGGGAAAATCTACATTATTTGATCCAGACAAGCTTTTTATTTAGTACGTCAATAAGAAAAGTTAACTGAAAAAATGGAAAATATCCCTTAACATTGCCTTAATCAAATATTTATGAATAAAAGATTGCTACCTTATTACAATATCTCTCTCTCTCTCCCTGTCTTTCTCTCTCTTGCTATGTCTTTATATATATATATATATATATATATATATATATATATATATATATATATATATATATAGTCAAGAAAGATTGACTATTTTAAGCTCTAATCATTAAAAAGCTTTTTCAACATTTTCGTATCACCCTGATCACTTATTTCCTAATACCAATGCAATTTATACAATTTTTCTTCAGTGTTTTTCGCCAATTTTACAAATACTTGGCGATTATGGTATGATCTGTAAATTTTATCTTCCTGATATCATCAGTTGTTCAGTATGTAACTTTTCCAGGGATTTAAAAGAAAAAAACAGTTATACAAACATGCCACCCCAGCAGTGTACATCAAACACCATATCCCTTTGAGCCATGACTTTAATATACAGCTTATATTATACATGTAGTTTGTTATTTGATATGTGGTATTATCATGATGTTTTGTATACAGATGTTATTTGATGATATAGGTCGTTTAATATTTTTGAAACAGAGCCTACTCACGTAGGTTATCTAAAAACGTATTTATCGATAAGGGATCAGTAAGTATAGCAACACACGTGACTCACTTTTCGTGTCACTAATATATATGTGTATATATATATATATATATATATATATATGTGTGTGTGTGTGTGTGTGTGTGTGTGTGTACGATTCCTTTGTATACTTTACAAAAGAGAAATTCTCTGTTGTGTTTTCTTTCCAATTTCGTGTCCTCTCAGTATAGACTGAGCTAATTCGCATGTTGTTGAATTTGATACACGAACAGCTTCAGAAAACAGGAAATATATTGGTTGGGTTGGGGATCAGAGTTCTTTGAAGCAGACAAATTGTGTGTTCATTGAAAATATATGCTCATGCATCTTTTCTTTCTTGTCTGCAGGCCAAAATCTAATCTTTTGAATGCGAGGTTTTATTCTCTGCTATGGCAAAAGACCAGAAAGAAAGGAAACTAGACTAAAAAGTTTACTTATAGGAGCTCCACATCGCCATCGACAGACTATAACGCCCATCGAAACTCTCGTGATACCTCCTACCAGTCTCTGATGTAGACTTACTCGTTGATTTTCATTTCTTGTATGAATGTTACGTTTTGTTAGTATTTTTTTCTCATAAGTCCTGGATTAGTTTCGGATTTTCAATTGTATCCGTCACACATTAAACGTTGTCAGTCAGAGTCGGCTATCTCTCATTTTGTTGAGCGAATGCCCTTGACTCTGTCTGATGATTAGGCAATTATTAAATTATTCAAACTATTATCAAAGCAAAACTAAATTCCGTCGTCATTCACGGAAACCCCAGGAAACTTTTTTCTTAATGAGTGGGTCGGTAAATTGAAAAATTCTTCAAAAGTTTTTTATCTAAAAAAAATGTCATTTCATCAATTTTTCATCCTAAAAACGAAGATATATCTAAAAAAACTTGCTTCATATCACAACAGGCGCAACTTGAGTTATTAAAAAAAGATCGAAGTAAATGAAATAAGCAGAACCATGCAAAAAAGACGGAGAGAAAATTAAAGAAGATAAACTAAAGTAGGCACCGGAAAAAAATTCTCGAAAAAGATAGGGGCTCAAAAACTATTCAAAAGGCTATTAAAAAAACCCTCAATACAGGAAGAATGAAAATAACTGGTATGCTCGAAGAAATGTAGACAAAAAAAATGGACAGAGACTGAATTGCCGAACGTGCCCAAGAATACAATAAAAAATACTCCATTTTTCCAAACAAGAATAAAGTCACCAGTTACCAGTTTGAAAATTTCCCAGAAGTTACCCTGCGGGTAGTGAAGCAAGCTATCAACTAAAAAAAGGGGGGGGGCTCCCAAACCAGATTATTTCCTCATCGACCAGCTCAAAAAGTTTGTAAAGTCATCAATTGGAAACTACATATTCTATTCAGCGATGATGATGACGAGGTTTGGTTAATTTTGACACGAGACCATAAATATAGTATGATTAAACCATCATCTCTATATATACTTATATATTTGTCTATTATGTTGCTGATGATGCTCAGTATATTCATTCTTAGAAATGAAGTTTAGGTATACGTAGGAAAGACAGTTTAATCGTGCCAAAAATCCATATCATACAATAACAGACAGAATAAAGAGAATATTAATAAATAAAATCAAACACCTAGCTTTCCAAATAGAAAGCAGCACCCGATTGAAAGAAATCAATGCCGTAGATGTTGATTCAAACCTACACAACACTTCCTATAAACCTTTAAGAAAAAAAACACAATACATCTCTATATATAAATTCAGCGTCGTACTACCGACAAAAAATCATGAAACAAATACCTATTCACATATGCAAAGGACATACTGATAATTCCACTAGTAAGAGATTTATGAAAATCGAAGAGAACTATATCAAAGTGCTTTAAAACTAGAAAAATTGAAATTAGAATTAGAGTACAATCCCCACAATGAATGGGAAGGTAACAAAATATGGTTGAATCCACTTTTAAACTTAAACGTGAAAACTAACCCTTGAAGAACCTTTCAAATGTGATTACTAAGCATTTTGCAGATTTTACATAAAATATTCAAAAATCATACTCTACAAGTTTGCTTAATGCACTAACAACAGCTAAAATCATTTTTAAAAACAATATACTATACTAATATACTAATCAAGAATATATATATATATATATATATATATATATATATATATATATATATATATATATATATGTATATATCAGAATGTGGATTTGCTACACAAACAAGCTCAGACTTCTGCCCTGTCCGGGCTTCATCAGGTGAATCATTCGCGCCTGATGAGGCCCAAAGAGGGCAGAAACATGAGCTAGTTTGTGTAGCGAATCCACATTCTATGAATTATGTCCAGGTCTACTCTAAAACAACTTAACTTCCATAGTATACTGGTCAAAAGTTGTATGTATCGAGCACTCTATGAAATGAATCCATTACATATCAGATGCGGCTTTATATTGTTGATATATCATTATATCATGTTATACTGCTAGCCTTATCTGTACCATATATATATATATATATATATATATATATATATATATATATGTATATATGACGTGTTTTGTGACATTTTCTTCTTATCTATATATTTCAAATTAACACATTTTCTTTGTCTCCCACCTAATATATATATATATATATATATATATATATATATATATATATTAACATACGCCACAATAAGTCTATTGGATAAAGGCCTTTACATTTTTATTCTATGACAAGCGTGGTTGCGTTAATTTCTGCCATGTCTTACAAGCCAATCCATCCATTTCGTCCCTCCAACTTGTGTTCGGTCCACCTGTGTTCACCGTCCCATGGGAACCGATTGGTTATCTGTTTATCCTTTCTTCTTGCTGTGTGGTCTGCCCATTTTTTGTCACCAAATTGTACGATATCCTACACCATCATCTTCTCTCAAATCTTAATGTGTATTTATATATACATATATTTTTGAAAGAGCATATATGTGTGAATATGCATTATGTGTATATAAAGAGTAAGCATATTTTCGAAGGACAATGATAATAACAAACACACATTTTTGAATAATCTTTAATATTCACTTATTTATTCATTTATATATCAGCAGGGTTACCCAGCGTTGCCAGAGAAAATAACTTGAAATAACAACACTGGAAAACAAATTATATCATAGAAAGTTTTCATAAAATGTAGAATTCGTTTCTGTCGATTATTTGCACACATTTTGTCAAGTCTAGCATTGTAGTAACATCGTAAAAATTAATTGTTCTCATAAGTGACAAATTACCAGAGAGGGTAAGGTCATATGGATTGAAAGCACAATTAATTACTTGCAAAAATCATTATATTTCAATTTTTTTCAAATATTCGACTGATTTTCGAAGAGTATTTCCATATGGGTCCGCCAAAGACTGTGTTTGGACTTGTTCTTTGTGCACGCCAAGAGCAAGCCCTAACACACTCTTAGGTAGTGAAAATATGTGGAAAAAAAACATGAATACAAGTGAAGAAATACCATTCAAAATGCATATGATTTGATTAAGAAGATTGTGGCACTTTGCAGTAAAAATGTGTCATTAAGCAAAATTTGAGCTCCCAGAAGGGATTTATAGCCAACATTTGCTTCAGTTGGCTAGAAATCGCTAGAAATGACCTCAGATGACCCTGGATTGCCACTGAGATCGACCTGGGGTAGCCCATATCCCTTGCTCTGAAAAGATGAACATCTGTGCGAAATTTCAGCTTCCTGAATGCAAAATGAATTCCCAGCCACGTCGGACGGAGAACCAGGGCCAACTTTAGTATTATAATTACATTATAAAACTATTTTCAGAAGTAACCCAGTAACCCATCCTATGTTTTCCAGCATACAAAGTTCCAGCTTAATACGTGCAAAATCGTTGCGTACAAAATGGAACAGGCTAACGGATTTTGAATTATATATATATATATATATATATATATATATATATATAGAGAGAGAGAGAGAGAGAGAGAGAGAGAGTGAGAGCAGAGGGAGGAAGAATGAAACAGATGAGAGAATTTATTGATGGAAGGAGTATTATAGTAACAACAACTTTTTTTCATTTTTCGACTAAACTTCCTTGCCAATGCTTCTAATTCAGTTATGAATAATAATCAAGTAGATCAAAGATTATATAGTGAAAACGATGTGACATTAAGCTAATACCTACGTGTAAGGCTTTGGATTTTTATGCTCCTTCGTGTATATATATATATATGCTTTTTTTGTCAAATATTTATGGTCGCTTATTGATTTTTAAACGGATGTTATGAAGTGCGAAGTCAGATAATTTCACCTGATACTAAACTAAAGCTGGGTTTTTGAGAGCGATACCCAATGAATTCTCAACTTGTTTCCATTTCTTCCGTACTCTTACTGCAAAACGTATCCAGCATATTTCAAACGGGTGATCTCAACATACTTATGCACATTTGGAATTTGGACCCAGAGAATTATGATTTTTGTACATAATTTTTCAATCTTGATTCAGAATCTCTCCTTTTTTTAACTCTAAAATAGAGAAGTCTTCAGAGGGTCTACAACTAATGCATCTTCCCAATTGTCACCTATGAAGCTAAAACATGGAAATTCGAACGTTGAAGCTGTAGTCCTACATAACGGACGAAAAATGATACATGAGTATTATACCCTGTTGCTCTACGCATTATAAATCTCTGTCCCTTCTAAACATGCACTTTTGGAATGGGCACTGCCCTAGGAATCTGAACGACCATAAATATCAATAAATGTACAGAACTATTCTTCGGGCAAAGCTGCAAAAATGATAACTTGAGGAAACCTAGCTAAATATACAAAACAGATACTTCGCGAGAAAGTTTGAAATGTTTCAATTTTCCAAGATCAAATCGCTGTTATATTTGACCCCAAACTAACACAACGAATTGAGTTCCCAGATGACAAAATTAGAAAATGCTACTAGGTGTTTTTTTTCTTTGAAATCATGTAATTGAGAGTCATGAATGTTAGCTTTTAATGAAGACCATCGAAGAAGCCTGAGATATGATTATATTACGCTAATCTTCCAAGTAAGGAAGGTTTGACCGCCATAACAAGCATGAAAATCAAACTTTCAATGCTGGAGCTATACATATATAAAAGGAGGAGGGCTGAGAGGTGGTTAAAATTTTTCAGTACGTCCACCTGTCAGTCAATGCCTGCTATTGCTGCTTGAGTTTCTCACATATCTAATGTTCAGAACTCAATAACTTGGTTCTTACCAACATCAACCACTAACGCCTGTGAGAAACATGCACCATCCTCAGTTACCAACAAGCCATGATTGGAGGGATCTAATTAGCACACTGTGTAATCTAGTGAACATTTTCATTATCTTATTTTTGTCTCATTGATTTTAAAACCATTCTCGGTAGTCACAAGCTTATTTTAAGTTTGGTATCTTAGATTCTAAAGATTTCGGAACTTCTAACCAGTTCCATATTCTGGAGCCATTACAGCGAGTTCTTGATGGCCTTGGATTAGCATCAAGATTGCATGTAAAAATATGATTGATAACGATTTTCAGTCAATGATAACTGCTATTTCTTCACTTCAAAACCGCCCACTGCTTCTTCATTTCCATTCAGTCTCTCCCAAGAGATGATTTTTTTGGCAACTTTTTCATCCGTCATGCGATCGAAATGTGCGTTTTTCTTTCAAACGGATGAACAATAAGAATGACCAAACACGAGAAGAGAAACAAATTTGCTGATGCGCATTCGCAAAAATGCTTTAATATGAATTTGCCTTCTAAAGCAAATCAATTTTTGTTGGAATCATTCTCTCTTTTCATACTTCACGTCTGTGGCGCACAAAGAATGTAAACGATCACAAAAAAAACGAATTACCGGTATCGTGTATGCAATGAAATCTTTCAGAGAGTCATGGACGAAAAAGAGAAATGTTTTTTCCCTCAGAAAATGAGGACGATATTCTCAATTCTAACACCATGGCTACGTTGATTAATCGCACAAATAAGTTCAAAATTGGACTTCCACGTCTACATGGAAACATGAACAATAAAAAGAGTCTGCATTGATAGGGAAAATCATGCAACAGAAAAAATAGCAGGACGTGGATTTAAAAAAAAATCCATATATTTCATAAACGCCGACGGCTTGATCTGTATGCGTGAGTTATCTAGTGCCCTCACGCTGGCTACGACGTCACGTCAGCTGTCACTATCTGGGCTTCTCATGTCTCATTTCTCTTGTCTTGACTTAAAATATGTGATCTTGACTTGGTGTGAAAAGCATCTGATGTGGCGACAATAACTTCACCATTCTTGCTCACAACACCCAGTACTCCCTAGCAGACCCCCATCTTAGTATTGACCAGGCGAGAGGTCCCTTAATTCTGGTGATTCTTCTGACATCTGAAGTGTCCAAAATGATTTGTCTGTAAGGCACACAATAAATATATATATATATATATATATATATATATATATATATATATATATATATATATATATATATATATATATATATATATATATATATATATGTATGTATATATATATATATATATATTGTGAATTAAACAACGTATTTGGTTATGAATAGGCAGATACATTAATAAAAAGCTGCGGTTCCAAACCCTCTTCGTGTTTTTCTTCTTTCTACAAGTTCACTCATCGATATTTATACCTCCCATGAAATCGTTATCCTGTTTAAACCAACCAACAATTGATAAAACTTTATTTATATTTTTTTAGTAATTAATAAAATCAGAAACCACTCGGTGGCTGGCCATTAAATAAATAATCGAGTAAAAATTTCACAAGTAAGGTTTTATTCAATAATAAAATCAGAAGGCATCCATGTGGCTGTCGAACAAAAAAACAATCAATGTAAAACTTATTGAATACTTTTTTAATGAAAAAGATCAGCAAGTACTTCGTGTGATCAAGTTGAATTATTTGAATTGATCGAAATAGTATTTTATCTATCACAATCTGTAGTTGCTATTTCGTCCATGCCAAATTTTATCCCTCAAAACAAAGAAATTAATTCCTGATATAGAGGAACCACAGTGGGGTAGATAAGGACTGAACTAAATACAGACTGAGATAATAATCGACTTGAATTGACAGATAGATAGATAGATAGATAGATAGATAGATAGATAGATAGATAGATAGATATTAACACACTGAGATGGATAGACAGAGAGATAGATAGATAGATAGATAGATAGATAGATAGATAGATAGATAGATAGATATTAACACACTGAGATGGATAGATAGATAGATAGATAGATAGATGTCGAGAATAGACGTGTACGTTCGTGGAGGAAATAATCTTCAAATTTAACGATTCTGGATTGATGGAGACGAGATGATATAGACAAAAACATGAACCCTGTGGTCATTAGCATATCAAATTCAAGGAGAATAGCAGTTTGAAAAAATAGAAATAGTAACTTATGACAAAGATATATTGAAATTTAGTTCCTCAGGACAGCAGAACGAGAAAGTTACAATAATACGTCTATCATATCATTTTATACTGGTCAATTTTCGCTTGAACAAATCATTTTTCTAACTTGTGACTCAACCTAGTTCTGGTAAATCACAAATTGGCTATAAATGAGTGCAAAATTCACATATGTTTTTTTCCCTTATTATTAAGGATTTAGAAATTTCGAAGTTTATTTTTTATTCCTGAAGAATTTAGATATTGTACTTCAGTTTTGGATTAAACTGAGTCAACAACCATGGTCCTGTCCAACAGTCTTTTCGAAAGAGACCATGGATATTTGATGTTTATTTGTAATTTCATTTTATCTAGCATGCAACCTGCACCAGAGAGAATCATGCTCAACCTCAGAGAGATCACAAGACTGCAGAATACATCTGGGAGAGGAAAGGAGTAAAGGACATCATATAATCCATTAGGAAGTTCAAATGGCAACGGGCTGGTCATGTTGCGAGAATAAAAGACAACTGATGGACGTCGCAACTCACAACATGGATCCTCAGAGACTGCATGGAAAACTGAGGCCGACAAAAGACAAGAATGAGAGATGAACAAGACAAATTCAGAAAATACTGGCTCCGCAACGCCCATGATAGAGAAATGTGGTGGATCCTAAGGAAGGTCTATATCCAACAACGGACGTTAAAAGACTAGTGATGATGATGATTTAGAAGCATCAAAAATTATGTTTTCTCAAAGAAACTTAAAAATCTATCTAGCATCTTCGAAGCCGAATATTAGATTGTTTTGAGGCTGACACTAAAAAAAACCCATTAACACTTTGAATAAAATTTATCATTATAAGTTAAACAATGCGTCAAATGGCGAACATGTAAATCTGCAAAAGAACCTTTGATTCGATTAGAATATTTTTTTCTTCTCGGAGGCATCAACATTAGAAAAATATTTGTTACAAGAAGATGCTTCATAAATCTGTGCAAGATATTGTACAAAATATTGAGTAATTTTTTTCAGATTTTATTCACCTCCGAGTTATCATGGCCGATTTTGGTTTGTTATTCGAAGAGTTTCTTCTTTTTATTTGAACCAAATATATAATGCTCAGAGGAAAATTTTGAAAGATCACAAATTTCTTCGAAATTCTGAAACAGTTTGCTTTCGGCCAAAACATTAGAGATACTGGTGTATAGATTTATGCGTTACTTACGAATATGTTCGAGTCTAGAACAATTATTTCTAAGGTAGTCTATCTGAGTTATATATATATATATATATATATATATATATATATATATATATATATATATATATATATATATATATATATATATATATATATATATATATATATATATATATATCACATAAAATCATTCACACATTGAAATGATGAAGATGAGATCCCTCTCTGATCTTTTTACTCGGGTCTTAAAAACAGAGGGAATTCGCCTATCATAAAGTACAATAATAATAATTTTTTAAAAAGAAGCTTGTAAAATTCTATCAATTAAACTCAACATCAGAAATAGCAGTAATGAGCAGACTCGAAATCTAATCTATTATAAAAAGAATTTGAAAGAATCATAACTTCGATCAACTGATTTTTATTTGCAAAGGGAGACATTATACAAATAGCATGAAAAGCAAATTGATGAGAGCAACAATGCAGACAAAAAATGAATGAGAACAGAACACTGCAAACCTCAAAACTAATAAAGAACAAAAGACCAACGAAAATATCTTGATTATGAAAAAGTGAATGGTAAGACTTAATCTAACAAACGAATTGAACGAAAGAAAATTCATCTTAAATAAAACTGAGAGGAACATAGACTGGAATAAATCTCAAACGAAAACTAAAATAAGGAAATAGGTTATATAGATACATATCAACGACATTAAAACATTACTACTAAAAAAATCAATCTACACACAATAAGACACACACAATATAGCGATAAACTAAACCAAAAAACAAGTCAAGAAATCAGAACATGACCGTAAAAAGAATATCAAAAATAAGAGCTGATCAATAAGGCCTAATCCAATGGTCTTACCTAAAAACTAACAAAGCAATAAACAATCCAATTTGATTTTGAATCACAAGGGAGAGCTAAGATTCTGAAACCAAAGGCACATATAGAAAAAAATCGTCGTTAAAAAGTGAAACTGACATAGAATTTTCGTTGCATTTGTTCTTTGTCCTCTTCCTGGAAATGTAAGAGATATAACTCCAATTAGCAAATTAATAGTTAATTTTAGACCGAGTAATAATTGGAGCTTGATGAAGTTCAACTATGGAAAGATTTATCCAAATAAAACAAGGAGAACGTAGATAAGACACTAAACTCATTGTAAATGATACTCATTAGTTCTGTCTTAAAGACATTAGGCACTCTCGAATAAATAAACTTTGAAATATATAGTCTTCTACGTATGTTCATCTATCTTTATGCACACGTACATATATATATATATATATATATATATATATATATATATATATATATATATATATATATATATATATATATATGAACGGCTTTGATATTTACAGGAATGAACATCCGATAGAAATGTCACGGAAATGAGTTGCATCGTTTTGGGGGTAACCTATGTTTAGAAAAATGAATGATGTATAGTATGAAATAGCATCCATACACAATGCATTATGATGATTTCCTGTATAAAATAACAAGTTATATGCAGTATGACGTAATCTGTGTTTTAAAATCATAGCTGAAAGGGGAGATGATTGATCACAGCTGGGAAGCCATGTTAATGTAACTGTTATGTTTTTAAATCTTTTTTTAATCCTCCAGACGGTTACATGATAAACAAATGAAAATCCCAGCAAGATAGAATTTACACATATTGTGAAACATTAGAAATATATATATAACATACATCAACTTGGAAATAAATTACTGAACTGACATGAGAAATATTTGAATTTTTTAGTAAATTTACTGTTTAAAGGTGTAATGCTTTCCAAATATTATGTGTATATATATATATATATATATATATATATATATATATATATATATATATATATATATATATATATATATATACATGCTCATATATATCAGTATGCATACATTCATATTTACAAATTTCTCTGTTTTCACTGAAAGTGGAAGTGTGAAAACAGAAACTAACCGATGTCTCCATGGATGCGTGAAACCGAACAGCATCAACAGAACTTTATGTATTAAAAAGAGAGAAAAACGAAAAAAAACCTCACTTGTGATTCCATTATATTCACATTTATTGGTTTGACTCCTCAACTGATTTCATTGAAAAGATCTTCCAAGGAATAGAAATGTCAATGTTGATTTGTTAACATTCCATATATCCCCGATTATAAAACCGGTTCAGGAATTGAACAAATAAGACTGAACACAAGTATAAGTATATATATATATATATATATATATATATATATATATATATATATATATATATATATATATATATATATATATATATATATACTCGTCTGATGATTTCCAAAATAAGTTGGAAAGTGATGTCAAAAAAAAAAACAACCCAAGAGGATATTCGTCAAAGCAGACGAAACAAGAAACATGTACCAAATGTAAACTTATCAATACCAAAAAATCTTGGGGGAAAATGGAGACCAAAATGCAAGAAAATACGGTAGATACAATTAACTTGGAAGCAGAAACTATAGTAGAAAAAATAACGCTAAAAGACAGAATAAACATCCAATCAAGAATACACACCTACTCAAACACGAAAGATCATGAGGAAAATTTCAGAGCTAAAACAGCATGCAGGCTGATCAACCCTACTTAAAGGGATATTGGCAAAATTAGTAAAAAGCAATTGAAGACGTAAATCAAAAATGGAGGAATTTACTAAAGGTAAACCAATGGAAAAGCTCTCAAGAAATAACAAATTGGTTCATAAACATTAAAGAAAAAAATCTATGTAAGTTCGTACAATTAGACATAAAAAGAGTTCTACCAATCTTTAACCGGAAACATACTAGACAATGCAATAAAACAAGCAGAATAACGCATAAAAATAACCGAATAAGACAAACAAGTAATTGAACATTCTAATTAATCTATACTATCAGACAATAATGAACCTTAGATGAAGAAAAGTAATACTAACTTCGACGTTGCAATGGGTTACTACAGTCGCACTAAAACATCATAATTAATTGTAATCTACAAACATTCTGGGATCTGGTGAACAAATATTTCCTGCAAATACACAACTTAGGAACGACCAACATCAGCAATGCGATTGCAGATACAAAAAAAAGAATGTCCGCTACAATTTACCTGTATGAAAGAAAACTCAATATATAAGGCTACAATCAAAACCAATAATAACCCAAACAAAACAGAAATGTACGTAAGACTGGCCCAGACAACATTGAAGGTGAGATTTGTGAATCATTTAATAACGTGGGTTATGAAAACCAAACAGTATTATCAATATACATATGGGAAGAACACGAACATCCATAATAATATAGAAAATAATAAAGCAGGCAACGCCATATAACAAAGTAACAATACAAATACATGCTCTGACTAAAAGGAAAAACTCGCAATAATATCATACCGAAAAAAACAACTAACTGTAAATAAAAGAAATGACCTAATATAAAATTGCAGACACCGAAATAAGTATATACTAAAAAAAACTCAGAAAAAAACTGTACAACTTTAATGACAAGTAACCAAAGGAGAAACACAAAAATCCACTCAATGTATAGAAGCAATATGCACACGACAGTATTTGTATGTACGTTTTTGTATGTGTACTGCATGTACATGTATATACGCGTACATGTGTACATATATACATATAAACATACATGTGTGTCCTTGTTTATTTATGGGTATGTATATATGCATATCAAACAAAATACGAGTTGTCTGTATGAACGGTCGAACACTATATCAATAGTCATCTACCAAACAATACAAAATTAACGAAACAGTCAGTATGTAAAGTTTAAGATCATACGTACACAGAAAGTCAAAATGTACTCGCACACATTTCTTAATGAATAGAACCTCAAAGCTAGAAGTGAATAACTCCAAGACAATGACAACCCAAGATAAACATTTTGATATATTCTAACCATAACAGAACTAAAAACAAATAAAAAGTATGCATAAACAAAAGTATGTGTATAAAAAAGTAAATGAAAATAAAATATAACAACCAGTAACAGACCAATACTAATACGATGTATGAGCATATGTATGTCTGTATGTATGGGTATGGAAATGCATGTTTGCATGTGAGTGACTATCGGTTCAAAATTTAACAATATAAAACAAGAAATATCACACACCAAAAAAGAAAAAAGGAAAAGAAAGGGGAAAAAAAGAGAAAGAAGAAGGAAAGGGGGAAAGGGAGAATTGAAGAAAACACACGTAATAATGCAAAATGGATACCGAAAAAAATCATCAACAATTTAATTAATATAAAAACAATTAATTTAGCCTATGACAAATGAGAAGTATAGAGAGAAAGAGAACTGGGGAAAAAATTACAAACATCTTTGAATAGGGCACAACTTAACACTCACAGACACGATGACAGCATAAAAATAAATAAAATTCGAGGAAGAACTGTGCGAATGACTTCGTGCCCAAGTTACCATGACCGACTTTATTGTCTCCACTGAAAAATATTTGAAGCAAGGAAGAAGGAAGGACAGGATAATATGAATATGTTCTCAAACTGTGGACAGTCACAATAGCTACTAATCTGACGATTGCAGACCAATTTTAGCCGTTTGCATGAAACTAATAGTTTTGGAATTAAAAAAAACTGATAATAGACTTTACTTTAACAAGAAATTGAATAATAGTATTGAAGCTGTAAAGCTTCTAGTATATATATATATATATATATATATATATATATATATATATATATATATAAATATATATGTATATATACATATAAATATATATGTATATATACATATATATATATATATATACACACACATATATATATATATATATATATTATGGAAGACAGATGGGGTGAGAAGGAGTTGGATGGGGAGATCGATTAGATAGATAATAGATATTTTGTTTCTTTCTTCTATGCAGCCATTTCTATCGACGAACAACTTTTTTTCCTGTTTCCATTTTGCTTTTAAATGCAACAGAAGTTTTATATATATATATATATATATATATATATATATATATATATATATATATATATATATATATATATATATATATATATATAGTATTTTGTGATATATAAAACATTTTCTATCTGACCATCAAATTGACCAACTTTCTGCACGGTATAAGATCGGTCTTGGGGGTCAACGTTTTGATATACGAATTTTTCTCTGTGGGTTCCGGAGAAGGCTCCAAGATATTTCCCTCTATTCTATTTTTCCAATACATTTCAACCTAAATTTAGGATGAGACTGAAATAGCTATTGAAGTATTAACGAAATCATGCACGCCACTTGCTTTTTGATCGAATATTGACTAACAAATATTGATTATCTGCAAGCAGTTTTTTTTCTGAGTTACTTACATCTTTTATGTCTTAAAATTGTCTGATCAACAAGATATCTATAACCATATCGATTTATCTATCTTTATTGATTTTTTTCCATATGTATATATATATATATATATATATGTGTGTGTGTGTGTGTGTATATATATAAATACATATCATGATCATCATTTCAGGTTGATCTTTGGACAAAGAACTCTCTCAATTCCTCTAATAAAGACTGCATAAGCATGCTGTCTTTACCCTAAACTGGGTGCTTCCTAAGGCTATTTTTACCTGCACATATAAATGAAAGGTGTCTCATCATTTCTATGTATTTCCCTCTGATTTTTTTGTCACTTTGTAGAAACCACTCAACCATTCCCATCGCCAAATTTGGCATACATACTCAACAGACTTTGGCAAAGGTTTTGAAGTGAAAACTTTTGAGAAACAGTTTTTTAAACTTTCCAGAGAGGTTTTCTATTAGTGATCTAAAATTGACTCTTACTTTACGTTATACATGTATGTAAATATAAATTATATTTAATATGTTTATATATCGTTTTTCTTTTCCCCTTTTTTGAAGTTATAAGTGAAAAAAAAATTTCTACCTTCTAGAGCCCAAAAAATGAAATGGAAACTGAAAGTTTCAGTCCTTTTATACTCCTTAAATATTCAAACTGTTTTAGACAGGCAATTCAGCCAGTATATTCATATATATGTATATATAAATATATATATGTGGGTTTGGGTGTGTGTTACTCCCTACTTGAAAGTGGTTTTGTTTCAACCATATGTATAAGAATACTTTTTTGATACTTAAAAGTGCTTAAGAAATATTTGATGGAAGCTTGATGTTATATTACACAGAAAATCAAAAGTTGGGGGAAAAAGTGTCAAATTTTTTGGTTCAATATGGTAGAGATTCGACTTGAAGATTTTTCTGTATAATTAGTATTCTCAAAAATGATATCACAAGTTGGTTTGCACGAATTCTGAAATTAAAACTGACACATCGAATTCAATATTTACATGAGTTAACATCAATAGACATGAAACGAAGAATGATTCATGCCTGCCGTTATAGTTACCGATCCCTTATCATTAAGAAAGTTTTTTGGGATAACATTTGTGAGTAAACCTTGTTTCAAAGATATTTGATATAAAATGATATCAATATACAATACACATGAAACTTTACAGAAAATGACAAACTACATGTATGCCACAAGGCATATAATAAAGAAGGGATGCGGTGGTTGATCAACACTACTTGGGTGCTATGTTGATATGAATGCTTTGTTAACAAAATCCCCGAAACAGTTACATGATAAACAACTGATGATCCCAACATGAGACAACTGATAAATTGTGCCATAATGAAAAAAAGTATAGGGGAAACAAGGAAGAAAACACTGAAAAAGATTACATAAATTGCATTGCACTGACAGAAATTTAATGTTTCGTGTTTAAAGCTGTAAAGCTTTTTAGACTCTCTCTCTCTCTCTCTCTCTCTCTCTCTCTCTCTCTATATATATATATATATATATATATATATATATATATATATGTATATATATATATATATATATATATATATATATATATATATACATGCATTCGTGAGCGTATATATGTGTGTGACATTTTCATAGGTGACTAAATCGTATATGTAAGGATCCTGGCAAAACATTAAATCGATTGCTATTTTGAACGCCTGAATCTTTGAAGGTAATTCTTTCATATTTGGGATCCTTATCAATACGATTCGATATATAACTATAATAAAACACCATGTGTATTTATCTTTTTTTATTTTCATTTGTCTCCTGTCATACAAAGTGATGCAACTTTTCTATATTATCATTAAATATGTCACCAAATGATGATGTAATAGAAATTTTATTTTCTGCTAACGTAATAAAAATGCTGATTTTCAAGGATTATGAAAAGTAATAAAAAACAAAAAGTAATAAAAATCAGTCCGTATTCATTAGAATGCAATGACCCAAACTCCATGCAATGCCATTTTCTATTATCAAGGCGTATGAAATGCAACGATCATCAATATATTCCATTTATATCGCCATTTCTGAAGGCACAGATGACTGAGCATAAAATAATCCTTTGAAATATTAGTTTATTTTAGAATTAAAGTTGGAAAGCTCAAACGGTCGGAAACTAATCTTCTTTGAAGAAGAGATAATTTGCTACATTTGTTTACCTTTGAAATCGTTATCTAATTCTTATTTACCAAAAGAGCGAGTGGCGTAGCGGTTAACAGCGCAGACCCTGGAATGGGTTCGATTTGCATCTAAATGACAGTTTGAGGTTTTGATCTGCACTCATCCCGATGATAAACTAGTTTCCCAAGGAAGACAAGAAACATAACTATTTAATACTGATCGAAAAGTAGTTTCCATTTTTATGGGAACTTATCTTCTTGGAAGATGAAAGTATTTGCTAGATTGGATAATTTTAAAATCCAAAGTGTGCAGGCATGTAAAAAATACAATGGAGAGCAGGACGCCACTGCCTTGTACAGTTCTAGATCACCCTAGGGAGCTAAACTCCACTGCCTTGCACAATTCCCGATCATCCTAGGGGTGGGAGCTGAACGCCACTGCTTTGCACAGTTCTAAATCACCCTCGGGGACTGAATGCAACAGCTTTGCACAGTGCCAGATCACCTTAGGAAACTGAACACCACCGCCTTGCGAAGTTCCAGATCATTGTAAGGAGCTGAAAGCCAATACCTTGCACAATTCCAGATCACCTTAAGGAGCTGAACGCCACTTCCTTGTACAGATTCACGTCACTTCCGACAAGCTGTTGAACTTACAAAAATAATCTGTTATTATGACGTATTTAACTATTTATAATTCATCAATTTCTTGACGTTTGCAGCTAGGCCGGTCGATGGGTTCCTCATCGAACAATTTGGGCCAACGACATTGATTTTCCAAGTCGGAAAAGTCATTTTTTCACAATTCATCTATATATAAAATACTAATAGTCTGATTCATCTGAATGTGACTTCTACGTATGCATAGGTGCATTGTTGCCAGATAGATTGAATCAAGCTATCCCTAAAATCCACAGACCTGAAGAAGGCGAAAAATCCAGGGGATATAAAACTTGATAATAATTCAATAATAATGAACTCATGTTCATACTCATCTCGATTTATAAGATGATTACCCATTTGTCAAGGGAGATAACTGTTCAATGCAAATCAGAGTTGTCTCGATAATTTATTCATTTATCTATCCGTAAATGCGCACAAAATCTTGGCTCATTTTGATCACATTGGCTTACATTTCTACCAAATATGTGACCCAACATGATATGCATAACGAGGTTGTCAAGTCAAAAATAAATGCTCGTCTTAGGGCCAATCAGGAGCAGGTGGAATTATCTGTCAGTCTTGAATAAGAGTCATCATCACTGTCAATAATGCAACAGCCTGACCATCAAAATTTGAAGTCATCGTGAAGAAAATGCCATGAAAATGAATATTTTCAGATTCCTGACATCACTGGGGTTTCTAACAGAGAAACATATAAAATACTGTAAAAAAAACATCTAGAAGAATCTAGAATCTATTTGTTATTACAGAACCCATCAAAAAAGGCCCCAGAAAGGTCAAAATCATTTTTTTCCTACAATCAAGAAATATTTTCAGAAAAGTTCTAGTGGAGTACTGTTGCCATTTTACATGTAAAGTAAGAAAATCAACTACATAAAAATATCACTGTCCTCGTAACAAAAGCAAGGTTTGAAATGAATAATAACCATGTTCTATTCTTTTCACTCATTGGCAACTAGCATAAAACATTCAGTACCCAGAAACAAAAATCACGTTGCACAATCATCCGTACAAAATTATGTGCCTAAGGGATTAACAGTTTTTTCTTTCTCATTGAGAAAAAAAAAAGAATATATAATTAAATGTGCAGCGCTTTCAGCTTGTGGGGAAAAGTTTCATTATATGCTGTGTGGTCTTCAAAAGATCTTGTTTGAATAAATCTGAGAACATTCCGAATGAATTTTTTTCTTTTCATTTCCTTATTACTGGTATTTCCACTTTTTTGAAGTTCATGTTGCACCACTTTTTTGCTTTAGCAAAAAGGGGGGAAAATGATGATAAAGTTTAGCGTTTGTTTTACGGTAAGTCGATATAGAAGCAGCTCACACCTTCTTCCCTCTCTCCTACACCCTAGACCTGTACTTTCCATCGCTCCAACTTCTCATGGATCAATCTAACATACCATTATCGACATTGTGGGAGTCTGGGAACGCTAATAAAATGATTCAACGAAAATTAATCGTATTTATCCCTTGGTCTTTACGCCATGTCGACTGATGTAATATTTTTTTGATATATGAATGCTCTGCTTCCAGATAACAGGGGAGGCCTGTGATTGATTTTATAATTATTTTTCTACCTAAAAAGAGGATGAAAGTTCTTCCTCGAACTTCAGGGGAAAAGATTTTACAAAAGAATGACCTCATGAACTTGTTTTTTGTTCAAAATTAGCCCCGAATCTCCTGCGGCTTCTTCCTCTCTAGAGGCAAAAAATCTGCATTGTCTGATCCCACTATTTCGGGACATGACTATTCTTATTTTTTGTGGAACCATTACCATAGGCTATACCCTTGGGCTTTTTTTTTTCTTAGATTTTACAGGGTGGAACAATCATATCTGACACATTATGAGTCATAGAATGCTAGTCAAAGAGATAGCTACTATGTACAGTACACGACCGGTAAGCACACAAATCAGGAGTTTACTGTGACATGAATACTTTAATTCATATTCTTTATCTCTTGAAAATGACATCAGATAAATGGGGTCTGTTTGAATAAATGCATTCACGATGAAGGATAAGCATATTTTTTCATTGGCACGAGCAATATATTTTGATCAAAAGAGTGGGTGGCTGCAGAGGTGTTTCTTCCCAATTTATCATTAGAAACTTTCTAATATTGAAAGCGAAAAAAAAACATTATCAGCTATGCCAAATCATTCTGGCCAGAATGATTGTAGATGTATCAGATATTAATGATTTATCCTGTATTATTCTTATTCTTGTTGCTTGTCAGCTTGGTGAGGTATGAGAGCAAATAGATTTTTACCAGGGTAAAAAAAGTTCAAGTAGACTGACTGCGGTATTTGAAATCCCGTTATTTTTTTCTTTGTTTGTTTTTCCCCCTTGAATGCTGACGTCAATGATGGCAATTATGCAATAGCCTCACAAAGTCATCACTGTTGATCACCCATTGGAGATCGAATGCAAAACCCCGGCGGAATCGTCTTTGAGAAGAGCTGGCTGATCATTGCACTATGGTAAGCGCTCAACAAGTAGTCACTTCCCAAATTTATGTAAGTTTATAGCAGCTAGATATCCTGTGAGGATTGAACCCAAAATGCTACCAAATTAGTCTGCAAGACAAGCTTGCCATCAAATGTGCTTCAGCAGACATCCAATAAATTCAGGTTTCTTCTGCTATCAGAATAATTTATTTAGTTTTTCGACCAATCTTCTGATAGAATTTTTATGGGTGTTCAATTCACAATGAATGTTAATGCTAAACTGGTCCCTCAAATTGTGACCGGCAGCATTCACACTTATTCTATTAGAATTCAGACTTTGCAGAGATGCAACTAAAGATGAGAAAAGTAAATTATTTATTGATCATCTTTTTTTCCAATTTTTCGTTGATCATCCACAATACCGAATGCTGCCAAAAGACTTGGGTCGCGTGACAGTTTGTATCGTGTGACCAACCAGAGCTGTGGTTTGTTTTCATTGGAATTGAGAAATAAATTGGGGTACCATGATGACGTGAGAGTGAAAAAGGAGAACGAAGATGTTGGGGGACTTTTTTCCCTTATTACGGATGAACAGCTCAGGTGGGATAAAATCTGTTATACCTGTAAATGTTACCATGTTCACCATGCTGTTTTTTTTTGCAGATTACCTTAGAGGCGGACCAGATACGCTTATCGATAATGCTCCTAATTAGATCCAGCTCTACAACACTTTTTCCACTGCTAGCAACCAAGATTCGGTGATAATGACCTAATGGTGGAGATTCTTGCTGCGATTGGTTAAAATACGATAACCAGTTTCCAGGACCGTATAGACCCTGAAAAACTGGAGGGATTGGCCCCAACGCTTTAAAGGGCCCAGGGTGGATTCAGAAGGCCCTCATTAGCCCATGGCATTATTTTGTTTTTTTACAATGACCCTCTGGCTAAAATGGTCGGTAAACCAGATTTGAACGTCCTAGCTAATCAGTACGTAAATAGACGAAATAGTGACAATCAGAATATTTTTTGTTCTGTATATATATATATATATATATATATATATATATATATATATATATATATATATATATATATATATATATATATATATATATACATACATATATATATATATATACATATATATATATATATACATATATGTATATATGTGTGTGTGTGTGTGTGTGCGTGTATGTGTGTTATATGTGTGTCTGTATATATATCGTGGTAAACTTCGCAGTGTTAAAAACAAAATGATATTAAAAAATTTTCCGAAAATATATATCAATAATTTCCCAATGCTTTTTGATGTAATTTATGTTATTTTTATTCAGTATTTTACGCAGAACTTTATATTATGGTATCGTGAGAGGAATTCTTTTGTGAGGAATCATCAATAATCCATCTCTCTCACTTTCTCTCTCTCTCTCTACATATATATATATATATATATATATATATATATATATATATATATATATATATATATATATATATATATATATATATAGTGAGGGTTCTAAGTCGACCTGTTCCTGTTTCTTGAGGTCATTTGGGAGGTTGTTGAAAATGATTGTTGATTGGTTCATTGGGATCGGACCGAAATTGCTGTTAGTCGTTGTTATAAGCAACCAACACGTGCCATACTCTCTATCCGTGATCTGGGCCTCCTTATCACAGAGTGTAACATCTGCTATGGAAGTGAATGGTTCCTTCCAAAGATATATGATCGAGTTTGGATATATATATATATATATATATATATATATATATATATATATATATATATGTATATATATATATGTATATATATATATATATGTGAGTAAGTGTTTGTATATATATATATATATATGTGTGTGTGTGTGTGTCTATGTGTATGTATACGTGTGTATGTATACGTGTGTGTGTCTGTGTCTGTGTGAATATATTGAGATAGGTAAAATGAAAAAAAATTGGTTAAAGACAAAGAAAGAGATAGCTAGATATGAACAAGCTCGGACAGGAAGATGGAGATGAATTGATTGAGATAGATACATACGTATATATATATACATGGATACAATGATTGGTATAAGCAGGCTGAGATAAAACGAGGGGGGAATTGAATTATTGAGATAGATAAATATGAACGAGTTAGATAAAGAGGAATAAAGAGATGAACCAGCTATATATTTATTTATATATATATATATATATATATATATATATATATATATATATATATATATATATATATATATATATATATATATATATATATATATATATATACATATATATATATATTTCTATATTTCTATATATATATATATACATATATATATAGCATATATATATATATATATATAGAGAGAGAGAGAGAGGAAGAGAGATAGAGGGAGAGGGGGAGAGATGTAGAAATGAACAGGCTTACATAGATAGAGGGAGAGAGTTAGAGAATAACACATTGTGATGGATTGACAGATATGAAGGAGTTGAGTTAGATAGTTCGATACATTTTGGACGGATTGATAAAGAGTTCTTGTATTTTTCCCGTTCAACTGAAGCTTTCTTATCACATAACATAATATTTGCAATGGCCACGAATGGATCGAATTTTCCCAACGACCAATTCCTTTCCAGAACCTCTGATTTGCCATGAATTGCATTGATTATTTCCCCTTTGCTTTTCCTAAATGACCGGGAAACGATTCCACGCGACCCTTTTCCCTTCAGATATTGTTTCGTTTATGTTTTTCCTGTTTGCATTGAGTCTAAAATAATGTTTACATACACTTTGTCAAAACAACGTCAGCGTTGTATCGAGATATTCAGGATTTCGATTTTTGCTTAATGGCTACTTCTCACATGACATTTTCTAAACTTTTCCAAAAAGTTCTAATGAGATTTTGCAAGTAACATCTTTGGCTGACTTGGTGATTTTTTTTTCTTTTAAGAACAATCTGTTCTCGTAGAAGTGCGCACTGATAGCTTTGAGAAAGGCATGAGTCCAAACCCTCAATTTCGATGATAATAACAGTGCAGTTTCATCTATTGACCCTTTTAAGGTAATCCATGCCTTTGGTCTGCATCCCAACCCCGTAAACACCCCTTCCGCTACATAGACAGCAATTTGACCCTATGCTCCACAAGTAGGAATAAAATAGAAGATGACTCAGCATCACAGTCAATAATTGAAAAACCGTAGCAACAAAATTTGAAGTCATGTAAAAAAAATCTATCGAAAAATAAAAATGTTTAGGATAAATTCTATTCATGACGTCACTGGTCTAAAATTGAGTAAAGAAAAACAGGTACAGACAATTGATAAATCTGTCAAATACGGTTCTAAATGGTGAAAAAGCTATCATTTCCAAAAGTAAAAAAAAAAACATTTTTAGCAAGGGTGTAGCTGAATATTGATGCCAATTCCCAAGTATAAGACAAAATGGTATGGCCAAAAGTGCTGGAACAAACAAATGAACACATACACAAGCACACACACAAACACACATATAAAAATGTATAGAACCTTTCGCTACTTTTGATAGTTATAATTATCCAATTCCTACAAGACCTGTACTATAAAAGCTGCTCGTTGTCATTATTTTTCGAAATTTCTTGCTAATTCTTGGCTTTGCAAATAATTCTACAACAAAAAAATTTCAAGATGGCTACACTTTTCATTTTTCATTCTAACGCTGGTATATGTGGGGCGGGGGGGGCAGTGAACAAAAATCAATTTTTCTTTCTGGTCCATTTCCAGTGTAAGCAAAGAATTCGATTGAAGAATGTACATCTCACCTTGATCTTTTTTTTTACTGACTAAAATCTCTATCCTTGAATTCATTCATCTATCTCCCGTTTTTTTTCCAGCTTTTATTCTCTCCTTGTAAATTTTGGCTTAATCAAGCAATCGAAGAAAAAAATGAAATCGCTATCGCTACTAAGTAATTCGTTTTTGATGATTTTTATCTCCATGTCCTCTAATTTAATTAACAACTTTATTTTTATCGATGGACTCCCATTTCAAGAACTTAATGAATACAATATAAAAAAAAATAGACTTGCCTTCGGCATTCAAATTGAATCATATGTAGTTCTATTTAGAGAGGAATGAATAAGATATTCATCCTAATTGAAATCAATCGGAATAAAGGAAAGCGGGTCTGAATTTCAGAAAATAAGGTAAACAGGTCTGAATGGTTACTCAAACCATCATGTGACCAATGTCTTTTTGGCAGCATGCCCTGATCAATTGGAAAATTGAAAAAAAAGATCAACACTGATTGAGTTACTTCTTTGACTATACAGAACTTTTTTTGAAAAAAAGAGCGTGATAGTCACTGAAAACAAACTAATTTAATATAAATCTATATTGTAAATGTAAACCTCAACCCGAATCCTTGAAGGTCAGAAAAGAGAAAACGCTTTCGTAGACATTAGAAATAATATGTATTTAAATTTTAGCCCTATAGCTCCTTTGCAGTGGCTTGCAAGTGTGATACGTATATCTTCATACGTGATAGCTGTCACATCATTTTTGAATATGGCCATCAAATGATATCATTCCAAAGAATCATTCAACTACGCCAAGAAAAGATGCGGCCTTTCAACCCAGTCAAGGGTCATAAATTCACATACATACATACATACATACATACATACAAAGCTAGCTTGGCAGAATCACTTAAAAACTGAAAAACCCATGTTGATACAATTAGTTGATTATTTCAAATTAAGCCCAACAATTCTACTATTTTAGCTCCAGTGTGTTCAGCTAAGTAGATGACGTTATAAGTTTGTTGCAATTTTATCAACATAAAATGAATAAACCCCTTTATCAGTATAAGTGAGGACTGACTGGACAATGTTTTCGTGTAGTTTCTGATTTGAGGAAGGACCTCTCCAGCTTTCTTATCTGCAGTAAAGGTTATCTGATCTAAATTAGCCCCAGGTCAAGTCAAGCCATATTTAGAGGCTGACTTAAATAGGGCAAACCTTAATTTACGTTTACAGTACAAAAATTTAATCTTGGTTTGTTTTAAGCTGGGGCTAATGTAAGTTAGTTTAAGTAGTGTAAACAGGGCTAGAGGCATAGCAAAAAAGAGGGCGAAAGGTATTGTCACCCCCCGGGCGCAGATGTAAAGAGCTGTTGATTTATGATTATGCACCCATGAATATATTGCAACGGCCCCTCCTAACGCACCTGAAATCGACCAGCCTTGGTATATCAATATAAAATGCTGAATAGTTAATTGGTTATAATAATACAGGTTTTTATGGTTATCCAAAAGTTGAGCGTTTCAATTAAAATCCCTCGTGAGCCGAAATGACGTGGAGTGAAGAAACAATCACAATTTTTTTATCTAAGAAAAAAAATAGTGTTCCCAAACCCAAAATGGTGATGAATTTATGCCAGCCTAAGCTCTCGTATGTTGGAGAGATTAGTGGCATGTGAGACTTTGGTGTACGAGAGAGGGTTTGTTTGCACGCTGCCTCTAAAAAAGCTTACTCAAAACCAAACACAGCACACTTTTTCACTTATAGCCTCAGTGACAAGAAATCAACGCCCGATAACCTGGCATACCCGTATTAGGAAAAAAATTGAAACAATAGTAATATTACTTTCTTTTTTATCGTACAAAGCATTGTCAATCATCATTAATAGGATAGTTCAATTTGATTTTCTTCCAACCATGATGCTCTTGTTGTTTAGTTGTTTACAGCAGCTAGAAAAGGCTTTTTGATGTAAAATAAATGCAAGGTTGAAACTCGCTGAGATTTCATTTTTTTTTCACATCCAATCTGTTGTGTTTACTTATAACTGAAGAATGATGCAATGAAAAGTAACCGAAATAAAGATGAAAGGAATACCAGTCAAAAAATCAATAATGTTAAAAAAATGTTTTTAAAAAGCCTTTCGCTGATTTAGGGTAACCCTAAACAAACATTCAATGTCATATTAACTACAAGAATCCCTCAGGACCCATCTCCCTCTCAAAATCTCGTCTTATACTCTGTGTTTTATAGTAAATGGTAACAATCATTTGAGTTCCACTTTTTGTTCTTGTGTGTTCATGCAAATGCTTAGATGGAACTATTTTTGCAAACATGTGATGAGTTTTAGCCTCTTTGGTGCCCAAACTTTTGCGGCTATTTGCCAAACTCAAGTAAGTACCAGAGGTGCCTCACTTGGATCAATGGTGAGAAGGTTTGTTTGGTACACCATCGGTACAGCCTGGAGAATTCAACCCATTTGTTTGCAAATAACCTTGTAAAGTAGAAATCATTTAGGATTCAGCCTCCATACTACTTTAGATACAGTGCCATTGTACACACACACACACACACACATATGCACAAACACACATACACACATACACACACACACATATATATATATATTTATCGTTCACCGGTGAAAATAAATTGGTTCCGTGACATGATAGATTTACCAGCTGAAGCTTTTTTTGTTATAACGGTGAGCGTTTCTGTGTCGGACATCTTTTGCTAGCATATATAATTTTTTATCCATATTGCATACCCAACACTTTAGGCTTAATAGATACGAGGCGGACTCCAGCTGCATAATAGTAGTTCAACCTTTCACAAACTTATCCCAGCAAACCTTCAACAATCTGTTGAGCTCTCATTTGAGATTACAGTTAGCTAACTTGTCGGGTTGTCCTTAATTTCATCGAAGGTCTGAAATCTTTAGATGACGCAAGGGGCAACCCTGGATTAAATAGGGCTGACAGACCTTTATGATACAATTTTTCGCAAAAATAAATCTGATCAATATGTGAAAAATGGTTAGGCTCGGTTATTGTGAATGTCACAGTCACATAGTGTGCAACTTTATTTGATGACGTCGCATTGCCGACTGAATAACCATTCGGGGGAGTGTCTGCTCATGCATACTCATTACGATATCTTGTAACCAAGTTACATTAAGGCTGCTCAATAGATACTCAAGATATTCAACATGGCCGGATATCGCCTGGACAGACTCCATATTGTAAATACCAATGGTATTTTTAAAAATAAAATTCGCTCTTTTACCTGAGAAAAGTTTTCATACCTATCTCTTGAGCTTCCATCAACTCAGGATGTGACAGTTCAATCATTTTGTATACTCTCTGCATATTTAAAGTTAGCTATGTTCACTTATTGTCTGGCCTTTTGATATAGCACTATTTGGCTCGTTTGAAGTAAGTTTATAATTATATTTTTATTCCGTTGAAATTGCACTTGCCCAATAACATCAGAAAGTAAGAATCGTTCAACATACAAAGCTGCCTACATGTTTTTCTTTGTCTACACAGGTTTGCCCCTGATATATCATACTACATCCACTCGCATGGTTATGTACTTAGATACACACATGTATATGTACATATTATATACATTCTTATTCATATATATATATATATATATATATATATATATACATACATATATATATACGTATGTGTGTGTGTGTGTGTGTGTGTGCTCAATACAAATTAGGAATACAATATAATATAATACAATATCCGATCTGTTTATATATGTGTGTGTATATGCATATATATCGATAAATGTATATATATATGTATATATATATATATATATATATATATATATATATATATATATATATATATATATATGTGCATGTGTAAATACATATACATTGCATATAAGTGTGTGTGTGTGTGTGTGCATGTGGGTATAAAAACACAGATAGATTGATGGATGGATAGATATTGATATCTATTTTTCTGCTATTCGGAAATAGAGTATTCCTATAAAAATCCATTTGGAGATCGAAATGGCGTAAATCGAAGAAGCTATCATGATTAATTCGTCCGGGAAAATATTTGAGTGGACGGTCGCTGCAGTGGTGGAATGTATGAGAGGATGCAATATGGGATAAAAAGGAAAAGAATATATTTACCTCTGTAATGGCATGCTGGAAGACAAACACTATACGCTTTTTTCACATCACAATTTTTTTCGAAAGACAGAAAAAATGGTGTAAAGCCAAATTTCGAAATGTGGGGTACACCTGTAATACTTTCTGTCAACTTCTTTTCTTCCTCATCAATTTGAACCTGTAAACCCAGACTATCAGGATAATCAACATGGGTCACTTCTGTTTTCGAATTATCGGCTTGCTATCTATCAAGCTGTATAAGTTGTGCGTACAGGACACACCAAGGGAGTCATAGGGCTTGAAATTTAATATTTGCTCATTATTACATCTATAAAAAAACGTTTCGTTGTTTTTGCTTTTTTGTCTGCTTTTTGTTTTCTTCATAAAGTTCCCCACAAAATATGCTTTTAGTGGAAAGTTGATTCTTTCTGCAAAATCAATTCTTTAATTTTGGCCCGGCAGCGTTCACGATTATTCATTAAAAATTCTAATTTTTAGAGATCAAAATCCAACAAAGGGAAAGGGAGTAACATTCATTGATCTCTACTTTTTCATTTTTCTCATTGATCACCCCCGATTCAACAAGCCACTAAAAGGCGTTGGTCTCATGAGACTTTTTATTGAGTGACCAACCAGACGTGTTTTTTTGTTTAAGTCTTGTATTTAAAGTGATTAAAGCGACAAAAGTCAATAATACAATCAGCGGAAGCAGATCTTCTATTCCTGGACATTCTTTTTCTTTTCTTGTCATTCGTTCTTATTTTTGAATCTCGAAGAAAACAAAAATTTCGTTCTTTTTCACAATTCCGTCATATTCATAAGAACCATTCCCATTTTTAGGAAACGCCTCAGCTGAGGCCAAGAATAACTATCAGTCCGATTCTCCACTTTGTTGAATTGGTTTTGCTCGTCTTTCGGGTGTTATTTTAGCTGCATCCGAACCTCCTCTGGCATTGGCATTGGCATGTGTATATATATATATATATATATATATATATATATATATATATATATATATATATGGCTGTGTTCACGCGTGCAGCAGCATAACTTATAAAATAGTTTGGAGACGGACAAGCATTGGCTGAATCCGAAATAACTTCTACTTCACGTGGTTCTTTTCATTTCCCGTCACTTTCCCCAACAAAATGGATTACTTCGGTTGAAATACGCATTTGTAACTCAAATTCATTGCTTCCTTGTCTCAATTTATGTACTTACTAATCTTAGCTCGGTCTGGCCGAAGGACATAAATGTTGGGCAACCAGGGGAGGTTGAATTCACTATTAATGGTCTGATAAACAAGCTTGCTTACAATTACTCTACGGTAAAGCATCCTATATACTCAGTTGAGTCTGGCACAAGGCCACAAAATAGGAGTGCCTGGTGAGGAACAAACTCACTACACTGTTGTTATGGTCTGCTGAATATGTTTGCAAACATTGTTCCCTCTAAGCTGAGCGCGTGTTCAAAAGTTTTTCAAGCAATACACAAAATAAAGACCTGAAATAATGTGATAGTTAATGATTAAAATCGTACTTATGATTTCAATGATAATAATAATAATAATAATAGTAATAATTTAATAATAATAACAACAACAACAACAGCAACAACACACCACAAATTGTTCTGCTGTAACAATGATACCTCTCAACAGAATCCTGAAGAACAGCAAAGGATACCATTTCTCTAAAACAAAAAGAAAGGTCAACAACCTAATGTACATGGACGATATAAAATTGTTCGCAAAAAACAGGGGAGAGCTTGAGACTCTGTTCAACGAAGTAAGGGAATATAGTGAGGACATCGGAATGGAGTTTGGAATAGAAAAATGTGCAATCATGGTAATGCACAAAGTAAGGCTCACAATGACTGAAGGAATTGAACTCCCGGACAACAGCAAGATTAGGGCATTGACTGCACAAGACCGATACAAATACCTAGGCGTCCTTGAATGTGACACGATAAAACGGGAAGAGATGAAGGAAAAAATAAAGACAGAATACCTTACAAGGATAAGGAAAATATTAGAGACCAAATTAAACAGCAGAAATCTAATAAAAGGAATGAACACCTGGGCTGTGTCAGTAGTTAGATATACAGGACCATTCCTAGGATAGACAAAGGAAGCACTCCAATCAATGGATAGGCGAACTAGGAAACTTATAACAATGCATAAAGCATTACACCCTAGGGATGATACAGATAGACTATACGTAAAGAGAAAAGAAGGTGGCTGGGGGCTCATCAGCATAGAAGACTGTATCCAGAGAGCTAAAGTAGTCCTAAAGGGTATGTGTAAACGAATACTGAAGAAATCATAAAGAGTGCGAGAGATAGTGCAACAAACGACAAAGTAGAAAACAATGGAACAGCACAGCAAACAAGAAAAGAAAGATGGGAAGAGAAGATGGCGAGTTTAAAAGGCGGATACAAGATGTAGCAGACGAGAAATCATGGATGTGGTTACGGAAAGGAAACCTTAAGCGAGAAACGGAATCGCTCATCATGGCAGCCCAAAACAAAATCATAAGGACAAACTACATTAAAACAAAAATCGACAGAACACAGACAAACAGCAAATGCCGCATGTGCGGTGAAAGAGATGAGACAGTAAACCACATAACTAGTGAATATAGTCAACTCGCCCAAAAGGAGTATAAGCATAGACATGATAGAGTAGCAACGATAATACACTGGGAACTAAGCAAACAAATGGGATTCCACCATGTGGAAAAGTGGTATCAGCACAAGCCAGAGGCAGTTTTGGAGAATGACAACCACAAACTACTGTGGGACTTTGACATCCAAACTGGCCACCTCATCCAGGCAAGAAGACCGGACTTAGTAATTGTAGACAAAAAAAGGAAGGCCTGCCAAATAGTAGACGTTGCTGCAACTGCAGACCATAGAGTAAAAATAAAAGAGAGTGAAAAACGGGAAAAATACCAGGACCTAGCAAGAGAGTTAAGGAAGATGTGGAACATGAAAACCAGGGTAGTACCGGTCATGTTTGGCGCACTAGGAACAGTCCCAAAAACGCTGAGGGTGGGACTGGAGGAGATCGGGATAAGGGGAAGCATTGAGACCGTACAGACCACAGCACTACTGGGAACTGCACGGATACTGAGGAAGGTGCTAGAGATATAAGTGCTGCAACGAATTTTAGCCCTGACATGATAGGTGAAAGAGAGAGGAGACGTTAGCTGAAGACCTGAAGGGACTTATTGTAACTCAGCCTTCAGCGATAACCACTGGGCAACCGGTGTGAAACTGTAAATCGCAGAATTACTGCGACCTATGAGTACTAGGAGAGGAGGGCTGGAGACTTGAGGAGACTTTCTGCCATTTAAAATCCAGCGGTTACTACCAGGCAACTGGTGTGAGATTGCAAATAATAATAATGATGATAATAATAATAATAATAATAATAATAATAATAATAATAATAATAATAATAATAATAATAATAATAATATATTACTTATCGGAAATAATCTCTTAGATAGCTTTAGTTGAGTTAATCGATATTTCGAATATCGCATTTGTACATCACTAGGTTCCTACTCGGGAGAATTTGAGCAAATAATTTTATTACAGGAAAACGATTTGCAGAACATAAGAATTTTGTGCAGACTGATTACTAAATATTGGAGGAAATATTGTTTGCAAAGCATCACTACACGGGAAGGCATCCAACATTTACAAAGTTTAGCTCAGTCGAAGACAAAGTAATAAGAGTAGCGCGCACACCGAGGATCAAACTTCCGACACTAGGTAATTGGTCCGTGACACTAAATTCCTAGATATCGCACCATAGTAAGAACTCGTCTGGTTTAGTTGTAGAATAATCAAACATTGTTCAACGAAAAGTACGCTTGCGGTTGAGTGATGATAAGCAAGTTAATATAACGACATCTAATCCATTTCACAAGTTGGTTCATTTCAGCACTAACTTGATTCAATGCCTTTGGCTACGATGCACCCTTTGGAAGGAGAAAATGGACACACTCAAAAAGTTTCTCAAATATATATTAGATTTGGAAATTAAAGAAACACTGTCTACTGTATATTAGTTTCAGTCTGACAAATCGAAAAAAGTTGGCAATTTCGGGGGTCACTCTCATTGTCGGACACAAACGAAGTTGACACTATGAAAATTGAATACAATTGGGAAAAGAAAGAACTGATGTGTTGCCAGGAATGAACAACTAAGTAAAGCCCTAAAATGTTTTGATATTATATTTCATAATACACATTTTCTCTCAGCCTTAAATGCTGAGATTGGTTTCCCTTTTATTCATGCGAGGAAATTGAATTGGCTCTTGTGTTTCTCTCCCTATAATTCAATTCGTCTCCTTTGGCTTTGAATCAACTCTACTCAATTCAATGTTGTGAGGGTTTTTCCTATCAGAAACTCTAGACTAAAACTGTCCCCAAAAGAGTCACCATAAGTTTCTTCAGTTTTCAAGATGGTCCGGCTGGCTGTCTATGTATGCATCATTTGGCTGCGCCAATAAAGTTAGAAAAATGATAGTTTCAGCATTCAGTTTGTGTCCGCTAGGTTTCTGAAAATTTAGACTTTTTTTAGTGATCACTGCCCAACAAACTGCAGGAAAATCAACTATTTTTCATGGGATCGGAGTACCAGGTAGGACTAGATTTTTTCGGACACTGGCATGTTCCGAAACTTTGAAGGCAGTACAATATAATCAATAAGTTAGGTCGATTCTATTATTTACCAGCGAGTCAGTATAGTATGGTAAAAGGGTTATAGCAGATAAAACAGGATGGCTAAAGGATGAAGGTGTTTCTGCAGTAGGGACAGGTCAAACTTTATAAAACTTGGAAGGTTTCACTTCTGGCTCAGTAATTTGATTCATTTGGACTGAGAACTGAAACTGGGAGAATTTGCACATGTTGGGGTTCACTAGTAGAATCGGTTAACAATTACGATGTATCAAAAGTATTTTCGTCTTTGACAGATCTGTAATACAAAGCTTATTTCGTGAACAGCTATAAAGATTTCCCATAACTCAACGATGTCATCAATATTATAATCAATATGATATTACTTTGAGTTACGATTAAATTTGTAATTTATCTTCTAAAAAATATTTGTTTGTTCGAAAAATATTGATTTATTGACAGAGCGTTGACGCTACGTGTCTTGGCGTCATCAGAAGGTACCAGAAAGAACTAGCTAATTCTAACATGTCAAATACCGCTAGCCAACTAAAAAATTGTGGGTTTGATTCTAACCAATCAGAATTAGACAAGGGTCAATTTGTAACTCGTACGGTTGGAACTTTTAGTTGATGAAGCCATGGGCGAATGAGATGTTTAAAAGTCCTTTTCTAGTTCAGAAAGTTACATGATTTGGGAATTGTGAAAGAAGGAATTCTCCTTGTTCGTAAAAGAGGATTAAGAATGAGAGGAAAAACAAAATATCTTCCTTGCTTCACAACTCATTCTGCGAACAATGTCCTTTTCACTGCAATATTGATTGACGAGATCCTTGGAGATTTTTTTACCGGGAAGAATATGGAATGCTATACTTACGTGGGCACTTTGTCCCTCTTCACCTCTCCGTGTGCACAAAAACTGAACTCTTCCGTTAACTGGCAATTAGCCGCAAAGATGGTAGCTTTTTTTTTGTTTTTGTTTTTTGCAACTAGCCTTTGATTTCCCGATCCAGGAACATGTTTCTGGAATCAAATAAAGTTGCTGTTTGATTCGAAGTATTGTGACATCAGTTTATTTGTTTGTTTGCGTTCGCTTTAGATATTGATATTTTAGCGACTCTATTTCAGTCTTGATTTGAACCCTAGCGGTTATTAGGGCAAATGCAAAAGTCTCCCTGAAAAGTTTCACTACACTCTTGACAGTATGAGAGTTTTATTCGTGAAAATTTTTTATAATATAACTTTTCAAGCTCTGGTGCTTGGGTTCCCAAGTTTTAAACTATCATGATAAGTGATTAATTCTGGGCTTTTACTCAAGGGACGAGTCACCACCGTTGAAAGCCAAATCTAATTTTGGTTATATTTTGTTTTATCTCCTTCCACTGGCCAAATCTTGCGATAAGCATCAACGGCACTAGAGTCCCGTCTAAGAATAATGTCTCAAATAATATCATAATCTCAGCATCTGTATCCACAGTCATAATAAATGAAGCAAAAACTACCGTTGATTAGTATCAATCAGCAGATCTAATATATATATATATGTATTGTTTAATATATATACATATATCTGATGTATATATTATATGATAATTGATTCTAATATATATATATATATATATATATACATATATATATAAACAGTGGGATAGAGATATACATAAACCCCTATATGTTCTATAATTCTTTCTGAAGCGCTCTATACATCAAAGTAGAGCGATTATATTAATATCACAAGTGAATTACCGACTAATCACTGAGTGATTTTTCGAATAAGCCATTTGAAAATCCCAACCGAGTGAAACAGACCAACCTGCACAGCGATGAGCAATGTTTCCTGGTAATATATGTGTACGTATGTGTGTGTGTGTGTGTGTGTGTGTGTGTGTGTGTGTGTGTGTGTTGGTAAAATGACAATTGGAAAGTGAAGAGAAATTCAAGAGGAAAAACAATTGTTACATCCTGAAATTTTTCATTATCACACGGGCATGTTCTGATGCATTTCGACGAATACCAGCTACCGCTTCCAGAGAAACTGTATGCTGTTTTTATGTTAGAGATTTGAGGGATGAAGTCTAGGTATTTTTGAGTTGTGGGTTCTTTAGTAGGAGATGGAGGGGTGGTGTTTGCATCTAGCTGGATTTCTGATAGGCACTTATTTTTGTGCTTACTTATTCCTCAAAATAGAAAGTTACTTATGGGACACTTGGTATGTATCAGCATATGATTATGTAAAAAAATTGTCTGCAAACATCAGCGTCTTAAAAGGAAAAAATATTGCCCGTCTGAAGTTGATGCGGGAAGTTCCTTCGTGAAAGCAAACAGGAAAGGAATAGGAACCGGTTTTGAATCAACCAAAAGCGGCAGGAGTCACGTTTAGTTTAAGCAGGGAAAAGTCGCGGCAAAAATGTCCAATTAAGGGTATAGAAAAAAGAGAGAAAAAAAAGGAAAATATTTTTTTCAATTTCTTTCTTCTATCTAGGGACGGGTATTTTTGCAAACAGATATTTATTGAATTCGTGAAGACTCGATGATGCTCTACGTGCCCGATGTAAGATCTGACTTCTTTAGAAATCAAATTACAGACTGTTGTCAAGATGATATCGGGAAATCGAGAATCAAGTCCTTCACAAACGGAAAAGAAATTACGATATAGACATATTCAGATCATTCTCTTTCCCCTCTCTTTTCTCCTTGTCATTATCAATGTTGTTGTTAGTATATTATTATTATTATTATTATTATTATTATTATTATTATTATTATTATTATTATTATTATTATTATTATTTCGCTTGAACTTTCAATTCAGTGATATCTGGTGGATTTGGCTAGAAATCAAATGGAAGAAAATCCCCTCTATACTGTAGTATCCCAGCTCTCCGTTAATGATTGATTATTATTATTATTATTATTATTATTATTATTATTATTATTATTATTATTTGCAATCTCACACCAGTTGCCTGGTGGTATCCGCTCGAGTTTGAGTGGCAGCAAATCAAGTCTCCAGCCCTTCTCTCCTAGTGCTCAAAGGTTACAGTAATACTGTGGTTTACAGTTTCACACCGGTTGCCCAGTGGTCATTGCTGAAGGCTGAGTGACAATAAGTCTCCTCAGATCTTCAGCCAAGATCTCCTCCCTCGCCCGCCCATCAATTCAGTGCTGCCACTCACATTTCCGCTTTCATTTCCCTTCCTCTGTTGGGTTGCTATTAACATTTAGCGTTGCTGTCTTTATATTTCTAGCACTTTCCTCAGTATCCACGCAGTTCCTAGCAGTGCTGTGGTCTGTACAGTCTCAATCCTTCCCCTTATCCTGATCTCCTCTAGTCTCACCCTCAATGTCTTTGGGGTAGTTCCCAGTGCACCTTCTATAACTTGCACTACCCTGGCTTTCATGTTCCACATCTTCTCCAGTTCTCTCGCTAGGTCCTGGTATTTTTCCCGTTTTTCACTCTCCTTCCTCTTTACTCTCTGGTCTGCAGGTACAGCCACGTCTACTATTTGGCAAGTCTTCCTTTTCTTGTTTACAATTACCAAGTTTGGTATTATTATTATTATTGTTATTATTATTATTATTATTATTATTATTATTATTATTATTATTATTATTATTATTATTATACCAGAAGTTTGGTGGCCACTTCAGGAGGCTGAATGACAGCAAGCCCCCTCAAGTCTCCAGTCTTCCTATTCACAGTGCAGTGGTTTCCAGTTTTACCCCACTTGCCAGGTGGTTATCGCTGAAGGCTGTGTGACTATAACTCTCCTTTGGTCTCCAGACTTCTTTTATCGTCATTGTCTATCATAGTAGCGCTGTGGTTTGAATTGCGTCCACCACGACCATGTTCATTATTTGGCAGCTTCTCCTTTTTTGACTGCATTCACTGATGATTTGATTTTCTCTGCATTGGCGGCATCTGCCGTTTGGGTTCTGTCGAATTTTAGCTTTGATATAGTTTGTCCTGATGCATTTGTTTTGGGCAGCCATGATGAGCAATTCCATTTCTCTGTTCAAGTTTCTTTTGTGTAGCCACTATCATGATCTCTTGAAAAAGGAGGGGAGAGAAAAGAAAGCAAGGTAGTTTAATAAGGGGAATGAGAGAACTGATGGTTACTATTAATTCTATAAGTGCGGCTGACATGGCGCTTTTTACATGGATGATATTCACGCCAGTAATATCCGATAATCATGCATTGTTTCATACGATCAGATATCCATACTAGATACCCGGTGTTTGCTCTTGAAGGTTGAATGACAATATTCTTGAACATATCTACGACTGTTCAATATCATCGGTGATTCCTGCACTGGTATGGTGTAGACAGTGTAAATTCTACCTCACATTTCTAACTGAACCATACTTAATTAGCATTCTTGATAACGGTTCCATGTACACCAATAATCATGGGAACGACCGTAACATTTGATCCAAAACGTTATAGTTCCCCAGCAAAGTCTTGGTACTTTTTCCCAATTTTAATTTTCACTTAGTTGTCTTCAGGCATAGCCACATCTACGGTCATGCAGACCCCCCTTTCTTTGTTCAAAACTCTCAGATCTGATCCTTCTGCTTGGATCGAAGATTCAGTCTTCACCCAAGGATCAAGTGACAACAATCACCTCAATACTTAGGAACTGTCTTCAATATTCTTGTGCATTCTGATAATGCCATTGTCTGAAGAGTTAAAAGTATCCCATCGATATTTCAATGTTCATTCACATCGACTTCACAATCTGGAAACCAATAGATCATTAACAGCAGTAGCCCTTCAACGTCGTTGGGCACAAATTCTCAAGATCTTTCAATCATGGACATCGCGGAATAAATTTCTTCTAAACTTGTTTAAATTAAGCCATCTTATTTTTTTCGGCTGCAATTACGTATGGTCTCTGGGTCTCTACTTTGTGAATTGCGATGTCTAGTGGTTGTTTTACATTCTTGCAATTGGACCAAACCATTACCACTACAGTTTTTTTATTGGCTTCTATGATATCACTGACCACTGGTCGCTCTCTAATTCAATGTGCTGTCTTGTGATCTCTCCATATCATGTAGCAAGGTTCTTAGTTAATATCAATAAAATCATTCACTATTTGTGTTAAGTATCAAATTATCATTACACTATCTGGTAGTTACATTCCAAGTGAGATCTATCTGAATTTTATATCTGAACATCAATGTGCGATTTTGGCAAAGAATGGAACCAGTGAAGAAAGACAATCTGATTTTCGATGTTTCAAAGCAGTGTTTCTCAATAGAATGGAATAGATTTTCATTTCACCTATAAATGAAAACGTATCAATTATAAATACAACATTGGTGGGCGAGTCGAAATTAGACGTATTGGATTGCAAGCAGTACACCACCTTTATAATTCTATATATGGACTGGAAAATCAATACTATAAAATTCTCAGGGCAGACAATGAATATAAATATATCATATTTTGATAACAGACAATAAAAATGAATATAACATCAATAAAAGACGATGATTTATGAATAGGATTTAATGTAATATTCTTTGATGTTTTTTCTGAGACTATTTCTATTTATACTTATTAGATCTATTTTGGGGAAAATATATGTGAGATTGTATCATTTTGTATCTAATAGAAGTTTTCCCATAGCTTTCTGTATTTATGTGTCAAAAACAAAGAGCTTTTGAGGTGCTTCCTTATATTATAAGAGATTTTTTCCACTTGATAAGTAGCTCATTCTATCTGATAAGTAATCCATTGAAACTGTAATTATGGTTTTGACTGATAGGCTCATGCACAAGTAAACAATCATTAAAGTTATGCTATGTTTCATTTAAAGGATATTCAAGAACTCATAATAAGGCCTCACTTATTGCTCAGTAGATACATGGCCATTATTATGATATATCATAAAACTTATCATCGTTTTTATAGTATTATCATGGTGATCTTTAATTTCTATTGCCGTATTTCGTTTCAATGTTTCAATCTACTTTAGTAAAGTCAGTGTGGTAAGTCCCAAGACATCCATGCAATATGAAGAAGGAGATTGTAGTATTATGTAAAGAAATAAGCTCATAAATACTACGGTTAAATCTAGTTATACAAAGCATCCCATTAAACTGTTTCTAGCACAAAACAATGACCTGAGCTACTGAAATATTCATTTACTTTTAAACTTAGACATTTAACATGTGAAGTAGGGTAAATACTTTGACCATTAGTTTAAATTTCAATATTTTTAGGTTTTTTCTCTGGCAGTTGTCTGAAGAAGACTAGTTTTGTTTAATCAGTATTCAGGATATTTAAGATATTTTTGCATTTTTTATAAGACAATTCTATTAATAAGAAACTGGTATGATCAGCAAAGTGATATGTGTATGAATTGTTTTATTGTAAAATGAAATGTCTTTGATGAATATTAGAAACTGTCTTAAACTGTCGGAGAGGGTGAATGAAATTGGAGGTGAATGAAACTTTTGTGGAAATGAAAGGGGGCGAAAAATGATGAATGAATAAGTAATTTACTCAAATATTTTTATTTCTTCAGACTTTAGAAAGGACATAACCATTACAGAGTTTCGTAAACTCTTATTGTTTCAAAGTGGCGAAGATGGGGGCTTTTTAGCAAATAACTGTAATATATACTTTTATGGGAGACGGATAAAACATCTGCTTATTCATTGAATACTGACGTATGAGCAATGTCTTTTGGCAGTATATCATGGTGGTGATAATCATTGCCAAGAAATTATGGGTAATCAATAGATAAGTTACTTTTTCTTCCCTTTATTGGACAGTGATCGCTAGAAAAAGTCTCAATTTTCAAAAAAAATGCGTACATATCAATTCAGCATAAACTTATGTGGCAAACAGAACTCCCTCTGGAAACCTATTTTGGGGAGAATAAGAAAAAAAATAGAAATGCAATACGCTCTTTTTAGACGTAATAAGGAGTGAATGTTTAAATTTTCTGCCCTCTAGCTCCGTGATACAAACATAGCCAGATCAGTCGGACAAGCTTTGATAGTTTTGGGGACAGTTTTGCTTGACTGTATCTAATAATACACGAAAGAGGATACGGTGAAAATGATTGAAAATATCTGAAATTTTAGTTGTGGGTGAATGAAATTTTACGATAAAGACTCGAGGGTGAATGACCCTGGAATTGTTTGAGAAGCACTGCTTTGAAGCACAAGTCGGCGAATTATGACCCAGGGGCCAAATCCGATCTGTAACCTCATTTTATCTGGCTCAGCGACTTCACTGAATATCTTACTGCATTCAAAAATGATTTGGTTTTCTTAGCTGTGTTTGGTTCGCAGATAACAAAATCCAGTTTCGAAAAACTAGATCAAAAGTCTCATTTTTTCAGTGACGAGATACATTCAAATCTTTTATAACTGAATATCTTTTTAAAACTACACATCCAAACTGTTCTATCAATATACACAGAATTTGAAATGCATTCGAGCAATATTTTGTTCCTAAAGAGTCCTTGTTGACTGATAATACATGAGAGTTTATGTAAGTATATATTCCTATTATTAAAAACAGAGTAAGTAAAAAAAAATAGCTGTTTTCATAGCCTTATTAGTAACGTTGTTTTGTTTTCTATTCGCTCTAACCTACGAGATATAAAATATTTCTAATCCGATTCATCTCCAAAAAAGTTAACCGACCCCCTGCTTCAAGGTTGAACTGATTGCGCCTTCTACGAACAAATAAAAGAGTCACATATTTTTGCGGTGCATGATGGATAGTCCACGTGACCCGAACCCTGACAGAATCGCAAATAAGCGGCAGCTGTTCCTATAAATCCATCCTGACTTTTTGAGATAAGAGAAGAACTCTGCAAAGACGGGACAGTCAAAACTCGCTTTCAGAATTTTAAGAAGATTATTGTTTATCTTGAAGCCAGAAGACAAACCCACAAGAAGGGAAATAAAGATTTTGTTGGACTGAACCACTTCTGGTTGACTGGGTTGGACGGTAGTAGATTGGACGCTCTGTGTACTAATAATAGTAAAGTAGAATTCCGTTATGGCGGCATTCTAGGTGATTCATACGTGCCGTTAAAATAGATAGGCCGTTATAACGGATGGATGATGTATTAATAATGAGAAACTGAAGAGTACGGAAAGAAATCACTTTTTTATCGCCACATGCATCAGTTACTTCATGTGTTATATTTAGGCATCGTTAATTTTAGTTTTTTCAATAAAGTACCGAGATCATAAAGTACTGTGGCTGCAAACTAATCTCCAACGATAGTCTTTTGAAAATATTTTTAAAAAAATATTATGTCATTAGAATGCGTACATCATCTGATTGTGCCGTTAGAAGGAGTGTCGTTACAACAACAGCAAACAGTTGGAAGAGAACTTTGATTATACACATAATTGCGTATCTCTTCTTTTGTCCTTCTCTATCTCTTTCTTTAAGGCTAACATTTCTTTTCTTTTCTTTGAATCCCTTTCTTTCTTTTTTTGAATTGAACACAGATTTTCATGTGAATGCACCTCTCTCTCTCTCTCTCTCTCTCTCTCTCTCTCTCTCTCTCTCTCTCTCTCTCTCTCAGTATTGCCTTTGGGTTTTTATTGTGTCTGCCTTTTCCCCTCACTCTCTGTCCTAATTTTGCCCTTGACTATGCACCCCTCTCTTTCTCTCTCTCTCTCTCTCTCTCTCTCTCTCTCTCTCTCTCTCTCTCTCTCTCTGTATCGTCGTTATTTTTTTTGTGTATGCATCTCCCCTCTTTCTCTCTGTATTGACCTTGTTTTTCTTGTGTATGCTTTCTCCTTCTTTCTCTCTCACTCTCTATCTTTCTATCTTGTCTTCAGTTTTTTGTGTATGCACCACTTCTCTCTCACTCTTTCTGTGCTGCCCCAGTTTTTACTTCTTCAGACAACCCCTCTCCTTTTCTCTCTGTTTAGTCCTCAGTTTGTTTTTTCTCTTCCATGCATTCCCCCTCCCTCTATCTTTCTATCCCTCTGCCTCTCTTTCTCAACCTCTCTCTCGCCTTCTGATCCTTCCCCAGGAAACATCCCTCCTCTCTCTCTCTCTCAATTTTATTAAATCTTAATGCAAAAGTATATGCAAGTGAGGGGAATGCAATAATTTGACTCTTTTTCTCCTTCTCCAGAAAAAACAACTATTTATGAGCTCAAATTTTCAAGGTTATATTTTGTCCTGGGCGGTTGAAAAGCCAGATACTTACATTCGGTGTTGGTTGTTGTTTTCGTCGTCATCTTTGTTGTTATGTCATTGTTCTCAATTGTATAACTTCATTATTCCTCAATGTACTTCTATGTTATTCTGTATGTAGGATTGTGGAAAGATTCTATCCGAGGAAGGATGAGTTATGGCCGATTCAATTGTTTGCTTACATTTTACACGTAATAAGGCTGGGCCTTTTGGAACCACTGACCCAGCTGGTATGATTTTTCTGTTGAGGTTTTTGTAGTTATGTTGGGCTGTTTGGCTTAGGCTACAATTGTATCCCATTTTGGGGACGTAACTCTAGATATTAACGTGTTTCGAAAAGAATTAGTTTATATCTATATTCTTACTCATTACAATTATATAAATGTACTTAAAGAGTTTAACTTTTATTCTAATATTGTTTCCGATTGTTTGTTTGGGATGAATGCACAGTGGCTGCAAATCTTGCTCTTGAAGCACTGGATCTGACAACGAAGAGCATTAAAAAAACGAATACACAATGTGAAGAACGCTTAAATTACAACCAAGCTGATAACTTTTGCTGTTAGTCAATATTAAAAATTTGTAGAGTAGCAAAATATTTATGTGAAAAGAATACAAAATGGCCCCGACATTTGCGTTATGATTACTGGATCGGAGACCAAAGTATATTGAAAATGCAACTTTATTGGCAGAATGCATACATCTGGGAAACGCAAGGTACATCTGCTGTGCCAAAAGGATTAAAGTTTCATTCGTATATTGTTGTTAATTTGTGTATTGGGTTAATACTCAATGGCTCCAAAACTTGCCTTTGAAGCACGGGATCAGATGCTGAGGGACGTGAAAAAGCAATGATACTATGAATAGGATGCATAAACATTGGCAAGGCTGGGTACTTCTGCAACTATATATATATATACGTGGAGTCAATCACTGACTGGCACTCATGTATATTTGAACATGCGTATCCGGATTTACCCAGGGAAAAAATAACTTCATATTTGACAACATAGTGAAAAATATGTCGTTTGATATATTTCTTCTTACACTACAAAATGAATGAGAAAAAAACTTATTTACACTGAGAGTTTATTCTTTATCCCCAGCCGTGCTGTTTAAACATTGTCTTAGATTGATGGCTCTAAATCATTTGAGTTGAGTTATGATAAGAAAAAACAAAAAAAAAACGGTGAATTTGCTTAACTGGTAAAAACTAAAAACTATATAAATTCTCTCAAAAGAATTTGTACCTCAAACCGATAAAAACTACGATACTGTTGAAAAATTATCTATTTTGAGAAACAAATTTTCAGGG
>OY735232.1:16266792-16311792 GCA_963457665.1 Thysanoteuthis rhombus | reverse complement strand
ATTTTTACCCTTTGACTTAAGGAGTCTATCAGTGGCTGGCTTAACCAGATAATTGGTCATTTTGTGATAAAAGATAAACATATGGTGCACTTATAACAAAAGGCATACCAAAAGAATATGGATATTGAGTCATCATGAAATTTCAATGTGTCGTTAATGGCATCCATTTCCAAAAATGATTTTTTCGGTATGAATATGATGTTAAAGACATGATTAGTTTAATTTATTGAGCATACGCAGGGGGAATTTTCATAAACTAGTCTGAAATGGATGAAATCGTATTACATCTATATCTGATAGAGAAATTGATCTGAAAACAGCTGCAACTGATAGTCATTTCCAATCGCAAATTCATGTTGGCTCCATATTCAATATCTTTAGAATGGTTCCGGTTACAAGTGTACCAGACTTTATGCTTTTATCATAAAATGGATGATAGGATTGAAACTTCCAGCTAAGCGGCCCATTAAATATCCACCTTTTTGATTCCTAAAAAATTCAATTAAGCGTTATCGATGCTATTAAGAGCATAGAGGATTGGAAAAACCTAAGAAGACGCAATTTTATATGTTGATGACGGCTACAGATAATTCTATTTCAATGAAATATGCCCCCTCAAATCTTCATTGCATCTGTGTTATGGCCAAATCACGTCAGATACATTGCATCACCAAAGTTGAGTGACGCCGAGCCTAGTCAATTCCTGGATGGGTAACTATCTCGGAGAACCAGTTGTCTTCAGCAGCCTGGGATCAAATAGGGAGCCTCCCGTGGCAATCTCCTTAATCATCCTACTCTATGCTCAATCACACAAAACAAAGGCCTGCCTCCTTTTTTAACCTTCTCACTGACCAAACTACGAGGAACCAAAAAAATTAATGAATTACATTTGTTATAAATTTCACATTTTAAAGATTCTACTGTATTTTGGCAGTTATCATTATTATTATCATTATTTTGCATTTTCACACCAGTTGCTTGGTCATCAATTGAGTCAGTAAGTCTCTTCAAATCTGCAGCCCTCCTCTCAACATTCACAGTCTGAAGCAGATTTGCAGTATCACGCTAGTTGCCTGGTGGTTATAGCTGAAGGCCAAGTGACAGTAAGTTTCATCAGATCTCGAGCCCTCCTCTCATATCATTATTACCTATCACAGCGGCACAGTGGTTTGCACCGCCCTAATCATGCCTTCTTATCCCGGCTATTTGGTCACTGCTGACAATGAATCTCATATTTCTAGTACTTTCCTCAGAATTCGTGCATACCCCAGTAGTGCTGTAGTCAGTATAGTCTCAATTCTTCTCATCTCCAGCTCCTTTAATCACGTTTTCAGTATCTGTAGTACGGTTCTAAGTGTACCAACTATCATTGGTACTACCCTGATTTCCATGTTCCACACCTCCAGTTCCCTGGCCAGGTCCTGGTATTACCCTAGCTTTTCATTAATTTTTGTATTTACTCAATGATCATCAGTCACGGCAACGAATATTATTTGGCAGGTTCTCTTTCCTTGTCAACTAATATCAGGTCTTGTCTTCTCGTTTGGATGGGGTGGTCAGTTTGGATTTCAAAGTCTCAGAGTAATTTGTGGCTTCTATTTTCCAGGACTCTCCTCAGGTTGTGCTGATACTATTTTTCCACATGGTTGAAACCCAGTTGTTTGCCCTATTTCCAATGTGTGACTGTTGCCACCCTTTTGACTCTGTCTTTGTACTCAGTCCGGACTAATTTTCTACATCCACTTGTCCTTTCCTCTACATTAGCAGCTTTTTTTTTTGGGGGCGGGTTTTTTTGATAATTTTCGCCGTGATATTTGTCCCCATGCATTTGAATGATTCTGTTTCTCTATTCAGATTTTCTCAAGTAGCCATGCCCATGATCTCTCACCTACGATATTTTGTATTTTTTCTGAATTACCTGTGTAATTTTTGTTCTATTCACATTCTTCTTTCTTTGTTGTCAGCTTTGCTACACCCTTGTTTCTCACGTTTTTGTGTTTGTTGCATTGCTTTGGGCTCTTTTTATAATATAGGTATAACTTGTTTGCTCACACTTATCGGTTTCTGGCTTTCTGGACACAGTTTTTTTTATGAACCCTTTGTTGCCTTCTTTCCTCTTCATCTACAGCCTATGTGTGTCGTATCTAGGATGTAAAGCCTTGTGCATTGTCATAAGCTTTCTCGTTTGCTGGTCCATCGATTGGAGCTCTTCTTCTGTCCATCCAAGAAATGGTCTAGTATATCTTACTACCAATACTACCTCTATGTTTATTCTTTTCGTCAGATATCTACTATTTAGCTACGTGTCTGATATTTTCTTATCCTTCAAAGGTATTGTTAATTTTTTCCTCTGTCATTTCTTCCAGTTTTATCATGTCATGTTCAAAAACCCAGGAGTAATCATATCAGCCCTGTGTAGTCAATGCTCTGAAACTATGAATTATGTGTATCACACTATGCGCTCTCTCTCTCCCTCTCTCTCTCTCTCTCTCTCTCTTTTACGTATGTATAATGTTTTACGACCATTGATGAAGGTAAATTTTGAGTTGTTTTCAAATAAGTGTCAGGAACTTCTTACAGAACGTTCACATTGAAGTAAACTGGAATAGAAGAGTTAATTTCAATGGAGAAAAAAGTCATTCTTTTCCAGGGAAAGGCAAAAGTTGGTAAATTCTTTTTGATTTACGGATATTTTCCGTGGACTTTCCTTGAGAGTCTTACAATTATAATTTCGAAGCGGATCAAAATTATTTCGGTTTTTAATCTCCTGAGTGCTCTTTCAAGTTTTTAAGTAAATGTAATGTTCTAAATATGTTATTTCTCAAAGATCCTAAATCTTCTGAAACTTTTTGGGTGCTTGAAGTCTGGCTTCGTCTCTACTTTGAATTTCAAACATCATAATCGACAACTAATGATTGCCAGCTTATAGCATCTGACCCTGCTATGGATGGCACGGTAATATAATGTTTAATTTCCTTTCACTTCAAGAATTTGGCCAGAAGCTCCAGTGATTTTGAGACCCAGTTGAAAATGATGTTAAAAATTGCCAGCTCCTCAATATCTGTATCCACCATTATAACATCAGAAACGAAAGGTAGTGCTGATTGGTATTGGAAGTGATATTTTAATAATGTAGTGGAGTTATGGATAGTTTTCAGAGGTGTACATGAAATAAACTTCTGAGTAAAGGTTTTCAAAAGCAAAAGTTAGAAATCGTCAAACAAAACTGTCGCAAAAACTGCCAAAATATGTTTTTTTCAGTTTTTGAGGATGTATCAATTACGCATACAGGCTAATGAAGAAAGAAGGTTAAAAAAAATTCTATTTACTCATTATCATATCTACTAAAAAAAATGTCTTTCTCTTAAATCTGCCCTCCGCCTAAATATTTTTTTTAAGGGTGTTCAACTTATTGATTGACCACCCCCAATACAACATGCGGCCAAAATGTCGTGCATATTACGGTTTCTATCGAGTGACCTACTTTTGATACATTCTAGTATCATATTGCAGCTGTTTTTATAATCGTTGGTACAACTCGTAGGTAAGGACTACAAAAATGATTTTTTGTTATTATAGGCTCCAAGCAAATCGCCTCTTCTCAAGAACGGCTGCTATGTGGAACGAACACTCATCTAAATTTTTCCCATGAGTCCAACCTCAACATTTTTCAATCAAAAGTAACCAAGTGCCTTACCCAGCGTTAGTCTTTTTAGACTTCATTTTAAACTTCATATCTTATTATTTCCAACTTTGCAATTTTAGCAAGAAGCCAGTCTAGCATTTTTACTTTTGCTCTTCTTATTTTCGTGGCCTAAATAATTCCCTTCTTATTCACCCTATGAAGTGAAAAGTGACCGAAAGACCATACATAGTTTTTACAAAATGGTCGACATTATTGTCATTACAAATTTTGTTCCCAAAACGACGAACTAAACAAAATTTGATTTGTGCCTCACGACCATAATTATCCAGATGCAAAATTATTCGTTTCCCTTTCACGATCAGTATTACTTTCAGTAATTCGGTTTTCCAATGACTGACTTCATCTAAATTTGATTATAAAATTGATTTTTTATTCGGAGGCGCTATAATAGTTATGGATATTATGTTGATAAAAACCCGATCAATACAGCCGTCAAAATTGTCTTTGGTCCGGTCAAATAGATTGAAATTAAATAGCGGATAGACAACAAAAACTCAGAGCTGAAACGGGTGAAATATACAAAGATATAGCCTTAGCTGAATAGACTGTGACCAAGAACGAGATCCATGGGGACAGATTTAAATCGTGGGGGGGGGGATTAGACTAAGATAGAGAGTAAGGAGAAGAGAGGACACACACATGCACACACACACACATATATATATATAGATATATAGATATATAGATATATATAAATATAAATATATATATATATATATATATATATATATATATATATATATATATATATATATATATATAGGTTTTATTAAAGTCACAATGTGGTGGGTACGCTGTGCCATCAACCACCATAATGAAAATAGCTGGACCTTAATACTCAACCAAAATGATAGAGAGGAAAAGAATGAAAGAGTTAAATTTGAGGACTGGAATAGATTGATAAATAGATAGAAATAAACAGACAGACGGACGGATAAATATAGACATAGGAACAAACAGACCGATAGATAACTTGATGGATAAATGAGAGCAAATATTATTTATTCATCCAAATCTAGTTTCCATTTGATGTCAACATTGACAAAATACTAACAGCAGGACATGAGAACTGAAAACGAAAACGGAGGCTTATCACTATCTCCAGACACTTGCCAGCCTCTATCCCACCTGTGGACGTTCAGCACTCAGGTCTTGATTGAAAATTACCCCAAGAAAGAGAAGAGTACGAAAATGACGTGTGTCTATCGTGATGTCAGCAGGATGCAGTAATTCTTTGGAAGCACAGTAACGTAAAGGGATGGTAAGATGTGTTGGAAAAGACGTGGTGGTGAATGGGGACGAAGAGCATCGCAAAAGGCCAACCGTTCTCATTATTCATTTTCATATAATCCAATTTTTCAGTATATATGACGCACTTTTTCTTCAAAACTTTGCCTTCAAAATTACCCTCCGACCTTCACGATTATCACATCAGCTTAGTGGTCAATTTTGGTTCCTACTAATCATCTTAGTTTAACAATTCCGACTGCTTTATATTCAATATACATGAAAGATCACCGAAAACCTAAGAGAATGTATTCCATGTGTGGGTATATCTTATATGATGCAAAATATGGCAATCAATCACATTTTTCTAAATAGTTTTGTGTGATCATATTTTTGTTTGAAATATGATTGCCTGAATTTTTCTTATTCATAGCAAAATTTATTTTTCGATGAATCATTTTTTATTGATTTTTTGGGGGTGGTACCGGTGAGATATATACTCTAAAAGGTGTCACGAGTCCGAACAAATTTGAGAAACCCTTACGTGGTGCATGTTGAATCTACATCTTGTTACCACCGCTAGTGCAAAATATGAATTTATGTCGGCCATGAAGCTGTTATACACTTAACCAGTTTATGTGTAATTGTAATCTAACTTTAAACAATTTTCACTGAGATTCCAAAACTCTAACACACCACTGAATGTCATTAACTTTGACTCACCACAAATTGTCAAAAATTCCGACGCAATACAAAATGTTAAAAACTCCAAGGCATCACAAAATGTCCAAGACAGAGCTGTTCACACATCCAGGTTTTATAGCATTTCCTGCTGCTTTGTGATTGGTTGATTACATACATAATCGAGATATTCTGCTGCAGTATCAAGGTTCGGCTAATTTCATTCTGGCGGTGGGTAGCACAATGTATCCACCACGTGTTGACTTTAAGAAAACCCTTACGTGTCCCTGGGTGTAGAATGCTTTACCTGTGGGAAAGTAGTTAACGAAGCAATACCAATGAAACACGCCACCATTGCTGGCACTAGGTTGGCCCATGGGGAGAGACAAGAAGGATGATAAGCTCATATAAATGGTTTTCTGATTATTTGCCCTTGGATATTTCTTTTTATAAAAATAAAGACGGGACAGGTTTGAGATGAGGCCTTTAAAAGGAAGAAATCGTAGAAAATGAATGTAATTATCGGCAATTATTTGGTATTTTGTCTCTAGTTGAATTTAGCAAGAGAAATTAACCTCCTTGGTGCGGACAATTGTTGTTTTCTTTGTTGCTTTTCTTGACAAAATTTGATGACTCACGGCATTGCCATTTATAACATTTGGAATTAGATTAATTCACCTGACACAATTTGATTGAATAGACACCATATTGAAAAACCTATCCTCTCTATTCTTTTTCCCCTGTCCCTATCATGAATAACTGATGTCTTTCTTTCTATTTATTTATTTATTTCTTCCTTCCTTTCTGTCATTGTTCTGTCATTCATTTTCCTTTCGTTCTGCCTTGTTTTCAGAATTTCTTACTTTGAGACGTTGATGTTTTCAACATGCTGTCTGCTCTTGACTTAGGTTTCATAGATCATGTACAGACTCTCTCTCTCTCTCTCTCTCTCTCTCTCTCTCTGCATGCACACATGCACACACACACACACACACATGGATAGATACAGAAGGGAGAGAGAGAAAGAAAGAGGTATTTTTGCAGGGTCTGTCTGTTAGCTGATATTTTTGCATATATTTCATAGTCGTCTATGTTCGGGTTCAAACCAAATAATCTATTTCGACGCACGATTTTAAAACAAATCGGCGACGCACATCACCGAAAGAAACCTGGATCTATCCTTGAAATAATCCACAGAATCAAGCACCCCCAACGAGGGATGAAAGATAAGTTAATAGCCAAGGACATGAACTACTCAGTTCCAACTAAATTCATGTATATTTCAACTCTTTCACTGATTACATAGAGAATTTGAATTCCATTACTATTTTTCTCTGTTCGAGACATTTTAAATTCAAAAATGGGTAATGTTTGGTTTGATTTGCATAAACCTGAGGCAGTATTTTAGCAGAATACCAAAACAAAAAAAGCATACAAAGGCTCCAACAATTTTTTTTCATTAAAATGTATAATTGAACTACATATCAATCAGAAATAGATGAAATGATGAAATCAAATGCGTGTGTTTTGTTCTTTTCCGGTAGTGATCCTGCTGTGCCCGATACACTCAACGTTCCAAATTGACGTTTTAATAAAGAACAAAAGACAAACTTTTCATTGGATGATAGCGCTTTCTTTTTCAGGTGAATATTTTAAACACAGCCATGATTTATGTACGTCAAACTAAAGATCACCGGAATTTATTGAGAAAATGGACGATATCTTATCCGTCACTTCTCCTACAAAGCATATTCCCCTTTCAGGAGTCCGTTTGCCTTTCCCACAGATTCGTGACATTTCATCTCTGTGTCTGATTGGAATGACACCATTGAACTGACTAAAATAAACTAAAGATTATTAAAACAGACAATCATCGCTATGGAAAAGACGTATTTATTCGACCGATGGAGCAAAGGTCACAATTGTTCTGCGGGAGATTTGGCGATAATGCATTTTAGTGTCTCAACACGGAATGAATTAGCTTCGAATGTGTAAACGTTTGCAAATACAGCCTCACTTTCTTCTATTAACGCAGTTCACCCTTTTCTTCTTTCTATATCGACAATCCCCAAATTGGACCAAAGAGGCATTGATCACTTTGGAAATATCTTCATTAGCGTCTTGATGGAAGCGTTGCTTTTTCAGGCAGCATTACGTATTCAAGTTCTTCCAATGCTGAACTTCCAAATCGTTCTGTTGGAATGCAGTCTTTACAATTATTATTGTAGATGATTATTCTTGAACATCGGGCATCTATGTTTTGAATGCACGAGCAGATGCTATTATCAGCACGAGAAAGTTGAATTTAGTTTCTAATAACAGCCGCATTAGCCGTCAACTAAAACTGTAAACATAGGTTTCTTCAGTTTTTGAGCGATTCTATCCATGTGTCGCACGTACAATCGCAAAGATGGAGTTGGAGGGCAGGATATTCAAAAAGTTACTCCCAATCATAATAAGAAAAAAAAACTTTTCTTTTGTTTTTTAAAAATCCCTCCACAATTTTTTTTCGATTTGGTAAAGTTGCGCCATACTTCCTCTATGGCGGTGTTTGGGCTCGTTTTTTCCCCTAAAATTCGGACTCTTCAGCGATCCAACAAAAGACGAAAGAAATAACTTATTTATTGATCACCCTCTTAGCCATAATTTTTTATTTATCAACCCAAACACGATATGCTCCAAAAAGACTATGGAGTGACCTATCAGACCTTCTTTTTTCCTACTTTGTTTTTCATTTGTTTTGTTTTTAATTTTCCTGACTGTTTCCATTTTTTCCTACTGACATATTGGAACAGTTGTCTTCATCTTTGTTGTTTAAGTTTTGGTCTCCGACTTTTACATGGTAATATCATTTGCACCTGAAGACGATGAGAGCGTACAAGTTCTTGAAAAGTCGATTTATCTCAGAAGTATAGAATTCTGGGGTCCTGAAATCAGTCAGTTCTTTCGGGATGCTTTGAACTGCCGTTTGGTTGTTGGGGAGCTTCCCTTGAAGGAAATGGTTGAAATTCTTGAAAAAATGGTAGTCTGTCAGATGTCTGATGAGTTAGCAGAATGAAGTAGAGTTTCGTAGCCTAGTTCGTTCAATTTCTACTTTTCAATCAGGGTCATTTGTGAGACGTGTCAAGCTTTTGTGATTTTCCAATTTGGTTCAAATTTTGAACTACTGTTACTCTTTCTGAAACATATCGGGTTGTTTATCATAAGTATGCCTCAATGATGATCCTCGTTTGGATGACGTCTATTTTTGACGAGTGTCCACGTCTTCAAGACTCTCGTCTCTGTTTCAAAATTTGGGAATCAATGTTGAGTTATAAGTTCGTTAACAGTCCCCCTGACTAGATAAATGGTTGACATAGCGAGCAATATCTGCTCCTGTACGTACCATTCAAAACTCATATATTGCTCCAAATAACTCTTTTTTAATCTTTAATTTGACAGCCTAAGATAACTACAATTAATCGTGGAAAGAAAATGTTCAGCCTTGATAAATAGAGCAAAGTTCAAACTATAAAACAGTATAGTCCATGAATGTAATTTAACAATACTTTATTCCAAAATAAGAATCAGAGTTTAAATTAACAAAAACCGCCATTATTTTCACACTGTTGTAATATAACAAACCAAGATAAAGACAACGGTATGGAATATTCTTTACAGCAATTTAAAATATTCTAACTTGCTCCTTGGCAAGCCGAAATTCAAACAACAATCATTGATGCTCCTCTGCAACTTTTTTCTTCTCGGCAGAGCTGACAGCAAGATATTGTCTGAATTTCTCACTAATCAATTTGACTTGGAAGCAACTGGCAGCGATTTTCTCTCTTCAACTATAAGGGATTTACAAAGATATGCGAAATCGGAAAAGCATCAAGGAAAGATTTTTCTTCAGATAATTCATCATTTATGATGAAATATGGATGATTCATTGGTACGTATTAATACTTGTCTGGTTGGTCACCCTACAGAGATTGCCACGTAACCAGCATCTTCTGACAGCATGCTCTATTCAGAATGATGGATCAAAAATCAAATATCTGGGGGGAAAAAGTGATTGATGGATAAGTTGTCTCCCTTCCTTTTTTTGCAGAAGTTATCACAGAGTCTAAATTTTTAAATGATAGGCAACCACAAATGGTGATCGATTTAGCATGAATTTACATCGTGGATTGACAGCCTCCACTAGAAACCTATGTAGATGGGGGATTCTAAAGAACAGTTTTTTCTTGTAGACATAATAAGGAGTAAATATTCGAATCTTTAGCCCTTCAGTACCATTAGCGCAGCGTATACGCATATTCATACATAGCCCGTCAGACTGACTTGAAAACTGAAGAAACATATGTTGACAGGTTTGATGAGTTTTCGTTCACAGTCACCAATAATATCATAATATGATATAGATTATGATAGAGAATGCAGTTTGTACGATATATATATATCAGAAAATACTGGATGGATTTAAATAACATAACTATGATAATACGTCATGTGTGTTTATTTATCTATTCGTTTTATGTCATGCTAAGACAACCAAGTCATCTATATTATCATTGGGCAGGTCACCAAATGATGATGTACAAAGAATAGAACTTAATTTTCTGATGGCGTAGTAAAAAGCTGAATTTAGGAAACGAATTGAATAATAAAAGAAAATTGAAAAAATGTATTAAAAGTGATGAAAACAAAAACGAAAAAATAAATCTATTTGTGGTCAACAGAATGCTATCCCTGAAGTTCACAGCAATAGCAAATCTCTATTGTCCCCGTGTATAGAATGCGATGTGTATCCATATATTTCATACACACGGTCATTTTTGATGACATGGGTAAACTAGGAAATGACCAAGGTTCAGATGCTTTGACCAGAGGTCTAAACAATTGATGGTGAGAGCAGAATTTAAATCACAATAATTACGTTACTTTTTTTATGGCAATGATAATATATCACATGTTCATTATAATTCATATAATCATCATCAGCAGCAGCAGCCTTTTAGCGTACGTTAGTGGACATATACACATTTCTCAAGATTCACCAGACCTCTCTGAAATGGTCGTTGCGGAGCCAATACTTTCCGAATTTTTCTAGTTCATCTCGCCATCTTTTTCTCACAGTTTTGCATACGATGCTAAATGGTTGTCTGGCATTTGTGCGATATGACCAGACCATTGTTATCTGTGTTTTTCAATGAAATCTATGATATATTTGACTCCTATTTTCCTCTAACATACTGTGCTCTCTTGTGATCTGTCCATGTGATATTGAGCACGATTCTCCCCTGTGCTCGTTGCATGGGTACAATCCTTTGATTAGGTCCCATTTTTCAGATCCATGGGTGACTATCAGATAGATACATGCATTGTATCCCTTTCTTTCCCAACAAACATGTATCAAAGATGTAAATGCTATGTATGCAAATATGGGTACCTGGTGAACAAAGGTTAAATTTACAAACTTTATAAAGTCAGATATGTTTTACCAGGAGTTTTTTGCCTATAATTACAGGAAGCACATTATACACGAATGTGTATTTATACCATTGCATGCAGTATTTCCTTTTCAACATAACTTGAACTGCTCAAAAGTTAAACCATTAAACAGATCAAAAAATGAAATCATTCACTGCAATCGCCGAAGAGTTACATTTGAAAATACGAAAGATCAAAGCATCAGCAGGTGTGGAGTTAACATTAATGATCGCCCACAGAATAAAGAAATGCTTTGCACTGAAACAATTATTGTTAAGACTTCAAGCAAGACTTAATTTGTTTCCACGTTCATTGCATCCGACAAAGACAAAGATTTTTTCCTCACCCAAGTTCTACATTTCATTCACTTTCTAACAAAATTTTAATGAAGAATTATCATCATTAATATAGTAATACTTCATTTTCTATCATTAATCAACTTCTTTTGAATTATTAATTAATTAATTTCTTCTTTGAAATCTCTCATTTGTACTCGAGATGTCATCGGAAGGTGAAGACGCCGGTTGCATTATTCTGTCCGTTTGTGTTCATTGTCAAACTCCAATTTTTGAGTTTTGACTTAATTTTCCTATGTAACAACAATGGTGGATGACAATGACCAGACCAAAAACCAGTGGCGTTATGCATGAATATCAGTAACGCAAAAACCTGGGACGAATTCACTTTCACGTCTAAAGCTCAACGCAAATCGACTTGATTTGCCAAAGTTTGCAAATACCATTTACAATAACTATTAGTAAAGAAGTTTAATTGAACACGTAGTTTCTGGATGATGTTGAGTAAAAAATGAATTCTGTTTTGTTTACTTTTTAGATTTTAATGGTGAAAGGGGGGTTGACCCTTGGGCAGCCAAGCTTGTTCATTTTTATATTCGTTTAGAAAGTTATTTCAATTCATATTCTGCTGTTAGGCGAATCGAAGCTGACAAGGATCTCATTAACAGTACATTTCAGGAACACGCTTGTGGATCGGACAGAAAAGGCGTTTAATCGTATTGCAGTTTTCGTATGTACTGGGAAGAATTTCATATCATGTATCCTGAAACTTTAGAAGACTGTCGAGTTATTCCAAATAGGAATGAAGTTTATTGCTGATCTGCAGTATAACCTTGATACTATTTTAAACAACTCAATCATGTCACCTCTGATTCAACAACAGCTTAGTGTTGATATATTCAATGCTCTTAACCTTCTTAGGTATGTTAAATTCTTTATATTTGGTAGTTGCTTGATAGACCTTCTTTGAATAGACTCTAATAGACTCTGATCAATATGTTTCATCTTATAAGGAAAATACACTGAACTTGCATATTCTGGGTGCGCTCTAACTACTTAAGACATCCGTAAGATAATGGTGTGGTGACATATTTCGACCATGCACCGTTCTGGTGAGACCACAGCTGCAGCAAGTGAAGGAGCGAAAGCTGCAAGACTCATGTTGGGATTCAAAATTGAACTTTTATTTTTCTCCTTTGGCCGACCGAAAATACATTGATAGTCTTCGTTTAAAGACCAAACATTTTCCCACTCAGAGACAGAGACAGAAAAAGAGAGAGCTTGTCTTTCTACTGCCAGCGGCCTGAAGACCGTCCGACCCTTTGTTCTCGTTTGATCTACTAACTTCGTCTGCAATCCTACTCCACTACTCTACAACCCTAGTGACCGACCTCTGGTCTCCTTTTTAAAGGCAAGGGTCCCTTTCGTTTTCTATGTTTACTGAATTGACTTATTCTCTCCTTTTACCTGATGCTTGAACTAAATGATCCTCTGTCCTTTTCTCTTCTATTTTCTTCCGTTTTTCACGCCAATAAGCTTTCTATCTATCTTTCTCACGTTGTTAGAATGCTTACACACCATCTTTTTTTATCAATTCCTTTCACTTTCTTTCTCCTTTTTTTCAATTAATGAGTTGTGACTGGCTATCCAACTGCAGGGGTTCCAAAAGACCACGCTCTATCTTGTTGGTAAATTTACTGAAGACGTCCCTGTTGTCCTTCTGGCAAATGGAAAAGGGTTACTCTGAGACATATCTCATCTTTGAACAAGTATGTGAGTGTACTTGACATAGACCCACGCAAAAGTATATTCAACAAAAATATCATCATGTGAGATATTTAAAAATAAAATCAAGTATTCAATAAAGAGTCTCCATCGGCCCTCATATTGCATCACACCAAACTTTCCGTAGAATGAAAGAGTTTGAAAATCACTATCTGATTGATATTTGGAGAAAGCATCCGATGAATACAGTTCAGGTTAGTCAGTCAGTAGAAACCCTCACCTGACAAACGTCTCGTGGCAGCATGCTGTGTTGAGGTGATCAATTAAAAATTGGAAAAACGATGAATTCTCTCGTCTTCTGTAGGGCAGTGATCAGTGAAAAAAGTTCGAATTTTCAGAACACAGGCCAGGACGCTGCCGAGTAGTGGCCAATTTAGTGTGACTTTACATTGTAAATTCACCCAACCCCTTAAATGATTACTATTTTTTATATTTCAAGAGGGATTTTTAGACATTGTAAGGAATAAATGTTTACAGTTCCATGCCTCAAGCTCCATTAGTGTAGACTGAATGTGTTACACATACAAACATAGCCAACCAACCAGACAGACTTAAAAAATAAAGGAACTTATGTTGATAGTTTTGGTTAACTGTTTCTGATAACAATGTGTGCCCCTACTTCAGTTCTTATTTCCAAAGAGAATATCGTTCTGCACAAATGTACTTCAGTTCGTCACTTACAGTTTATTATCCTGAGTCGATCGGTCAGAGAAAATAACCACTTCTACTTTGCTCCGGAAGCGGAAGTTTCAAGCTAATGGTGGAAGTAGGAGATGCTTTAGAATCAATATGAAACAACATATTCTCTTCAAAAAGTTGCGAAGATGTGAGTTCAGTCATCAGATCTTTTATCTGGTTCATACAAATATAATTTTCTCAAATAATGGAAAATAATGCCAAAAGTGAAAGATTTATCGATATCAATGATTCCTCCTTTCAGATTCCATCTGAACAGAGATTAAATTTGTCATTATAGCTATATTTCGAGTTCTAACAGCAATTCTGTCTACCCAAGAAAGTAGGCTCCCGATTACGCCGAGAGGTGAATGCTGTTACAGTGCAAAATGTTCAGTGGTGGTTCAGTATATTCAAATTTTGAAACTTATCAATACAGGGCGAACTTAACCTTTTCTCAATGCTCATTGTTAGCATTAGCCGACGATCCACGATCAATTGTTCAGACACTTCTGGAGACTTTGGGATCTCAACAATGACCATATCATGCGACTGGAAAGTTTAAAAGATGGAAAAAATATCAACTGCTACATGACAGTTCCAGATTCTACTGATCTTGACTGGTTGTGTCTGAATTTGGGAATTGAGATATGAAATCTTACAGCATCCTCCATACTCACCTGACATTTTTCGACAAATTATCATCTTTTTAAGCATTTTGAACTTCATGTCCGTAATGAAAGGTTCAATAATAGAGAATCATAATTTCTGCTTGCTCTGGATTTGTGATCACTGACTTTCATGAACAAAACCATCCAAGCAGACTTTAAAAGATGAGTATACAATCAATGCATCCAAAAAATTGACCTTCAAACTGAGAACCATGCAACGTGAGAGAATCATACTCAACCTCACAAGGGAGATCATTAAATAACACAGTTCTTTAGAAAAAACAGGGGTCCAAGATATCAAAGAGAGCATTAGAAAACTCAAATGGCAATGGGTTGGACACGTTGCAAGAATGTCAGACAACCGCTGGGCATCAGGCCCCACAACATAGATCCCAATATATCACATGCAAAATTATTTCCAACAGGAAACAAGGTGTTACTAGCTACATAAATTCAGAAAATGCTGGCTTTGCGATGCCCATGATAGAGACGTTAGGCGAATCTGAGGGAAATTCTATATTCTAAAACTGATGCTAAAAGGATGATGATGATGACGATGATGATGATGATGAACCCAAGAAAACTTTATAGATATGTCATAATATCATTAGAGGATTGTTAGTATACATTTATTGCTTCAAATGGGTTCATATTTGGGATAAACTTTTTATTTATTTCACCCTTCATATCAATATTTAGAAAAAACGACATTTCATACGTAACAACCTAATTTAAAACAAAACTAGTCATTGGTCACAAATTATAATTGTTTTCTTTAAAGTAAAAACAAACTGAACACGACTCCGCGTGAGTGTTTGAAATGACTTTTTAATGAGGATCTGTTTAAACAAAATTAGTGTCTCAATGTGACTGAAATAGATTATTATCGTTAGTGAAGAGTGAAATGAGTTGTAAATAATTCATTTCTTTTGTTTAATGCAAAAAAAAATAAGATAAAAAATATGACAGAGGGAAAAAGAGAAAAGTCGTTAGATCCAGATTTGATTGAACAAATATTCCGGTTGATTAGATGACTTTTAGGATAACGTGGAAAATATTAGATAGATAGATAGATAGATAGATAGATGGATAGAAAGATAGACAGATAGATAGACACACATGAAACCATGATACACAGATATGAATAAATGAAAAGAGATTAAAAAATAGATAGATAGATAGATAGATCGTCATCACCACCATCATCATCATCATCATCAGTCTTTTGAGGTCCATCGTTGGACAGTGACCTTCCCTGGGATTTGCCACACTTCTCTATCATGGGCGTTGCGGAGCCAGTATTTTCTAAATTTCTTTAGTTCATCTCTTTTTTCGGCCTCAGTTTCGCATGTGATCCTGGGGATCCATGTTGTGAGTAGTGATGACCATCGGTCGTTCTTGTTACATGGCCTGTCCATTGCCATTCAAGTTTTCTAGTAGATTCTATGATGTCTCTAACTCCTGTTTTCTTCTTTGTATACTGTGCTGTCTTATGATCTCTCCATGTGGGGTTGAGCATGATTCTTCCAGGTTCGTGTCGACTGCTTCTCAGTTTGTGAGTCTGTCCCTTGGTTAGGTTCCATGTTTCAGCTCCATAAGTGACTATCGGGAGGATGCATTGGTTGTATACGATTCTTTTTAGGATCATTGGGATCGAGTTGTTTTTGAAGGTTGAGCTTGCTATGGTTCACACAATGATATATATATACATAGAGAGAGAGAGGGAGAGAGAGAGATAGATAGATAGATAGATAGATAGATAGATAGATTGATAGATGTGAATAAATCGAGATATACAAAGAGATGAATGAATGAAAATGAAGAGACGTACAGACAGATACAGGGAGAGTGAAAGAGAAATGAACGCACTTTTGTTAGAAATAATTGATTTCTTTTCCTTTTTTTTAATTAATTAAATTTTTCAATTTTGCGGTGATCAAAAACAGGTACAGACGGAAAGTTACAATTATTTTGAGATAATTTTTTTTATCAGCAAACCAGTCGACAATTCATCAATTTAGTTGACATTTATTTCTAATCGATTTCAAAACACACACCGGCAATGAATGAAATCTCCACAGAATGGGAATAATTGCCATAGATAAAACGAGCCATTTTATCCTCAAATGATTTTAATGTGTTTTGTGAATTCTGAATGGAAACGCATTTGCCGAAGCTTCACGAAGTAAAGGGTTGTCAGTTCTTGTCTAGCCGAAAGCTTATTTATTGAGTCCGATTTATGCTTTCCACTAACGACCGTGCATAGAGTTGTTGCAATAAAAAGCTATTAAAATTAAGATGAAGGAAATACTAAAAAAAAGTCATAGCTAACAATACACCATTCAATGGAAGATAAAATCAATAATAATTCTGCTGATACGACTGGCGAGCATAAAAATGATAACAAATGAATCATCTTAGCCCGTGCATGTACCAGACCTAATTATCTGAAAGAATACCTGAAGATATTTTTTGAAATAGAGGTGTTTTATCTAAAATCTTCGAAAAAAAATGATACCAGTGCAGGATTCTGGCATTGTTTATCTAAAATGACGATGGAGATGAAAGAAAAATATTTTTTTGGAAATAAAAAGTATTTTGATGTTGTCTAGTGGTGTTTTAGTGTAAATTTCAAAGGTTCTAGTCACAAAATCTGACTTGGAGCTCCCGAAGAGACGCAAAGACGGACACACAGCCGAACAAAGAAAGAAGAATTTATTGCCAGCTTAGCTGGTTGGCCAAGCAGACCATTGTGGGGCTACAGTGATTCGATATGATGCAAAACGATGGGAAAAATGAGAGATATGTTCAAGTCTTAGATTTATTCTTCTGCCAAAAGTAAAAGCTTCACTTCAATCTGCTGAGCAACTTTTACAATTTCAACACCAGCAAACAAGTTTAATACGTATTTGCTGGCCTTATAAGTATTGCAAAATGATTATTTTCCTACTAAACCTTTGATGTGAAGAGTATACGAAAGGACTTGGTTACGGTGACCCAAAACTGTAAAGGAAAAGGTTACGCATATTGGCAGGCTTCACAAGGCGGAGTGGTGTGAAAAGAAAAGGTAATTTTATCTTCAAATGATTTCAACGAGTTTTGTGCTTTTGCCTGTCATTTACAAGAAGGTCGTTGGCAGGGTGTTAAAGTTGAAGTTTGTCTAGATAAACTAACAATTATCAACAGAACAGAGAATCGACAAACTCTGGCACAGGCAGTGTGTGGTCGCTTTGATATGATGCCCTTGGGAAAGGAGTATCGATTTCCCCTCAAAGTTCTAATAAGATAGCAGGGCATTTCAACCCCCTTATCATTGTAAGTTAGTCCATCTTGGAGGTCGGCCTAGCAACCCCATCCCCAAAAACTTACAATTAAGCATAAATTGACATTTTAAATTGCTCCCCCCCCCCCCCCCCCGACTTAAAAAAATCATTTTTGGTGGGATAAGAAAATTTTTTTTTTAAATAGCAAGTATAATATCAGATTCTATTCAAAACCTACGTCGTTGTTTATTCAACTTTGGACAGTATTAAAGAACATTCGTTTCTCTGGTGAAACTATTTGTTCCCATTTGATTTTCAAGTTCATCCTCATTAAAAGTGAATGACCATAGCAACAAAAATAAAAAAAGAAGATATAGTCCAAAATGCTGTCTAACTCATCGCAGAATGAAAGAATTATAAATACCACTTTTAGGGGGAGGGATGATCAATTAAAACATTGAAATCTAATATGATCAATGAATAAGTTACTTTTCTCGTCTTTCGTTGGCCAGTGATCAATAAAAAGTCTGAACTTTCCAAAGAACAATCGGACCCAAACTAAGCACCAATCTTGCAGAGACTTACACGAACATTTTTTGAAGAAGTAAATGCTAACATTCACAGCCCTCTAGCTCAATAGGTTTGGGCCATGCGCGTGATACACACACAGCTAAACTACATTATTTGTAAACACTGTATAGCGTGCTTTCTTTCTCTGTTCTTTCTTGCACTTTCTATGATTAATCTGGAGAATCGATCTAAAGGAAGAAATAAGAAGACTTAGTGTGACGTAAAAACGTTAAAAAAGTCCTCTCTCTCGGCACAATCTCTCTATCCTTCCTTTTACGAATGGTATAGACCAATTTGATCTAATTTGATGAGCAGAAAAAATCACCGTGGACAACGAATCTCCATGAAATCCTCAAAAGAAGAAGAGATCAAGCGAAAAACCCTCGAGGCTGGCAAGCTTTTGGTAAAGCACGCTTAATCATCAAGAAGAAGAAAATCCCATGAGTCTTTAAAAAAAAAGGCATGCAACCAATGCACCCTCCTGATTGTCTCTTATAAAGCTGAGACGTGAACTTACCAAAAGATTGGACCTTCAAACTAAGAACCATGCAACGTGCACAGTAAATACAGATATCATAGAATCTATTGGAAAAACTCAAATTGCAGTGAGTTGGTTATGTTGCAATTCCATTTCAGACAAACGCTGTACATCAAAACTTGAAACGTGAATCCCAAGAGATCATATGCAAAACTGTGGATGAAAGAAAAAAATTGAATTAGACAAATTCAGAAAGTACTGACTCTGCGACGCCCATGATTGAGAGGTCCGGCAAATTTCGTGGAAGGTCTATGTTCATTGATGGACGCTAAAAGGCTAATTATGATAATGATAAAAATCTAGATATATTCCTACATATAAACGTCTTTCCCGCGTATTTCAATGTCGTCCACAAGCTAAATATGGTTGAGTGAATGATTTAAAATACAAGCCTAGATAAGAACGAAAATAACAAACATGAAACGAATATATTTCTCATGGCCACAATGTCTTGCTGTAGATTTATTTTCATTTTAAGCAAATTTAGTGCAGAAAAGATATAATTGCCGCAATTTTCAATTTACTGGCGAGTTCTAAAGTGCTTCCAGGATTTTAAAAAGGTTTTTTTTTTTTTACATTTATTGATGAAACGATTCCTCATATAAATATATTTTAGCTATAAATATTCGAGGTATTGAGTATTCACATGGATAGATATCTGTAAATAAGCAAAAAATAGATAACATACACATCCATATATATAAGCATTCAAACATTCACATATACAAACATACAAGCACTAATGATTATGTACAAATATAGTGTCTGTGTGGTCCAATATTTTCGTGCGCATATGAAATTATATATGCTAAAGAAATTCGATGATAACACTCAATGATTTTCTTTCTAAATCGCTCCCAGCGTGGACAATTTGTTCTTAGTTGATATGAAAAGTATACATACATATATACTCCCGATCTAGAAATACATGCCTATGGACGTGTTGATAGTTTTTTTTCAGTTTTAAATGTCGTATAAATATGTACGCATACACGGCTATATATATACAACACAATCATATATATATATATATATATATATATATATATATATATATATATATATACACATATATATATATATATACATATATATATATACATATATATATATATATATATATATATATATATATATATATATATATATATATATATATATATATATATATATATATATACACACTGATATTTGAGTATTTTGTTTTTATATTCGTGTCTCTTTCACACTAAAATCACAAGGCCTATTGACCTAATATCCTGTACGCAGAGTCATAAAAGGTCAACCTATAACATAGGCTATGGGGGGTTGATATCCGACTGCAAACACTCGGAACCAAAACATTTCATATCAGAATTTTCTCCAACAATTATTAATATGATTGGTACCAAGATCCATCCCCCAAAAAGAAATTAATTTTGTGCGTTTTTTATCATTCATTGATGAAAATTTAAGCGTCAGCAACAAATAAGATTGATTGTAGTAGAATTACTATTTATGTTTCACTATGGTTTGCTTCAAATTTAGCAAACATAAAATCAGGTCATTCTTTTTTCAAGTCAAGATTTTTCAAAGTTGAGAACATATTTTTCGTGTTGAAAATAATACTAAATAAACATATCTATTCTATGTGACAAGGAAATAAACTACGCCTTCCACTTACGATTTTTCTACTTGAAATCTCATTTTTGGTCCCTAACTTTGTCGGAAACCATCTGTATTTATTTTGCTAGATTTTGTATTGTAAACCATTATTATCAATATTTGACTACTATTTGCTGCCATCTTAATCGTTTTCTTGTTTCTCATGAAACGGTAAAGTAAACAAAGGTATTTTGGATTTAAGAAACGGAATATTTTAATTTTGATAAATTTTCCTTTTATTGTTTTCGGATTCTTCTAGTCGAATGATTGTCAACCAATTATTTACTTTTTTTAGCCATCAATCTACGACGGTGAGTAATCAGTGCAGTGCTGTTGTTGAAGAAATGTATTGAAGGACATATTTTCCACTGTATTGTTAAGTTTCAAGTGAAGTCAACGGTCCCCCATGTAGTATATATGTATATGTATATATAAATATATATATATATATATATATATATATATATATATATATATATATATATATATATATATATATATATATATACATATATATATATATATATAAAGTTATATATATATATATATATATATATATATATATATATATATATATATATATATATATATATATATATATGGGGGGTATGTGTGTGTGTGAACAGAAGGGAATGAGATAAAGTCAGGAAAAATATATGGAGATTTTATTTGTTTATTAATCAATTTTTAAATTAATTAATTTTCATGCAACAAATGTTTGGGGAGTGGTTCCCATCTTCAGTAGCATGTGTGCATCTTTCAGTCGTTAAAAGAATTCCATAGAAAACAAATTTAGCATCAAATTTTTTGCTTTGAAAACAAAGATGAAAACCAAGAATGAGGATTTCTGGGAGATCATAAAGGTGGATCCGGACTGTATTATGCCTGTGATATATATGTATATATATATGTATATATATACATATATATATATATATATATATATATATATATATATATATATATATATATATATATATATATATATGTGTGTGTGTGTGTGTGAGTGCGTGTGTGTGCGTGCATGTGTGTGCGTGTGTCTATTGAAACAAGACAAATTTATCTTTAGAAAAATGCACCGAGACTCAAGTTCATTAGATACTACAGTTTAACCCGCCATATGACGGTATTTCAATACTGGGTTTATACTCATACATTTTGATCATTATCAAGTTTTCTCATTTCTGGTCATCCAAATTTTCCTGTCCATGAAATTTGTAAATTGAAGCAGACTTTGACCACTTCTGGGTGGGGAAATTGACCCAATGATCCCTTTATAATTTAATTGACTTTAAAGGTAAACAAACACACTTGATATGAATTTTTTCCCTATATATCTAGTGAAGAGATACCTTCTCCCCAAAATCCAGTTAGTTGATTATTAAATCGACTAATTTTCATTAATAAATGACTTGCTATACAAAAACATCTATGTTTATGTTTCTGTCCTGATTGAGCTTCTTCCGGCAAACTGCAGAAAGTCACCCAAAGAAACCCTGCAGGAAAGAAACATAAATGACTTCATGTTGCAAGTCCTTTATTTCATCATATATATATAAAGAGATGGATATGTGATCCGATATATCCGATATATATATATATATATATATATATATATATATATATATATATATATATATATATATATATATATATATATATATATATATATATATATATATATATATATATATATATATATATATATACTAGAATATTCAATGTATAATGTTTATGTACGTGCTTCTTTTAAATGCATTATGGGTGTGAAATATTGCATAATCATTTGACTCCAGCATTTTAATTTCAACGGAAGTGATAATAAATAAATAAAAGAGTATGAGGTAGAAATAAAGTTTTTGTGTTGTAAAAATGATTGAATGGAACCGCATTGATTGGGGTTAATTTCCCATAGCATAGGTGCTGGTCTACAGACTTGTTATTCAAATCGATAGATATTTATGTATTAATCATGGAAGGATAAGTTAAATACTAAAGTGACCTCCTTATGTCCAGAGATATGTAGTTAAAGAGTTATCAGTTTATTATCTCATAACAACAGAAAACGGATCCCTTATTTTATGTACAGAGACTTTAAGCAAGCAAATCTTTTTTCTGTGTACTATATATGTTCGGGTTAAATATTCAAAATATGAAAGTTGTTTCTAGTCTAAGCAATTAGATGTGAACATACAATTAGCCTTAGAAAGCCACAAACCTCGATGTTTATCGGTGTAGATATGTGGCGACTATAAATGTCTCAATACACCTCAAAGCAATAAACAAAAGTTCGAGCATTTCAGTCACGAATAGCCTGGCCTTTAATACCGGTTTTGAGTTTTTTTTCTTGAACGTTTCTTTAATTTCATGCTTGTTATCCTATGAATTCGAAGGTTCTTGTGCATTTATAGTCAATAATGGGTCTAAAATATTTTTTAAATAGAAATTTAGAAATCACAATAAATGGATTTTCTAGCAAATGAAATTTGAATAAACATAAATTTTGTATAAAATAATGTCAATATGACAGTTGTCTCCCTCCCTATTCCAATAAAAATAGATGGTTACTTCAGGGCTACTCTGTATAATTAATGTCGTGTAAAGTTATAACAGAAGTATACGAGAAATAGACTATTATTATCATTTTGCAATCTCACACCAGTTGCATTATTATTATTATTATTATTATTATTATTATTATTATTATTATTATTATTATTATTATTATAATAATAAATGCTTTCTTTTGATGTCTAGTAATATTCATTCAGCTCGAAACTTAGGACAGGCAGCGATGTTATTACTTAGTAGGCACTGACAGTTTATATACACGCATATATATATATACATATATATGTATATATATATATATATATATATATATATATATATATATATATATATATATATATATTAAGAGTTCAATACAAGATACATATAACAGATACAGTCATATAAAAATCAATATATTTACATGGACAGTGCTTTTCAAAGGATATGGGAAGTGTCTGCGAGGACAGTTTCATGTATGTAATCGATGTTTGGCTTTCCTGGTAATTTACCTAATTTTTTAATGACCCAAGGGCTCCTATAACGATGGATATTGTTTCAGTCTTAAGTTGCCACATTTTAGTGACCTCAATTTCAAGGTTTTTGTATTCAAATGATTTCCCAAACTCTTTTACTTGTATGTTTTTGTCTGATAGAATAGCCATATCTATTAATAGGAACCTTTTTTCGTTTCTGTCCTTAATAATTATGTCTTGACGGTTGGCTTTAATTGTATGATTGTGTGTACTGGGAAATCCCATAATATTGCCAGATCTTGTATTTCAGTTGCAGATTCTGTGTGATGTTCACACCAGTGTACAATGTGTGTAGCACCATAGTGCTTAGAGACTATCTTGTGGATGTACTGCCTCAGTCCACCGTGTCTAAGCCTGAATTCCTTGAGGACTAGAATAGAGCATCAAGATATGATGTGGTCAATGGTCTAAGCTACACTTCAACAGAATTTGCAACAGGGGTTAGTACCAATTTTGAGAACATTCGCTTTGTATGTCCTGGTAGGAAGACTCTAGCCTTAGGCAGCAAGGATCAAATCCTGTTTTTTAGCTTTTAACCCTAAACTTCTTAGCTACTGACGGGTATTATCTACATCAGCATATTGGGTGCAAAGTGGGTATTGGCTGTGCTGGAGTTTTTGTGCCCAGTCTTCTTTTATCATTGATAGTCCCTGTCGCTTGGCTGTAATTTTTACCATTTTCGCATCTTATCTTTCAGCTTGTGTCAGAGCTTATTGGTTGATGTCGGTCATGATCAGCCGGGCTTGAACTGAGTGAAACCTTTCAGCTATTTCATGCTTTTCCACCAGAGTCGACATCCAATCGTCACTTGCCTGTAGGTAAGTATGAAGGTCACCGATTGTGATTTTTTAGGACAGTTCTAACTGGATCATTCCCGTGCTATCTCCTTTTTTGTAGGAGGTTGATTCGATCTACGTCTGCTTTTGGGTCGTGCATTCTGCTGTTGGTGAAGAGGTTCCTTGTTTTAGCGTCCATTCTGCGTGTGTCAGTTACGATACAGTTTATGATACCAAGTTTTGATAGCTTAGATGCGATTACGTGAGTCAAGTTCAGTTTTAAGGGCAGCTCGAAACCCCTACAGTATTCCTCTTTTACTACATTGGATTCTATTGCATTCATCAATTCCGATGTATTTAAAGTTACCTTCAGATTTTCGAATGATTTTGTCCAAGTAAATGGTTATATATCGTTGTTGCCAGTTTTCTGCGCCTGAAATTCGCTTTGCACTCATTAAGGCTAAATTTCATCCTAGTATCATCACTGAACTTCTAAACAGTTTGGAACATCCCCCTCAGCTTAAAGTCGTCCTTCGTACATAGTCTAAGATCATCCATAAAGGATACGTGGTTTATTCTCTTGTTACCGGTTTTATATCCATAGATGGTGTTACAGGGTTCACTTGAAAGAGGGATTAGGACTAAGCAGAAAGGGGGTGAAAGAAACTCTCCTCGGAAGATTTCACTGTTATTGGTTATATGCCTGAATTCAGAGGTACTTTATTGTGGTTGAAGAGGAATTTGGGGTTCTATAGTGTCATGCTATGTCTGGGAAAATCAATCATAGTTGATGCAATTTCATGTACCGCTGAAGTTTTTAGTATCCAAGTATGTGGTACACCGTTAAACGCTTTTCGGTGATCTATCTAAGCTGTACTTAGATTACAGTGTTTGGTTCGATTACTGGTTAGAGTAACATTTCATTGATTAAAAATGGATCGTACCATTTATCTTCGCGGAATGATATTGTAGTTTTCGAAATGGGAGTGTGATATATTTATTAGAATAGATGTGATTTGTTCATAAGTGGTTGTGAGCCAGGTAATGGGTTAGTGGTTTTTTGGATCTTTTGTCTCACAGTCTTGGGGCAAGAGGTAAGTGACGCCATTCCTTAACCACGCAGGCACTTCATGTGAGACGCTCATGATGTTGAACGGAGATTTTTTCTCTATTTACGTGAGCAGATGAGAGTGCTTAGCCAGTTTTTACCCATTCCTTCCGATTTCTATTCCTGCACTTTCCACAGAGCATCATTAGCTTCTTCTACTGGTTTTCTGCTTCATTCCTTTCAGTCTTTCATCTTCTCTCGTGAGCCTCTGGACATTTGCGTCAAATGTTTTGCCGTTGCTCCAAATATTTACCCAGGATTTATCTACATCTTCTATTGAATGAGGTTCTTTCATCAACCTTGGCCGTGTGCCCATCTCTCGGTAAGATTTATTGGCATCAGAACTTAACACCAGGTTATAGCGGTAAAATTTAAACCTCTTCTCGAATTCTTTAGCCAGTATTTTCTGTTTTTATAGTTGTTTTCAATTAGAGGTGAGTCTTTTTCTGTTATCAGTTTGTGTTTCCTCTTCCTGAATTTCTTCATTTTAATGCTCACCCCAAAAAGCTCATCAACTATGGATAACTCTCGCCTTAGGTGTTTAATCTCTTCCTGAATCTTTCCTTTAGTTTTTTATTCTCATTTCTTTCTTCATGTTTTAACCAATGGCTTTGTTATTTTATACGCTGCATCATGTATGATATTATTTAAATGAGTTGTATTCATTTCTTTTGAGGGGTAACGACGGCTTCATTGTATTTTTATCGCAAGAAGATTTCCTGTTGTTTTTCAGATTTTTGGAAATGAAAAAAAATTAATTTTCTTCTTTATTAAATTCCCCAACCGTATTATCATCCGCCAATTTCATGTCTATATTGTTTTATAAAAAGTCATCATCATTTTTTTTCTGTTTGTTGTTATTGTCGGTACCTCTCTTCTAGTTTTCATGTCATTCACATTCAGTCCAATCTTTTTTTAACTACAAGCTCTCGGGTAAGTACTATGGATTACTATATTTCATAAATATGTTCACCAAATAGGTTTACCACAGTCAGTTTGATGTCGCTATCGCTGTTCTTTATTTCATCGATTTCTGCTGCTGTTAGTTGGTTGAATCTCGAAATGTCTCTGCGGAAGTTAGCCAGTTTATTTGTATCAATATTGGCGCGGGTATTTTTGCTGCCCAATTTTCACTTCCATGTAGAATATGTTATGGCTTTTGACTTTTCAGTTGGGTTATTCAACGCTGTGTAAAATGCAGTCATGATTATTCAAATGTCTTCGTGTGACCAGTTCGTGCAGAATTCCTGTTGAGTTGGAGACTTTCCGGTTCCGGGAATCAATCTGAAATTTTAGTGAAGGAGATGTTCCAATAGAAGAGTTTTCGACCCCAGGTTGGTTCCTCCTGAGAGTTGTGACCCTTGGTTATCAGCAAGACGGCTAATGCAGCATGGTTTTTGTTTAGTTTTTGGTTGACGTTTTTTTTGTTTTTTTCCACATATCAAAAAAGTTGTATATTATTCTTACGGCCAAAATGTATTTCTATTGTTACACAGTCACTATGTGGGTTACCAAACAAGGCCTTCCACCCATGGGTTTACGGAAGAATGCCATGGTGGATTGGTCTGGACTGTTTCCAATCAGGGCTCCACCGGCCCTTTGCACCAATAGTATTTTCTCTTGATGAGGGACGATATGAGTGTACACAACGTTCATAAGTTTCCTGGGGGGGTGCTAGCTTCTCCATATTAGCAACATCACAAAGCCCCATACTCATACATATACACACATACGTACAACACACACACACACACACACATATATATATATATATATATGTATATATATATATATATATATATATATATATATATATGTATATATATATATATATATATATATATGCAAACCCATATTTATCATAATCTTGCTTCATTTTTTGAACATAACGTTTCGGCCGTTGTTCCCTCCGACTGTCTTCAGGTGATGGATTGGTTTATCCCTTATCATCAAAGCAGGGAACGGCCCATTCAATCGGTCGCATGAGAATGTTGCATTCCACTGTCTAATATCAGTTGTGGTTGATTTTTCCCCCGTAGTTGTTAGCTGTAATTTGTATCCGTGGTCGTCTGGAGTGGCATACACATATATTTGCATAAAACTAATATACCACATATATACATATCCACATCTACATGTACTAAGAGAGAGAGAGAGAAGTGTTATTGAGGCCAGAGTATATTGTCAATTATCCCTGAGTTCACTATGTCTGCAAGAGTGTTACAATTCCGTAAACATCTCGTAATGTCTTCAGTCATTATTGCTGTCATCATCACCATCATCATCATTATTATTATAACTATTATTATTATTATCGTTATTATTATTATTATTATTATCATTATTGTTGTTGTTGTTGTGGTTGTTGTTGTTATGATTACATAATGTTGAAAATATGCATACAGATCTCAAAGAACGTACGTACCTACATGAACACACGCTATAAATTTGGGGGGTCGAGTCACGGTCATGAATGTATCCATATTGGCAAAGATTCCGGTGTAAAGAAAATACATGGACCTGTCATGTAGATAATGAATAAATATACCTTTTTATGAATAAATAGATAGCGTTTCAGAATATATTCAGTCAATGATCACAAGTATGTACATACATATATATATATATGTATATATATATATATATATATATATATATATATATATATATATATAAGAAATATAGATAACGATAGAGACCACAGACACACACATTCACACACACACACACACACATATATATATATATATATATATATATATATATATATATATTCTTGTGTGTGTGTGTACGAGTTTTTGTATGTAAATATCATACATATATATATATATATATATATATATATATATATATATGTGTGTGTGTGTGTGTGTGTTTGTGACCCAAAGTAAATAGAATAAATATATCTAATGCACATGTATATGTCTATGTTCTTGTTTCTGTGCGTGTGATGAGACAAATAGAATTTCATAAGTAGACAGGAAAGGGGACGGTGTCCTTCTGAAAAGCCAAGCAAAACAAGGAAAAATGAAGAAAAAAGTACGCTGAATAAATCTGAAAGATTTCTTCAATGATGAATAAATTAAGTCATTTGCATCTTCTGAATCCTTGAAGATTTACATTCTGCCCAGCGTAGACAAACAGTCTTGGGGAAGGAAAGTCCGGTTTTCGTATACACCAACAATGCAAACTGTGTTGCACTTGCTTCAAAATAAACTTCCAGTGAAACATAACGCGCACATTTACATTAAAGATGGATGCATTTGGACTTAGAGCGGTTAGTCAGACCGGATAGCAAGCGGTAGGCAAGGCATCTGGCTCAGATTTTGTTTTAATGCCATATACTTAGACACTCACACCTAGACACACACACACACACACACACACACATACACACACTCATAAGCCGGGGAGAATCGTTGGATATCAACGTCTCATATATATGTATATAATATGTTTGAATGAGTTGAATGTGTCTGTGTCTAAACAAAAGTTCTCATTGCATATACAAATGATAGTGATAGATAGAAAACAGGCATGTGTCAAGACAATTTCACAAGATTGGCAGTCGGTCGATCTACACGAAGTAAATTGTGAACAAATACCTTATCACTGTGAGAATATATATATATATATATATATATATATATATACATATATATATATATATATATATATATATATATATATATATATATATATATATATATATATTCGTACTTTGCATGCACTGTAACCTGTGCGTTTACCAGTACTAGTTAGAACTGGTCTAAAAAAACATCTAAGATTATCTAAGAAAAAAGATATTTTATCTAAAATTATCAATAAGATATACCAACACAAGTGTGTGTATTGTTGGTCCTAAACGACCATAGAAACCCTAATGAGCACTTAAAAGAAAAAACAAATAAAATCGTTTTTCGATAGTGTGCAGATATGAACCGTGCACTTTTTCGAGGTTTCAGAAAACCCAAATTGTGACCTGGAGCGCTTGGAGACATTGACACGAGCAAAGAGAAAAGAATATGTAGCTCTCTTGTCTGGTTGTTCAGGGGGCAATTAGTGCGACTGCAGTGACTCAATACATATATATATGTATATATATATATATATATATATATATATATATATATATATATATATATATATATATGTGTGTGTATGTATAAGTATATATATACATATATATACATAAGTATACAAACATGCACACACACACTCACACACACACACACACACACACACACTCATATATATATATATATATATATATATATATATACAATTGGGTCATCCACAGACAGCTATTTCGATATATTACATCTCTTCAGTGTGGCTATAGACTTTCCATTAACCAATCCAGTACCGCGAGGTAGGATTAAAACCTTCAGATCCAGAGACCGATATCTTACCTCTGAGCTACTGGAAGTCAGTAAGGCAGAATTTAAGCGATATATTTATTCATATATGCTAATATACAAGAAAGGCATGGGGATATGTGCATCAACGGACTAAAAACTTTCTCCCCCAATCGACTTAACATCAAACTTAACAACTCTAATAACACAGATCCCTAAATCATGAACTTCCGACAATTAAGACCCTTACATCCACATATATCCCCCTCACTCAGATACATATAATACTGGGAACTTCAAAGTCACTCAGACCTATAGCAACCACCATCTTGATCAGTCATTTCACTTGTAAAAATCAGAGCCAACGTATTTTCGATGACCAGTAAGGTTAAAACCTATGTAGTTCCATAACCGTATCAACCCTTCCATTTACACTTTCCCTAACCTACCCACACAATCTAACACCAAAGCACTTCCTTCCAACCCTGACACCTTATGTCCTCTCCAACACCAATTTCTGCTACTAATGCGACAGACTTCATCACTGGCTGAACTTCCTCTCACACAACAGGATGCCTCCAGCGGAAGGGTTACCATTTTTTGCTCACAAAACAAAGCTATTTATGGTGTAATATTGTTCCACATCAAACGTATAACCTTTAAAATGACACACACATACACACACGCAAGCGTGCGCGCATAGCACACTCTATTGAAGATGGGAATACCTCCCAAAACATGTCTAGACCATTAATGAGAACTTTTACTGATCAATAAACCTTTTTTCCATACACCTCACTCCTGAGTCCGTCTCACTGTCTATAGTTCAAATTATATATATATATATATATATATATATATATATATATATATATATATATATATACATTTATATATATATATATATATATATATATATATATATATATATATATATATATATATATATATAATCAAAACTAAATAGTCGCCGTATAGAGCAGTACTTTACATTGCAATTCTAATTTCTATTGTTTCATATTCAGGGCCCTCAATGGAATAATTTTGGGAAAGAATAAATAATTGATAAGCCATTGATTTATCTTTCTACTAAGTAAAAACTTTTGGTCCGTTTGATATTTATTGAGATGTCATAAAATTGATGGGAGGGTGAAGGTCTTGTGTAGAGAAAAATATTTTCATTAATTAATTTTACAAAGTAGCGTTTTTTGCAATTAGATTCAGTAATCAATGAAAAGTGTTATTAAATTTCGTTCATTAATCAAATTTTTGTAGATTTTTGTCCGTGTTTTTTTGCATTAACGTATTACAATTGGTTTTCCACGTGTGTTCTTTTCTTTTACAAATATAAACACTAAACTAACTCTGTTCCTATATATTCGAAGGAAAAAGATTATATCAAATTTTCCAGGGTCTAATCTTGAAATAGAATAGAAATTAGCTGAAGCAACACTCATTGCATAACTTTCGAGATTCATGTCCGTCTTGAATGAAGGATAATAATATCTCATCAAATCGTACATAGAATTTAGTGTATTAAGTTACAGATAAAAAATCTTATACTTTTATATTTGCTAATAAACCTCTCTAATTTCTGTCAGGGTGTACCATTACGCTCTTCTTCGTTACAAAATAAGATATCTAACTTTAGTGAGATGTTCGAAAACTTTTGCACCGCCATTTGAGAGTACTATGTTGCATCTTCCTTTCCTCATTTAAAAACTAGCTGCACAATGTTTCAAGCGTTCCGAGGGAAATATGAATCATCACCACTCATATATACTGTGTTGAGGGTGATTACTCCGATAGTTGAAAAATGGGGTGATCAATGAATAAATTACTTTTCTCGCCTGGTTTTGGGCTGTGATCACTAAAAACCTCTTGATTTAAAAAAAAACAAAAACACAGGCGGGCACAAACTAGTGATCGATTTTGCAAATGCTTACATTGCATACTGAGCCCCCACTAATAACCTGTTCTGGAGGGGAATTTTTAAAAACCAAAAAAATATTTTCCCATACTCACTGTTACGATTTTTTGTATTATAAACGGTTGTACGAGGCCCGATTAGATACAAAGATAGATAGATAGATAGATAGATAGATAGATAGATAGACTGATATAAATGTCATACAAATGAATAATGTTAACTTAGCAACAGTGATTAAATTGGGTTGTGGTGGGTAGCGATGATAAATGGTGTTATCTGAAACAGTGTAATCGCTACTGTTTCAAACTTTTAATCATAAGTCGATATTCTGTAGGAAATTTTGTTTCCGTATTTTACTATGGATATTCTCCATTTCTCTCCGAAAATTTTGAGCTGAAAAATCCAGATGCGTATTGTATACAGAAACATAATTGTAAGTTGTAAGCATCGGATAATGCATTTTTATTTTTCTTCGGAATTGAATTTCAATCGCGAGTGGCAATTATTTATGATGGTGGGTAACACGGTAATTCAAAACAATTGAAAAATTTTGTGTCATCGCATTTGCCGAGCAGTTTTGAAACTTTCTAAAATGAATTATGTTTTCTGACTTTGTCTATAAACGAAATTGAACGATGAGAGAAATTATTATCTATTTTTATGATACTTTTTACTTTCATCTCAATTTCTATTTCTTTTTATCGCACCTATGCTAAGACCGGTTTCTCTTCGGCGATGAGATAATTGATAAACTGCACAGTTTGGAATAAACAATCAGCTCCCAATGAGTATCGAACTAACATCCCTCTATGCCGAAGAGAGGATAAGGTTAAACCCTGTATCTCTCTTGCTATTTGAGCAACGAAACCCACGAACAGAGAAAGTCAGAATCAGACCTTCAAACACATCCCTTAGGCTCCATCTGACATAGAGAGACGTGAGTTCAAGTCTCAATGGGAGCTTAATCTTTATTCTGATATGCACTTTTTGTTTATTTACTCAGTCAAGGGGTATTCAACCTGGACATGACTGCGATGAAAAACAAGAAAAAATTGATAACAAAGATTTACAATACTTCATTTAATAATAAAAAAAGTGTTGATAATTGGATGTCAAGTGAAAAGATCTATTAAATAATAGATATGGTCGGAATAGATTTTATTTATAACATCACTGGCGTTTTTCACTTGGAAGCATCTTAAATAAAGCAAAAAAAAAAAAATTAACAAATGTCTAGATTCTAGAAAAACTAGATATCAAAATACCCCCGAAGCTCAAAAAAGTTTTTTTCCAAAAATTTTTTTTTTAATTCTAAGAAGGGTCTAGTGTTATACTGTTGCCAATTCTCAAGTCTGTAGATAAAACGGTATAGCCTGGAGAAGTGGAACACACTCATAGATACTCAAACAAACACACAATAAGAAACAGGATAGAACTGTCTGCCATCTTTGATGGCCACTGTGGTTCAAATGGATAACCGATAATGACATGAGAGATTATATGAAAAATGTCCGGAAGTTTTTTAACAGGTTTCTGCCTTCCTGCTCTATAATTGGAGACGGTCGAAATAGTCAGTAGAAAACTATAGAGTTTACAAGTGAAGATATTCACTCACCTCTTCAAAAACTTCCGAAATCATTTCTGTCAGCTATTCGGTGAGCGACTGGCACCTGCGATCTCTTTCAAGAAGTTAAAAAACATAAAATTGAGAAAGAAGAAAGAAAACAATCTCCTTCAACTTTTGACGTAATAAACAATTTTTGCATTATTTTCGGAATCAAGTTTCTCAAATGATAAAAAAAAAGATCTTCAGACCATCGGCTAGAAATCATGGCGTCGTGACTCAGCAACGCATTGTCTGCAGAATTGATTTTTGGTTTCGCTGAAGAATATTTTTCAAGAGTCAGAATTTGAATATTTCATATCAGAATTCATGTTCACACTGATAATATAGGATGGGCCGAGATTTAATTTACCGTAATATTATTCTATTAACAAAATTATATTTCAGCTTGCATATGAAATGGAACTTTGATTTTTTTTACTTGATTTTCCAATTTATTTGATGTACACTTCATTAGTCGAAATATAACTTGATAAATACTTCATGTAATAATACAAATGTGTTAATAAAACAATATTACGGTGAAATAACTTCAGGCCCATCCTTTATACCTTAATTCATGAACACATTTGATTTAGCTATCGATCGTTGATTTAATTAAGACATATTTATTTGCAAATTAAATAGCCCTATATATATGTATATATATATATATATATATATATATATATATATGTGTGTGTGTGTGTGTGTGTGTGTGTGTGTGTGTGTGTGTGTGTGTATTTAATCTGTATATGCAGTTAGGCAGTTATCTTACTCCCATTCATGATCGATTAAAAACGACTGACAAGGAATCTCTTTTTTGATATTTCACTGTATATATATATATATATATATAAATATATATATATATATATATATATATATATATATATATATATATATATATATATATATATATATATATATATATATATATATATAATACTCAATTATGTGTGTGCGCGTGCGTGCGTGTATTCCTGTGTGGAGAATGACTTAAATGTTCAACAACCATGAATGAAGGGTATTCATGAAATTAATTTCACATTCATGATTTGGTCCTCTTTACCAATCAAAGTTTTTGTTGCTCTTTCTGTCAGTAACATGAAAAAAATACTGAAGTCTTCAGTCAGAGAATAAATGAAAATACATATCTTTTTTCAAAGCTTTGAAAAAAACAACAGTTTTTATTTGATGTAATCAATACGTGAATATCCATTTATTTGTCCATTATTTTATTTGGAGTCTATTAAGCCTGACAGTAAAATAAAAAATCATTTTTGTAAGTCTAAAAACGGTTTTGCTTTAACGGATGTAATTAAAAATCTATGTTTGGTGAATAATGCTAGGACTGTACCGAGTGCATTCTACGCAGTCAAAAAGTCCAGCACTGTAAGATTGAGATCACTTCACCCACTAACACGTGATGGGTGAGAGTTGCGTGGTGAAAGAGGGTTACTCGGACAATAAGAACAAAAAGAAACAGTTTAGCAGTCACCATAGCAAGTGTCAAGCCCAGTTGAGAAATGAGGAGGTTGTGGTGTCAGGCCAACACTTCGGCTCTGTAAAAACCTACATTTGCGACCGAAACAATTCCATTGCTATATATATATATATATATATATATATATATATATATATATATATGTGTGTGTGTGTGTGTGTGTGTGTGTGTGTGTGTATGTATGTATGTATGTATATTGCAAATGTTTTTTTGGTTTGTAATGAACAGAAAACAAATGATTTGATACAAATATATAAAGATATCTATTACAAAGGCATATATACCCGGTGATTGTATACATTTTGTACCTTGATATCCACAGGAAACAACAGAAAGTTGGTGGCCGACGAGTGCAAGAGGCAAGAAATGCTTACATTCACCGGACACGTGTCGTCCGTTGAAGCAGCTACAATATATATATATATATATATATATATATATATATATATATATATATATATAAGACGGAAATCCACTGCTATTGATGTCAATTCATAATATGTATTCAGTGAAAGAAGAAACACGTTTAAGCATGCATTTGGTTGTATATAAGGTCACGTTAAACCTCTTTAGCGTCAGTTCGTTGTGCAACAGCATTGAGTTGTAGTGTTCTCTGTTTTAAACCTGCAGCCAAAGGACCTTGATGTGGGCCTCAAATCATCTATTTGCGCCAGTTTATGATGAAAAATGGAGAAGCCCACAAAGCTCACAATTTTGACACTGTGAATGCGTAGACAACACGTATCTTTTGTACGTTCATACATGATCAGATATTATCAGCTGCCTATTAACAGAGAAATCGCAATGACTGTTTTTATTAAGCAACCGTAGCCACAAAAAGTAGCAAAATGGATCTATTTTTTAATACATGTGTGTGATTGTGTGTTTAATTAGGAGTTTGTTTCTGTGCTCCTGGCAATACCATTTGGTCTATAGGTTTGAAAATTTGCATCAGCATTCTATTAGATCTCTTCTAAAAATGTTATTTTTTTACTTTTTTTTCTGGAAAAGAGGCTTATCTTAGTGGGTTTATCAATTACATCTAGATTTTCCAGGATTTACATATTTCTAGATGTTTTGTTTTAACTTCATTCTAGATGTTTGTTTGTTTATTTTAATGAGGAACATCACTGATGTCTTAAATATAATATTATCTGACTGTATTAATTCTTCGAAAGAATTTTTTTGCACATGACTTCAAATTTTTGGTGCGACGGTTGTTTTATCATTGACTGTGATGGTGAGTTTCTGTTCATTCTTATTGGATAAAGTATTGTAAATCATTGTTATGAACTTTTGTACGACTATCTATCTACATTTACATTTTTGTTGCCATTTATTTATGCTCAGACCGGTTCAGTGCGTAACTAAATAAGCAATTGAAATAAACTCCCGTTGAAACTTGAACTCATGTCCCTCTATGTAGGATTGAACCTCGGGTAAACACCTTCAGAGTATCGTAACTCAGATAGCAAGCGTTATAGAGGGCTTAATAATAGCTTCCCTCCGTCATCGGGGGCTGTTTATTCCATTCTCAACGGGAGCTCATTCTCTATTCCAATCTGCGCAGTTTATTGACCCACCACCGAAGGGAAACCAGTCTTAGCATCGGTGAAATAAAAAGCAACAACATTTTCTATATGTTTTTACTCTATTTTAGATGTTTTCCAGTGGATAACACAAGTTATGCCATGAATGGAATTAATTTGATCATATTCATAATTCGATGATTTTTTTTATAAGACTTTAAATTTTGTTGTTCAAATATTGCCTTGTAAAGGAGAATTTAGTTTCATTAAAACATTCAAAGTTTCCTTGCAATTTTTGAGTATCAAAACAGTTTCTTTTTAGCTGGGGATATCCCGACTGATTATAAACGAGTTAAATCGCACCAGACCGTCTCTTTCTCTGACATACAAAGAAATCATTTTCTGGAAGACTAATTATGTCATGGCGGAGTTGTAATTAGAAATTACACCACTAAACATCAAAGATCCAATAATTGAAATTATTCCCCAGATAAACATAGTCTATTTCGAAGTTGTCTAAATTATATCTGTATAGTACATATGAAGGTCAAGTGGCCTAGTTGTTAACGGCACAGAGACCTGGATCGGTGACTTGAAACTTCGGCTGAGAAAATTTGCGTTCGCATCTCACTAATGTACTTGGAAAAGACATGAATCTTTTTCCCTCCTCTTGGCAACATCCTGGACCAGCTTGGCATAGTAAGTCCTATCACCCACCATTTACATGGGGAGATCCCATACCAAGTATCCAAAGGCTGACTCAAAAATATGTGAGTGATCATCGATATTTTTTGAAAATGGGTTGTGGTTATAATTGAATTTCTTGCGTGAACTCCCAGGAACAATATCTCTAACCGTTTAAAACAAAATTTCAAGAGAGAATAGGCTTGTGTTACTTTGTTGAAACGGGTAAGAAAATTGTGGCTTTTCCTTACCTTTTACAAATAAATACACACATATATATATATATATATATATATATATATATATATATATATATATATATATATATATATATATATATATATATATATATATATATATATACGTGTGCGTATAGACAGGGGGGAGAAAGAGGTTGAGTTGAGAGAAAAAGGGAAAGGGGTACGGATAGAAGGATACAAGGATGGATATGATCAGACTGGGGTAAATAGATGGATAGATAGATAGATAGATAGATAGATAGATAGATAGATAGATAGGAGGCGTACAGACTGAGATAGTTAATGGCAGAGAAATATGAAAAGAACGATATAGATATATAGAGAGATTATCGACCTTAAATGATTACACATCTACCACTTCTTGTGATAGAAACTTGATTTTCTTTTGAAGAAAGCATAACAGGATTTTATTATTTCAAGTCGAACATATTATCAGGTATTATTTATGACTCAACTTCACAGTGTTGCCGTCCAAAAATGAGTAAACCTCTACGAGAAAGGATTATCTAAAATCAAAATTTGGTGTTCTTGCCTTTATTTTTTTACGACTTGCAGTCATGCCAATATTGACTTCACTAGAATAGCACAGTCACTGAGGCAATGCATTCTCCCAAACCTTTCTTGTTTGATGATTGTCTTTCTCCAACTTTTTGGTCCAGTACATTCCACAAGTGCTCAATTGGAATTAAATCCGGTGACATGCTAGGTCAATCGAGTATTTTTACCTTTTACTACTCCAGGAACACTGTTGTTCGTTTAGTAAAGTGTGTTGTGTCACTGTCACGCTGAAACATGGTTCTCATTCCAAAGTGTTTCAATGAAGGCGAAATGTTTTTTTTTTCTAAATATACTGATCTAACTTTCAGCATTCATGATTCCCACAATGAAATTCAGCTCCCCAGCTCATTCAACCCCAGTGTACGACATTTCCAACACTATGCTCAACTGCCGATACCGAACACTTTCCCTGGTACGCCTTGCAATGACAACGACATTCTTATTGGGTGCCATCAAATCCCAAAAGATTGTTTTGTTTCACTTGGTCACAGTACGCTGTTTCAAACGTTGAATTTGTATCCCCATTCCATTGCAAAAACAATAAACGGACCTGTTTGTGTCTCAATTTGGATCACGGTTTCCTATGTGATCATCGGCCATAGAAGCCGATCTCATTCAGGGCACGTCTGACTGTTGTAGTAGGAATATTCACAGAGCAAATTCATGAGGCAACATCTGCAACCGATTTTCTCGGGTCTTCATCAACCAATATATTGATAAAATGCTTGTATGATCGATCTGGCCGCTTCTCTACGCATTCAACTTTTCCGTTTTTTTGTGATTTCTCACAAACTTGACAACATTATTTTTGCTCAATTCCAGACTTAGCGGGATATTATTATTTCTTGTGGAACATATTATCAGGTATTATTAATGACCAAACTTCACTGAGATGCTGTCCAAAAATCGGTAAACCTCTAGAAGAAGGATTATTTAAAATCAATATTTGGCGTGCCCACCTTCATTTTTTTTTTTTTACCACTTGCAGTGTTACCGATATTGACTTCACTAGAATAGCACAGTCACTGCGACAATGCATTGTTCAATTGGGATTAAATTCAATGACATGCTAGGTCATATTATGTAGCCACTGTTATGTTTATGGAAATAAATAGCATGTTCCTTTTAACTGGAAGACGGCTTTTTCCCCATGTGGAGAAATTACTTAACTGAACGCCTGTGCGCTGAAAACTATATCTTTAATAGAATTATTTCAACATCGTATAATCTATCTATATTCAAACTAATTTGAATCTCCTATCAGAAGAGAACTTCTTCTGCAACTAAAATGGATACATGAATGAATAGATAAATAGTAATACAAACAATACTATGCGAAAACCCACAATAATGTAGTAACTAGACAGATTTAAACTTTCAAAGATAATAGCTTGTTAACTATCACTTTATATCAGGTAACCTATGTAGATATTTACGAATCTTGATTTACTCTTGCATTATTAGTAAGATATAATATTGGAACTGAACTCAATGATAAAAGCTTGGTAGACATGCTTGTCAACTACCAGCGAGGTGGGAATAGAAAAAATCCGGTCGCCATCAAATAGTCCCCTTGGGTGAATTTTATGTGCGTAGAAGCGCTAATCAAATCCTTCACAAATGTCATTGGAAACTAATCTCTTTGTCATTCGTTCCCATAAAGTGTCAATAAAAAAAAATTGCCGTGCTGAAAAGTGTCATGTCTCTCTTTCGGATCGATAAAGTGGGAAAAGTCGGGAAATAATCAATTAGCCGCGATAATAATTTCTATAACAGTAAACGAGCACATATACATACGTATATTTATATAAATTATTATTACAAAAGAATGATTGTCTCATTACTGAGTGGACCGCTCTGTTTTGAGCGTTTGAAATAGAGAAATTATGAAATATATATGAGGTTTTTTTTTTATATATTCTTACTATTCTCAACATGTATCAAGAAATGGATACATGATCCGACAGAATGATTATGAATTGCGTTATATAATATTAAAATTAAAAATTAAAACCCCATCGATTGCAGGTCTGATTCCTGCAGCAGACCCATTTTATTTAATTGTTTATTCCATTTACGTTGTCTAGACCAAGTGATAATTTAACCGTGTGATGATGGGAGATCATTTCAAATAAGAGTTTCAGTATCATATAACGCAATTTATAATCATCCCCCCTCTCTCCCTTTCTCTCTCTCTCTCTCTCTCTATTTATCCATCTATCTATCCTTCTATCTATCTAACTATACGTATACTGAATACGTGTTTACAAGGTTTTTACTAGCTAATATGACAGGAATGATATTGTTACCATATATAGAAGGGGTGATTGATGAATAAGTTCTCCTCTCTTATGCCGCAAGTCAATTTATTCATGATCAAAATGACCTTTTTTTAACATTGTCACCATTTCGTGTTATGCAATTTCCGAAACGCTCGATCCACTTTTTCATTCTCATCGTGAAGTATGTTCCCGGTTCACTATTGATCCAATTGCACACTGAATCATTGACTTCGGCATCGAATAAAAAATGTTGACCTTTCAAAGATTCTCCCCAAGTATTTTCGGTTGAAGGAGAAGTCTAATGATGCCAGATCAGGGCTGTACAGAGCAGGGGGGTTTCAGGCTGTATTGTACGTAACGGTTGCGTAAAAATACAAAAACATTTCACTGTCTGAAAAATGCAACAGTCAGTAAAAGTACATTATAGGAAAGGTGGTCTCGAATGGTAATTGTAAAGTTTCACACTCTCGCTCATTCGATGTTACAAACGACGAACAAATAATAAATAAGTAAAAGAATCATTGAAAGACGAACAAAACTTGGGTGGGACACTATTATCCGCTGATAGTCGTTTCTAATCAAGATTCTGTTTCACATCAATTCTTTGAATTCTACAACCGAGACCATCTCTCATATAGTCCAAAAAACTCCACTTGACCATCGCTTTTTACAAGCATTAATTTTTTTTATGTATTTGTGCATTCGTAACAAACAGCACACTCAAGATTCAAAGCAACATACATCACTGGTAAGGAACTTTGAACATCAGGCTCCTGACCGTTTACATCGTGTGTTTATTGCAGGGTGATCATGTGATGTTAAGATGCAAAAACGTTCTCCTTTCAGGACTTCTCTCATCGCCCGTCGTTGAATATAGACTTTCCCAAGGATTCACCAAGCCTCTCTACCATTGGTGTTGCAAAGCTAGTACTTTTTAAACTTGTCTCGATTGTCTTGATCTCTCATATTTTATCGGTCTGATTTGTTTTGTGTTTTTTGTTTGGCATGACATCCCTGGGATTCCACGTTGTGAGTTATGATGCCCAACGGTTGTCTGCTATTCTTGCAACATGGACAGCCCATTGCTATTTGCGCATTGTAATGTTTTCTATGACATCTCGGACCCCTGATTTTCCTCTACTATATTGTGTTGTCTTGTAATCTTCCTATGTTATGTTGAGCATGATCTTCTCCCGTGAACGTTGGATGGCTCCCAAGAACAGTTTTTTGGCTACGTTCCACGTTTCAGCTCCATAGCTGACCATCGGGAGGATGCATTGATTGTTCAACCTTCTTTATGGGACTAATGGGATTTTCTTGTTCCTGAGTGTTGAGGTTGTTTTATCAAAAGCCTGTTGACCTACTGTGATTGTTGGCTTGATTCCCTTTTCTTCCGATGATTTCATGGATATTCGTTTTCCTAGGTAGATGTAGTGGTCTCCTTTCTCCGCCTCAGCATTTTCGATTTTGATCGTCGTGTCTTTGTCTAACTTTCTCGTTTTCTTCAGTCAATTTGTCTGGCATTATTTGGAGGCCGAGAGGGTTATCAACAAAAACAATTATGTCTCCAGCTAACTGGTCACTACTTAGTTATTCGCCATCTATTCTGACCCCTTTATTTCTATCCCAGTCTAGGTTTCGGAAAACAATCTCGAGACGGGCTGTTAAAAGTTTAAGTAAGCTTTGTATCGTGTTGTCTTACCTATTTTTCCTGCTGAAATGGCGCAAAGTTTATTGGGTTCTTTTCGTGTAACGTGACTTTCTTGTTCTCGAAGGTTGATATCCGTCTGCTAAAGGCTCGTCAACCTTGTGTGATTCTTCATTTGATTTCTTCTTGTTTGGGGGATTTCATGGAGATTCGTTGTCCTCGGTTGATGTTGTGGTCAACTTTCTCCAGTTCTGCGTCTTCCATTACAATTACTGTCTTTGTCTTCAACATCTTTGTCATATGTGACATTAGTTTAATTGATGTTTTCAGGGCAATCTCTCTATGTTAAATTCGCCAATTTACAAGAATCATAAGATCCTGTTTTCCTTTGATTCTCCCCGTGGCTCACTGATATCGGTCATCCTGGCCTTAGCTTATCGAACAAACTCATGTTGCATCTACTACAAAAATGTAGTAGAGAAAGTCGAACTTATTTGCGGACATTTTCACATTCATTCAACCATTGCAATAAATTGCTTTCGATTGGCCTGCAACCTTTTATCAGTGATCACAGCTGTACAAATGCTCGACTCAGGCGTTGTACTAATGACTAACGAACGCTATGACCCCTGACGGATTGGAGCGGACAAACACTGAGTGCGTTTGAACAGTACGTTTGTACTATCAAACATATGTTCAAAGATGTTCCTATTTCCACCGTTAGCGACGTCCAGCGGTAAAACACCACTTATATAAAATGATAGCAATATATATATATATATATATATATATATATATATATATATATATATATATATATATATATATATATATATATATATATCCTGTTTGGGTTTCTTTGAAGAGGCCCAAACAGGGCAGAAACATGAACATATTTGTGCAGCGATTTCTTACTCCATTCCATTTTAAGCTCCACACTAAATCAACTTAAAATCAAATGTTTATAGTTGAATGCATTGAGCACTTTATTGAATGAAACCATTATACATCAGAAATTGAATTATATCCCGTCACTGATTTGTATCATATATATATATATATATATATATATATATATATATATATATATATATATATATATATATATATTGTTTCACTCGAAAAGGTTATGAATTTGTCTTTTAAGTGATGAAGAATGTACAATCTGAAATGAAGTGATGAAAAGAATGTTTACTCATTTTGCAATCGTACTACTGAGGGTTTTGAGCACTTTTTAAAACTAAGATCGTCTTAATACATTAATTCATATACACTCACTTGTGGTATTTTTTATTATTGTTTTCCTCATATTTTTGCACCAATTGTACACCTTCACGGAAATGGGGTGCTGACAACCTGACATCCAACCCATTTCTCAACTGGGCTTTGAATTTGCTAAGGTGATTACCAAACTGTACTTTTTGTGTCATCTTTGTTTTTGTTGCTTTTTATCAGAGTAACTTTTTCTTGGTTAGAGTGTTAGATGGAACAAGAGAACTCCAAGGGTCTAGCTATTTGCACATACCTTAGGCTAGAAGTGAATCCATGCCTTTCACAAAGTCATAATTGCAATGAAGAAGTTGCACCGATTCCGTGCCGATGAAGGCAATACCACTCTGCACCTGGATATATATATATATATATATATATATATATATATATCATGTGCGTGAATTTGTGAAAATTCTTTACTGGTCTCTCAACACACACACACACACACACACGCATATATATATATATATATATATATATATATATATATATATATATATATATATGTGTGTGTGTGTGTGGGGTGGGGGTGGGTGGGTGTGGATATATATAGAGAGAGAGGGGAGAGAGGGGAGGAGAAAGAAACAAAGACAGAGATATAAGTATCATATGCATGAATGTGTTATCAACCTTGGTCGATTTTCACATATATATATATATATATATATATATATATATATATATACATACATATATATATATAAATATTCATTCAAGTACCATATGCATGGATGAATAGCACTAAATATCAGATGCCGTAAAACCGTATGCATGAATTTGTAATTTATTTCCTTTCATCTAGATACGTTAGATATTTTGAGGGGAGAGTAACTTCAAACACAGGACATCCAATGTCAACCGGGAGATATATTACATTGCCACTTATTTCCTTCATAATCGCATTTCAGATCACTGGCTTTCCCCAGCTTTCGTTTATAGGTCCTTTGGATACTATCACTATCGATGTTCAATATATTTGAATTCACCGAACAGATTACTAAATCAGAGCACTTTTAGATTAGACCATTCATTCATTGCTTGTCGATCGCAGCCAGGCAAGTCTGGGGGTTAGGGGAAGCATTTATTGATCTTAGTGTACAGCTCGGTCTCCTCTCCTGGAGAATTAGTGGGATAGTTGGAATCGCTCTCTACGCGATCCCAGGCTGCTAATGATACCTGGTATTTCCAAAGGATACCCATTCAGGAAATAACCAGGATTGTCTTTGTTTAACTCAGGTGATAGTTCGTGAACTGATGCGTCTTACGTTATTTCACCGTAACGTCGATAAAGCAATTTTAGTTCGAAAACATCTTTTCTAGATCAAAATTGTAGATTTCTTTTTCTGTCTGTCATGCAGTTTCTGTTGTTTCTCTATTTGATTCTACAATTCCTTCAGCTACGAAATATCCTATAACCTAGTAGATCGATTTTGTACCCAGGTAATTCCCTTATAGCATTTCTTGAACAATTTGCCATACTTGGCCACGGAACAGGCGATAGGTTGTACTGGGTGTATCCATTTCTGAATACACGGTATAAAAATTTTCAAGTTATGCATATAACAACAATATATACTTATTTCTACCACACACATATACATACATACACACACACACACGCGCACACACACACACACACATACATATATATATATATATATAACTCTACCATAGATATCGATATGATAAAAAGACGTGTATTTTTTTCTTTCACTGACGCACAATATGTGTATGTTTATCTCTATACTAAGCAGTGTGACTTGATTTGTATGTTTCTCGGTTTTTCCACTCGTAATTCAAAGTGAGATAAAATTTATACTTGACTGATGAAAATATAAGCTATCTATCACTTGGAACAATGGACTATCCTA
>OY735232.1:16186792-16264292 GCA_963457665.1 Thysanoteuthis rhombus | reverse complement strand
AGTAGCTGCAATCGTGTGTGCAACACTGCACAATTGGTGCACTCTCATCCAAGGTCAGGGTTGAAAAGCGAAATTTCAATCAGAAGCAGAGAAAAAATAAGCAGTGGGCCTGGGAGTGTCATTTTGAGTACACTAATATTCTGATCTTAAACAAAAGTGCCGGTCCATACTCAAATAATCAATGTTTGTTAATCAATGATTCCTCCCCCCCGCCCCGTGTGTATTTTAGGAAATTTTAAGACTTTATAAATTGGTCGGTCTGTCACCTGATCGATTCAAGTAAAAACAGAAAAAAACACGAAAGAAGAGTTGTGATGTCATGAGAAGGTATGATGTCATATAAAATTGTGAAAAAAACTCCCACTCATTTTTTTTTACCAGCTTTTAATGCTGTCATGATAGAATGCCTAACGTCCTCAGTTTTGTATTTTTTTTTAATCAAAATTTTACAAAAAAAACGCCGAGAAAAATGGGTATTTTACCACTTTAATTGAAAATAATACTAGCAGAATATTTCCGTATCACAATATTTTAAAACATACGAATCAATCAACACGTATGTATATGTTTTAGACTTTAACTCATGAGATTGTTGTTACTTTGTTTCATTATCAAGAGAAGCAGATATTTTTCTTTCTGAGATTTGAAAGCAATTGGATCTCTTTGTTGATGCAATAGAAGTCCAAAGTTGCAATTCCTCTTATATCTAAGGTGATAGTTTTGTCAAATTACTCGATAACCTCAGTAAACACCAGTTGTGAAGTGATCGTTAAGAAGCTCGTCTAGCAGACCATTACTACCATAGTGACTTCTTATTCTACTGATCTAATTAACGCTGTGGTGGGAAAATGACTAAAAAAGACAAAAAATAGACAATATTCATAGATAACTGGATAATACTTACATCTGAAGGAGAATGAATTGATAAAAACGTTGTATTAATTAAGAAAAAGGTGATGAAAGTGATTGTCTAATTACTTCATGGGAGAGCAACCATGCCAACGAAACTGAGGATACTGTTTGAATACTTCATCTCAAAATTCAGACCGATCCTTCTGAAAGGTGATAAAGGCAACAAAGATGAAGATACTAATTTACCTAAATTATGTAATAAATACGAGGTTTATTCTCGGAAAATTTAGAGTCTAGATATCGAATTAGCCGGAACATGAAAACAGTAAAGATTACGATGCCGCTCTAAATAATTTATAGAATTGTGACAATTCTTTGTCTGACTATTTCAAATGGTACAAGATGGCTGGAGATCACGTCGGTCGAAACATGGCGATCAAAACAACTTAGGGGAAGATATTTGTTCAAATAATCCATAAAAATGCCAATAATTCGTTTCAGAACTTCAGACAACGCGAGGAAAGTCGGAGAACGTAAAGGTGAAAATACAAGAGTTAAAAAATGGAGTTACTCGTTCGATTAATTCATAATATTTGGAATCATCAACCCAAACTCTCATCAAAACTGTTAACATAGGTTTTCTTAGTATTTAAGTTCATCTGGCTGGCGAAGTATGTAAGTATCACGCGTACAGACCACTCCAATTGAACTAGAGAGCTGAACATTTCAACACTTTTTCCTTATCATACCTAGGAAAAAAAAGGTTTTGAAATTTCAAACAATAACGTTTTTTAGTGTAGCTTCAATTTGCGATGTAAGTTGATGCAAATTTTGTCCCTAGTGTCCAGATGAGTTCACATGTGTTTCCTCTAATCAAGACTTCCTCAGTGATCACCATCCAACAAAAGGCGAGAAAAAAATTGAAAATTTTCCTATTATTTTCAATTGATCACCCCAAACACGGTATCCTGCCAAATTGTATTGGTCACGTTACAGTTTCTTTTGAGTAACCAACCAGGCCGGTCTCATCCTGTTTTTGGTTAGCAATGTCAAAGACGTTGTTTATCACTGATATTATCTGTTTACACAGCCTTTAATCGAGATTAGCAGCGTTGAATGTTTAATATGAATTTCAACAGCCAAATACCGATGCCCCGATTATCAATGAAAATATACTTCTCATTAAGTTACTCATTCCGTTATCTCCCAGTAGAGATAAACATCTTTCTAGGTTTACATAAATGCGGTAAGAATTCCTATAAACTTATAGCTTCGTTCCCTTTCGAAAAATATTATACAAGTCCTGTTTCTCTTTCTCTTTCTCTCTCTCCCTCTCTCTCTCTCTCTCTATATATATATATATATATACATATATATATATATATATATATATATACATATATATATATATATATATATATATATATATATATATATATATATATATATATATATATATATCAGGGCGTTGGTGATCATGTTTCTCCACAGCTTCTTCACTCGCCTTTGTTGTTTTTAGCAGTTCTTGTTCCTTTATGAACCCCTTTTGTGTTTCCGGTACTTGTTATGTCATCCGCTCAAACCCTCTATTTAGGCCACTCGCTGCATTCCCCGGCTCCATATGATGCATCCAGTGAGAGTTGAATTTACCAAGCCTTCATTCCATAAATGTACAGGCCAAGATAAATCATTGTAATTTGGGCAAAACCGGGTAGATTTTCGGGAATATCAAGCTCTTTTCTTTTCTTGATCAAAACGTTCACTTGCGCTTATCATGCCTTCCCCATTATCAGTCCAAAAAATTCCATCAATCTTTTTTCTGATTGTTAGCAACGATTACATTGCAGTTCCTCTTCTGCTTCAAACTGCCAAAAAGTTACATGCCCAATCCTCATTATTCTCTACAATCATCAGGAAAAACACACATCGTTTGCTGTAATTCTTTCCCTTATTTGTGATAGAATTACCTGCATTCGCTGTAATATAGGGGACTAGCTATTACGTAGCAGTCTGGCATTATTTACTTCGTTTTCTATTGGATAGGCGTTTTTCACACTTTTTAATGGCGTCACACCTTTTAATGACATCACACCTCTTTCTTCCTTTCGACCCAATAATACCTTGCTCAGTTTCTTTAAAGCATATTTCGCCATTGCTATGAGTCTCTGGGTTTCTGTCTCACTTTCCGTCGTCTGTTACCACAATAACCAAATTAAATTTCTGTGCCTTCTTGATTTTGACGCCCCCATAAATAGTGAAATGTGTTTCATTCTTTAACTCATAATGTGTGAATCCATTTTCTGTGTTGCTAAAAGTTACGCCACTCTTTACTTCAGAGCTGGCTTTATATCCGCACTAATGCGTTTGTAAAAGGCATGAACGCACTTATTTTCCCGGATACGTTGCTCCGATTCTCTAAGGTAAATTTCACTATTCTGATTGGTCTTTGAATTACCGTCCCACTTTTTATCGTCTGTTCCAACAATAACCGACGTCCCCACTTTCTAACTCATAATAGTTGAACCTGATCCATTCTATAGCTCATATTGTGTGAATCCATTCCTTAGTTAGTAACTGTTATGCTACTCTGCATTTCCTTGTTCGGGTTTCAACTTGGGTTTACTCCACACTGATGCCCATTGGAAAGGCACGAATACACTTCTTTTCCCATGTATGGGTAAATAGCAAGGCATTTGGAGCCTTTTATTACTGTAAGGCAGTGGTAGTCTATCCAAGAAAAGGTTTCACAGAAAGAAAAAAAAACAACAGCTTGGTAGTAGTCTTAGCTGGTCCGTGGCTCAGTTGAGAGATTGGAAGTGATAGGCAACTGGCCAGCAGCGTGGCTCCGTTAAAAACGGTTGCAATAGAAAAAATGTATCACCCAATTTCGCACTGGATGACTTTTGATTTTTATATTTTTTGAATGCGTTGATATCGGCTCATTATTATTTCTGAACCTTTTTTTATATTTTTACAAGCTGAATAACAAGCCCAACCATCCTTCAGTGAGAATAAACAGTTGATAACTTCAGATACACAGTGTCCCCTATAAACGATTGACACTATGCAATATTCTATAAAGCAGCATAGATTCTCATAGATTTCTATTTAGTGGAGCAAGTTGATAACTTCTACTTCCATATTGAATACACTGGGTGATACTGTTAACTACTAGCGTAACTCACATTCCTCCAAGCGATTCCAACTCAAATCATTGTATTACACACATATATATATATATATATATATATATATATATATATATATATGTGTGTGTGTGTGTCTGTGTCTGTGTCTGTGTGTGTGTGTGTGTGTATGCATGTACGTATGTATGTATAGAACTAAATTTTGTTCACATCTGGAATCAAATATCCTTTTCAAAAATACAAACAAAAGACGGGATACAGAAATAGGTTTCTTCCTTTCTTCCTCTTTTTATTCAGAATTCAGTCTTAAGCCGTTCGGTTCTTTAATTTCAAGTTTATCTGGGGGATACCTTTTCAATCTTACAAGACATGATATGCTTATAGATCTTGGAAATGCTGTGTAAGTGTGTTGATTATCTACATACTTGAAGAAAATACCCACACTTTTATTGCTGACATTTTGAAGGAACCATATACAACTCGTCTCATAAATCTTACAACCTTTACCTTAACAGTCAAATTTTGAAATTATGATATGGGTTTAGACATATTTATGCCCCATTGATACAAGATAATAGCGATATCTGCTTTTTAGGACTTTAATTGAAACTGAGAAATGTGATATTAAACTTGAAGGACTTACAGAGTAATGATTGGGCTCTATTTTATCTAATGTTTCAACATGGGACAACAAAAGAGGTTGTACATCGATTTTCATGCACAAGGAATTCAATATTGATCTGTAAAATCCAAAGAGCCCACACTAGATTATTTTATCTATAAGTATTAGTCGACAAGGTATTCTGCGGTAAAGACCTACCAATGCAAGAAGTGAATGGTGTTTTTCCATCAAATGCAAGCTAACATGAAAGCTACTGTAGTACAAATTGCAGATAGGTTTGATGAAGGAGTGATAGGACGATCCTTGTTGCGTATGGGGTTGTGCGACCGAAGCCCAGTCAGAGCGTACATGCTAACTAATGTCCAAGTGGATGTTCTTTGATGTTTGGGCAACGGTCTGCTAACTGGACCCTACAATTTCAACGATGACAGTCGTATTTTTCAGCAAAATAATGAGCCTTGACTCAGTTCACGAGTTGTAGGTAAAGGGTCTCAGGAAATATGCTGAAACCTTCACTCTGTTGTCCTGGCCATCAAACTGAATCCCATTGAGTACGTATGGAATATGTCAAACTAACTGGCTTGCTTTGCAGAAGCTTCACCACGTAATTTGCAACTGTTAAATGATATGAAAATAGCATCCCACGCCAGATCCCTCGGAGGCTTTGTGAGGATAAAGCTTAACAGGTTAAGATCTATTTTGCGGGCATATGGGAAACCAACACCTTTTAAGAGTGTCTTTGAAACTTGGGTCCGTGGGCCCCTTTGGGGTCTCTCAAATAATATTGATCATGTAAGTTAATACCATGAATTTAAAATTAGTATAACCGATCTATTTTCGTACAAATTACCTTTGTAGGGAGGCTTTCTCCGTGATGCTTTATTAAAAAAATAGACAACAAAACCGAACTGTACGTTGGACATGACTAGAGAATAAATGTCAAATATTTAACATGACGAATCTTGTAATTGAGAAATGACATCAACGATTGCACAGCTATAGCATAAACATAGTTAATATATAGAAACGTGTGGCATATATAAGGATTCAATTAGGTGTAATCATTTGACGTGAAAAAAGAATTAAAAAATCTAATGTTTCTTATCATTAATTACTCTCTGAAAGTCAGATAACAAATAAAGGTCTGTCGGAATATTTCCTTTATAAATAGGATCTGTTGGGCAGTAGGAAATACTATTTTGACTCGTCAGTGTAGATGTTATATTTGAGTGTGCTTAAAAAAACACTATCTTTGAAGGATGGGCTTATTGCTCATAAACATGTATACACGGATATCAAAAAGTCCTTTGCTGGAACAGCATTCTAAAATCTTTGTAATTAGATTTTTCTGACTATTTCATGTATTACAATCAATTCGTATCCGCTGATTATAGGGATTTTAAAATTCTGTGCACCAAAATACTTTCTAATATCCGTGTGTGCGTGTTTATTAGCAATATATACGCCCGTATATTCTGTTCTGGGAATTATGTCGAAAACAATTAGATTTTGTACCAAATAAATGCCTTTTATCATCTTCAGACAGCGTCTCCACCTTTGATTACAGCTGCATGCAATGGCAGTTGAGTAGGCTTAGGTTTAGGGTACTGGGAGGAAGAGACCCGAGAGAATAAATAATTGAGTGTGGAAACAATGCTTTAATTGAGTGAACAAGTAAGTATCTTGGATATTTTAGTACATTTACATATATGGAATTACAATAGCCTTATAAATGGCACGGGCTACAGATTATCCTCTATTTGTTCGTTCGTGTGTGGAAAAGGATGTCCAGGCATGCTTTCTCACATTTTTGGGGCTACAACCGTGATAATTTGCAAGAGTCCAACGCTAGGCTCTTTTTTTTTCGAAAAAAATGCTTTTTTTATTTCTATGGTAATACTGAACGAAAAATGCCCAAACATTGTACTGGTATTTTTTTAGATAGTTTTTGATAAAAGATCAACTTCTTAGATAGTTTTAGATATAAGATCTATTTTTAGAGATGATTTTAGACAAAATATCTGGGTTTTTTTAGATATTTTCAGTTAAGATATCTATACTTTTAATAAATATAGACATTATTTTGACGGTCAGTTGTAGTAGACACAAAAACTACGATGATTCTTACATGCAAGGTACGGATATTGTTGCTAAATATGGAATGATACTCAAAGACTATTTTGCAATATAAATTAGGCTACGAACATTTATAAGTAATGCTTTGGGACTGAAGTAGATTTGGGTCGGTGGCGAGTTCAGGGGGAGTCTTAGTAAAGTACATCCTCAGAAACCCCGGGTGGTTGATAATACGTCACAGGTTGCAGGTAGATAAAGTTAATGTTAGAGATGCGTTTGTAATTGAATACTTTTCTTGGATATTAGATATTATACAACGATTTGGGAAGCAATTTATTTTGACATGTTTTGCCTCTCGGCTTCTCCAGAACAATTGAATGATTTGAAAGCAAATTTACATTTCTGCTTTCGACATTCGTTCTTCAACGAACCATTATTGGCACGTAGTTTACTCTGCTTAAATTATTGTATTTTGTTGATTATTTTTAATAACTGTAAACCAAAACTGTCAGCAAAACTGCCTAACTAGGTTTTGCTCAGTTTTCAACTTGGTCTAGCTATGAATATATGTATGCATATATGTATATGTATCACACGTACAGGTTGCACCAGTAGAGCCAGACAGTTGAAATTCTAAACATTTAAACCTTATTATGTTTAGTACAAATAACATTTCAGTTTTTTTTGGAGATTTCCCTCAAAATTGATTTGACAGGGTTCAATTTGCAATGTAAGTTTATTCAAAAGTTGTCCCTATTTGCGCCAGATCTTATTTAATTGAGACTATCAGAAGTTTGATTAAAAAGTCTCTTATTCATCCCGTTTTTTCCAGTTTTTTGATTGATCACCCACCAGGACATATTGTTAATCATATGACTATTTTTATTGAGTGACTAATCGGGTTTGTTTTTATTTTGTTTTAGTATTACTTTTGCAAGGATTAGGAATATCTTGTAAAATCTTGAGTTCTAGTTAATTGCTGTGGTTTTAGAGATCAGTGAAGCCTTGATACAATTTCCTCGGGTTGTTTTGTATATTATTTTTATATTCCTTTGTTTCGGTGGGTTACTAAAGCATTGATTGTATCCTTTACTGCTCTGCATTGTCCTAGGGGTTTCGTCCAGCGTATTTTGGGATATTCCTTGCATCGTATCTCTACCATTGTGCTATTGTACCGTAGAATTTCTTCGATACGAAACGAATCTAAATCTGTATTTATTTAATCTCATTGAGACCGTTTTTTCTTCTCTATTTATGATCAACATTGTTTATTTACGGCAGTAGACGGACTAAAGAAATAAAGATTAAAGAAAATACTAGTAAAAAAAATGATGTTTGATGATCCTCATTTAATAAAAAAAAATCAAGATGATATTAAGTTCGGACTTGGGGCTTATTCTTTATTTCCGGTCTGCTGTTTACTCACCAACTTGAGTACTTATGATTAAAACCAATAGAATTATGATGAAATACGCTACTAGTAGAAAAAATCAAAAATCAACAATGGTTGATAATCTTTCAACTAATCTACTTGTATGAGATACCACAAGACGGGCTACTTTTTCTGTCTGTAACTTTTGCCAAAGAGAGTTGACTATTCAATTTCAATTGTATAATAGCCCCTTAATTTATTTATTCAATCATTACCGAGATATGTGAAAGAAAAATTCGAGATCATTCTGGTTGATGATAATTTTTTGAAGATGCAACACGCATGGATATTTCTAAGTGCAGTACAAATGCAGTATTTTTTTTAATCACTACTGTTATTATTTCTATTAATATTCGGACCATCCTCATCTTGGTTGTTTCTCATACAACGTTTCGGCCGTTGTACTCTACGGCCTCCATCAGGTATCATCTGGTAGGTGTGGGGAAGTACCGAACCGAAACACCTACCAGATGATACCTGATGAAGGCTGTAGAGTACAACGGCCGAAACTTTGTATGAAAAATAACCAAGATGAGGATGGTCTGAATATTAATAGAAAAAATAATAATACCTCATCTCAAAAATCCAGATATACTAACTACTGTCATTCTCTGAAAGTGTAGGGAAACTGGTAAAAGATCAATCAGGATAACACTACTGCTTCTATCAATCTGTTAAAAACCAGATATTTTTTGTCTGTGAGCCTTTAAAAGTTATCAGAAGTGTTTATCTATCTGCAGTTGACACGATATCTCTGCTATCAATCTTTCTGTTTTCTCTGTAGAAATCTGGTCCGCAGAAAACATCAAAAGATTGCAGAGAAACAAACAAGTTTCCTTCTCGTGAATATCCATAACACGGACCAAACAAGAAGCACAAGGAAATACGTCTGGTTAATCGCTCTGATGAGATATTGCTAGGTTACCAACGTCTTTTGGCTGTGATCATTTGAAAAATTGAAAAAAAAGGTTAATCAGAGAATAGATCGCCTCCTTCACCTTTTGTTTGGTGGTGATCACTAAGAAAAATATCTATCAAAAAATATTTATCAGTGAGATACAGACTAAGGGACCCATTCTACACGTACTTGGACTGTAAATTGGACACAGATAAAATCCTATAGAGGTTTTGAAGATAATACGCAATGAGGAGTAAATCCTTGAATTTTCAATCTTCTAGCTCCACTGGTACTGCCTGTGCAGGCTGACACTGAGAGGAAAGCAGGGCTAGTTGGACATCTTGGCGGATTGAATCAGTAGCTTTAATTTTGTTTTCACCACTTGATGGCGTCACATTTAGCTCGATTTGTACAGTTGATGAGAGTGCAGTTAAAGTTCATGAAAATGGCAAACAACAATATATATACATATATACATATATATATATATATATATATATATATACATACATATATATATATATATATACATACATATACATATATATATATATATATATATATATATATATATATATATATATATAATTTTCTACCTGGATTTTTTCTTGGAAGAGAATGTTTTAAGAAAGACATTTGTTGACGGCTGTTTGTATGTTGTAATTGGGGCTTCTTGGTACGCTGTAATTGTATGCAATTGGGACAGAAGAAAAACTAAAAAGCTTACAAAATAACAAGATACGTCAAAAGGTTTCCAGGAGTAAAAGAAGTGTGATTGATAGACAGCCAGCTCAGCAGAATTCTTCAAAAACTGGAGAAATCCATGTTGACAGTTTTTGTTGACAGTTTCTGAGAGAAAAAAAGTTCTACCTCCATTTCGATAGAGAATGGAAAGACAATGAACTGACAACTCCAAATAATGATAACCCTCTCGGATTCTCTGGTGTAATTCAGTGGGAATAGATGCGTGATATGTTCGGCATCTTCTTGGCTGCAGGAGTTGTCGGATAAGATGTAAAAGTTGGCCTCCAGCAATTTTAAAGGGATTCCACTTTCAGGTTTGAAATCAGAGCTGCCCTTCACTAAGATTGGTTGTCTCCATAAGTCTAAAGAGCCTACTATGCGCTTCTATTTTATCCATAGCTGGGGAGAATAGATAGATTCATGCCTTTATCAAGGATATGAGCACGCAGTAAACAACCTCAACCAGAGTTTGAACTTGTTTTATTTTTTGTTGTCGGTGCCGTTAAACACTACACCGCTCACACCTCCGAACGAAGGGAATGCCAAAGTACATTGAAAAGATAACATCTTTCCAGCGTGTGAATATCCGTAAACATGAGCCAAAGAAGTGCTCCTTTTCAACATCAAGAGGATGACTCTTATTATAATCGGTCATGTCGTGCCAAACACGAAAAATACTGTAATTATATTAGATTAGAATTGATCGGTTGATTTGTAAATCAATCATTTGTTTTGAAGAAGAGAAAATATGATGTTGGTTGATGGATGATACCAGAAAAACATCCGTGGCCAGCACCAACACAGTTCTAAGATTTGATTAGTAAATGTTGAATCTCATCTTTTCTAAAATGAACAAAATAGAAAGGACTGCATATATAATTTAATAAAATATATGCACTTTTACAAACGTGTCTCCAATGAATGTATATATTTATGTATGTATGTACGGGATGTACCAAGAAAAAGAGATAGATATAGATATGACTCTCCCCCACAAAAACATATATATATATATATATATATATATATGTGTGTGTGTGTATATATATATATATATAAATATATATATATATATAAATATATATATATATATATATATATATATATACCGATCTCTGCTTCGCTCCATTTTCTCTCTTTGTTAATAAATATACGCGTTTTTTTTCTGTCGACATGAGTCTACCCTTTTCTTCTACACTCGAATAGGATAAGAGAAAAATACCAGATCCTAGAGAGATGGAAACCCTACACAGAATGTCCAAATTAGGAATCTAAAACAAATCAAATTATTCGTCTGAAAAAGCCCAAACAGGACAGTAATATTAATGTGTTTGTGTAGCAAATCCTTTTTTCCACCATACTCCTGTATATATAAAGAGATAACAAGATGGATATATACGTATATCATTATCTCTCAATATATATATATACATATGTATATATATATATATATATATATATATATATATATATATATATGTGTGTGTGTGTGTGTGTTTGTATGTGTGTGTGTGTTTATATATATATATATATATATATGATCTCTCATTCTGAATATATATATATATATATATATATATATATATATATATATATATATATATATATATATGTATATATGCTCACGCGAAAGCACAGGGGATCTGTCATAACTGATTGTTGATCTTTTTAAATGGTTTGTTTTTACTGCCGTTTCAATGGTGATTTATTTCAGAGAGCAAGATTTCTTCGATGACATTTTGTGTGAATGGCATCAAGTTGCAAAGGAATAGAATGATTAAGTGAAGGCCAGTCTCCTAGAATCAAGTGTCCAAGAGTTTATAATTGGAGGGATTATCGCAACTTAATCCGTGGATTTGGTCTGCTGATCCCTTCAGCTATGGGTGTCGCCTTTCACAGCGTTTAGTCGGACACTGCCAAGAAATACGAAATCTTTTCGGAAAATATCATAACATTTCGAATATCCCAAGAACCGGTTGCACAGCGTTGATGTAGCTGGTCAGAACAGACCACATTGTGTATGTGTGAAGAAATTTTCTCTAGAGGGGTTTCTCAGTCGACAGTGAAACGTCTATCCTTCACGTCCCATGCAGGTTTTTTGTATAACATCGGATCAGCCATGTGTGAAAACCCTCTCCCCAATTCTAGATCGAGCTCCCTGTGTCTTCCAGCTTTTGTCATAAAAATTTCAGACTGTTTGCGAGATTAAGGGGAATGCATCTATTGGCAATCCCAAGAGGACTCTTCACAATGATTTGAAAAGTGAAAGATGTGAAGGGACGTGTGATTTCCCAATGGGGGCACTTTGATGGGACTAAGACATCATTCCCCTAATCAAGTTATTTTTTCATTAATATTAAATGGCTTCATTCTTTCCTGTCAATCTTCATTCACATCTGAATCAAATTGGAGTTTTTGTAAAACTAGGATCCCTGAAGTTGTTATGGTTTTCTGTATTTTCCAGAAAGTTTTATGTACTACCGAAGGTCGTAACAAGGGTTCCATGTTTCGTATAGATGGACTTAAAACTTGCAACCAAAGTTGTATTTTCCCTCGGATGTAGTGCAACCCAGATTTTTGCGATCTAATGGCCGAGATGATTACGGACATTAGTACTATTTTCAACTCGCTGGTATATTTATTCAACCATTTTCCAGTTTTACATCTGGAGATGTCAATAATGTCACAACTACTACTTGATTGTTATCATTTTTTAATTAATATTATTATTAATAACATTACAGGTTCGTCTGGTTAGTCACTCAATAAAAACCGTTATGCTACCAATGTCTTTTGGCTGCATGCTGTGTTGGGATGATCAGTTAGAAATTTCGAAAAAAAGAGTTCTCAATAGAATATTTGAATGATTATACAATCAATTTAACCAATGAGTCAGATTTGAAGGACCCGTCCAAAGAAAGTCTCTCCTTTACAGTAGCTTCTTAATAAATCAAGATCTTAGGAAGTTACAGCCAGCGGTCATCAATCAAAAAGTCATTTCTCTCGCTTTTATTGGGCAGTGATCACTAAAAAGAGTCTTAATTTTCGAATTTTACATGATGCATACATAAACAGCCTGACCAGCTTAAAAACTGAGAAAAATCCTTTGTTGGCTGTTTGGGGACAGTTTTAACTGACGGTTTCTAGCAGGTACTGCTTATTTTTTCATTGTTTAAATCGCAGAACATTCTTTTTTCTGCTCTTGTTGTTAGTTTTCTCCATCTTTTTTAAGTAGATTAAAAACTTTTCCTGTGATCATTCAACAATTTTAGGTGATCACTTTTGGCGATTGGGTGACTTCAACTCACTGCTAATCTTGAAACTCCACTCAGCAATCTGACCAAATTCAATAAAGTGGCTTTGTGTAGTCTCGAATTTTCCTTTGATTTCGATTGAAATCTTTTTGGTAGGATCCTTGGGACTGCTCACAAAGATCTAATGATTGTGAGGACCGTCACATTATCATTATCATCTTATTTTACCTTTTCCAAGTTTCCACATCAGTAACGTCGGACTTCTTTCATCCTGCATCAGGTGTCAACTAGTCTGCTCAATACCAAAACATTCTCATCAATATTAGGAAAAAAGCACAGAAAATAGACAAGGCGGGCCGAATTCAAACTCTGACCTAGACCAGCAGTAATGCCCTTGAGAAAGGCATGAATCTGAATCCTTTCCCAGCTATAGGTAAAATAGTGCAATGGTGAAATTAGTGACGCTACTACAGCTGCCTGTCACCTTTAAGTCAATTTCACATATCGTGAAATATTGAGGAACTCTGAGACAAAGGGAAACCTGTGACACATGAAGCCGGACAGGGCTGTCTGTTGCCCTGACCATCGTAAGGGCACACACTACTGCTGCATCATTATTGCCACACTCCAGTCCACACCTAGAGTTGACTTTGTTTTCCTACTGTAACTAGAATGAGAACAACAAGAACAATCCTCACCAAATTTTACGAAGTAAAAATTAACATTTAGCTACTACAATCTGAAATCACGACCAACTGATTGGTAGTCGAGTCTCTTTCTGGCTGAGCTAAATTGTCTCAGATATGTACCAATATGTTTTAGGAGTACGCAAGGAATTATTTCATTTCAATGGATAGATACTTATGTAAAATTAACATTTATCTACCGAGATTACGACTAGGTGAGTGGTAGCCAGCTCTCTTACGGACTGAGCCAGACTGACAAGTCTTATAGATCTACTTAATATATCTTACAGGTACATAAGAGCTTATCCCTTCTAATGAATAAATACATTTGTACTAAAAAATACATTTTTTTATAATCCATCATCTATTCTATGTAACGTACGAAAGTTGTAGTAATCATTTTCAGTCAGAACAGAGTAGAGTTTGATCCTGAAGCAGTCAGGCGTGTTCTAGTTGATTCTAATCGTAGGCTGCCGTTTGGATGGTTTAAATTCTTCACATTTTAGTCTTTTCAATCTCCTTGCTAGTCTCTTCGAAACTGTCCAGTAGCAATTGGTACAATCTGTAAAATAATGGTATTTTGGCCAGTTCTCTACAACGGTGTTAGAAAACATTTGAAAATTTTTAGAAGTATGAACATTTTGTGTTTGGATAAAATTCACTTCAAGACTTTCTTAGGATATCTGATTCTTAGTAATAAGTTCAAACAACTGTTTATTTTTGGTATAAACAAAAGAAATGAAAAAAAAAGTTTTATTCTTTTTTTACCTGAGTTCCATGGGCACGTTGCCAAACATAGAAATATCACAGTTTGGGCGAAGCTTGATGTATACAGAAGAACCTGGTGAAAAAAATACTCATCTTTGTAAAACTTGACTACTTGGTGCCTGTTGCTATTCTTTATTCTGTTTAAATTTTCGTTGTTATTTTCCCAGCGGTGTATTTTGTTAAGCATGGGAGTAAAAACTTGTAATTGCACTTTACTAAGGGTATTCTGTTTCTCACGCTTAGCAGTCAGTTATTGTTTCTGGAAAAAACTGAAAGAGCATTTCCAGAGATATGCTCATTTTACATTTGTTTTCTTTAATGTAAAGACTATTTATTTTATATTTCATTTCTATTCTAATATATTGTACAAATGTATATTTTCAAGAAATATTTATCGGTAGAGAACCCAGAGCTGGTAGGCCTGTTATATTTTTCTATTGAAATGATTGCTTCTTTTGTTAAATGCGAGTGGAAAACCCGTAATTCGACTCTGTTCGGAATATTCCGTGTTATTGCTATCGTATTGAGAAAAGCTTTTTTTTAGTTTAAAGTAGCAACTTATTTCGTATATTTTTTAGCTATATATCTTAAATCAGGAATAAAAACGCTTATCAGTTAACGAATGGTTTGCAGTTAGTTAATGAGAGAGACTGTGCCCATCACTGCCGTATAACGTCCAGACTTCTTCAGGTGATCTCTGTTCTATTCTGTCTTCTCTCGTCATTAGTTCCCATTAGCAGACCAAGCATCGATATAAATAGCAACTGGGAACCTTGGATCAAAATGTTATTTCTGGATATGACCCCATGAAAAGAGAAAAGGTCACCTAGTCAAAGGGAGTCTTCTCAGAAAATATAACAAAAACCTGATACCTATTTGCGTGCCACATAAATAGTAAGCATGCGTTTCACTGTTGTGAAGAGTCAAGTAGAATACGAGCATACATTCCAGGATTTAGATTTTAAACAAATGTTGACATCAAAATGACTCGATTACCTTTTATTTCTTTTTTCTAATATTTAGCTAACCTTTAACAGGAAGCTTCGTTAGAGTATATATCAATTTTGATATTTTCATCTTGACGAATTTTTTATGAAACTCCTTCAATTGATTTTATTATTGGGAATTTGTCAGGCATTGGAATTGGAGACTTTTGAATTTAAGAAATGAATAAGAGAGAGAGGGAGGAAAAGAAAGAATGATGCCTTGACGTTACATCGTGTAAACTAGCGTTTGCGAGTTTCGATATTTTCTTGTAAACACTGAATTTCTATGATGAAAAATATTGTCAAACTCTTACAATTGAGTTTTGACATTATTTTTGTTTGTCACAACAATGATACTGACATCAATTAAAACCTTTGACGTCATGACGCCTAGAATAAGAATCATGTACACAAAAACTGATGACGAATTCTCTCTTTCGACTCATGCTGAATTGTTTTGTTATAGGAACTACAAATGAAGTAAATGAAATCCGAAACAAAGTTTTTGAATAATATTGTATGGAGAAATGAATCCTGTTTTGTTTTCTCTGTAGATTTTCTTTTTCTATCGGCTTTGCCTTCGTTAATCTTGACGCTTTTCCATCTAATTTCGTTTTCTGGATTTTTCTCTCCAATTGAGAAAAGATTGCTTTCCACAAGCCCATTGCATTCACTGAATTTCCATTGACTCACGTATTTTTCTGCTATAAAATTCTCTTTCAACACTCAAAATGGTAGCTGTCATCCATTTCAATCACCCTATCTCTGAGTAGCACCTGAAGCTAGTCAATTGCCTTTCAAATCTAGTTGCTGAGGTCCTACACACCTGCTCTTCTAAACATCTTTTTTTTTTAACCTGAAATGAGAATCCAATGACATTTCTTCATTATTATAGGGTCATTTTCTACTTAGTTTTGTAAAACATGGTGTTTCTGTCAGTATTCAAGCGGTCTTTAATCGTGTAAAATCTCTCTCAATTTACCCACATTATATACGTTCTCCACAAAATTATCAATCAGAAATTGAACCTCCTCTTCTATATATCCTTTTGAGCATACCTTCCAAGCTCTGACCAGATATCTTTTGTGGCTCTTGGATTCATGCTACTTTGTGGCTTTATCTGGTCATTTGTGATAACATCTTTTTGGTATGCGTCAATTTCATAATAACTAATTTGATTATTCATCATCATCATCATCATCATCATGCTTCAGCTCCATTAGTGACTATCGGTTGACATCCCTTATTTTCACGAGGATTGTTCTTGTTCCTCTTCTTCTTCACACAATAGACGGATAAAGTTGACGTCAGCTCTGATAGAGAAAAAAATATTCACCCTGAATGGTCGTTACCTTTTCTGCGTTAAATTTGAAACATGTCAGTGTTAATTTCGCTGTAAAATGTTTGGATGAGGACCTTAGAACGGTGAATTTTTCTTCAAGTTTCGGAATTATCCAAGAGTTTTTTTTTCCCTTTGACCATTTGGGGGGAAAGGTGAGATCAGTTTGGGTAAAAAAAGTGTGACCGTTTGAGGGAGAAGGTGAGACTGGTTTTGAGAATAGTATCATTGGAATAACCGAATATCATCAGGAAGAATTCTGCAAAATGATATATCTTAATAGTTCTGACAAATGCCATAGCAAAAAATTAAAAAAATAGAGAACATAAGCAAATAAAATAGAACTAGGAAGCATTTAGGGGCACATGCCTCTGCCAACCCCTTTATCACTAAAAACTGAATGAAGATCAGTTTGTACATAGTTAGCAACCTTGAATCGTATGCCGTATCAGGTGGTTACACAGATCCCCAATACTGAGAAAACATGCCACGTCTTGCCTTTGTGATACTCAACATGCAACACCAAAACATTATGTGCATATTGCAAGCCCGAAGAAGATTGGATGATAGATCGGTCAAAATGCTGTGCTTAACAATAAGTGGAATAATTAGATCAATCGTCAAATCAACTGTTTGAATGAAAATGACATTTCAGAATTACAGAATGTATCAAGCCTCAGCTTAAGCCTATTTTGACGACAATAGACCATCAGTGATTCCTTAACACTCCCCGTTCAAAGAGAAAATCTTCTTTTTTGATGCTTATGTATCTTCTCTGGTATCAAATACGGTCATTCCGAGGTGATTTGATGTTCACAAAAGCCAACGCATTATCTGATCTCTCAACAAATCGAGAATGGATTTTAGCCATAAGCCAAAGGTTTTTAAATTCTCATTTTAATTCTAAATGTCATTTCCTAACTTGCCTCTATGTCATTACTGACAAGTGAATGTCACAACTTGATGCTTGGTCTTAAAGGTTTTAACGAACATCTCACCATCCACCGTGGACAAACGCAGTGACATTTGATCAGTCTCTATTTTGTCACTGATTACAATTGGAATGGCATTGTCATTAAAAAGCTCTGTGCATTGAGAAGAAATATTCATTGTTTCAAATTCATTCGTTGGTAAGAACGCGTGGGACAGAATCAGAAAGAATGCAGAAGAGATGAGGGGGGGGGAAGAAAGGGAGGATTAAGGGATGAAGTAAAGGAGGGAGGGAAGATTAAGGGATGAAGTAAAGGAGGGGGGAACGAAGGAAGGGGGAAGGAAAGAAGGATGGGAGAAATGGAGGAAGGGGAGAAAGGAGGTAGGGATGAAGGGTGAAAGCGAGATGGATGGAGCAAGTATGGGGGAGGGAAGGAAGGAAGAATGGGGGGACAGATACCTGAAGGCAAAGAAAAAAGGTGAAAGAAAGGTATGAGAGTGAAGAGGATGGATTGTAAAAAGAAAAAAAAGTAAGATATAAGAAATCGATGCCGAAGGAAACGACGAATAGAAGAAGACAGGAATGAAGGAAGGGAAGTTTTAAAAAGGAGAAAACGGTGAAAGAAAATCAGGGGAGTGGAAGGAATAGATTGTAAAAAAGAAAAAGCACGAAGACAAGATTGGATGGATTGGGAGAAAGATAGAAAGAAGGAAGATGGGAAAGAATGGAAGAAGAAACGTAGGAAGAAATGGGGGGAGGAATGGAAACTGAAGAGGGAAATAAAAGATACGAAACGAGAAAGATTAAAATTCATAGAAAGAAAATTAGAATAAAAGAAATAGTAAAGGAAGAAAGAGAAGGAGGGAGGGGGGCGAGAAAGGGAGGAGAATATATTATGAAGGAAAGAAGTTGGGAGAAAGGCGTTGCAAAGCAGAAAAGGAAAGATAGATAGAAGGAACGAAGGAACGAACTGAAGAAGAAACGAGGCAAAGAAAATAACTGAATAAAGTCAGACGCGTGTAGAAGATGTTTTGACTATAACAACCGAAATGAGGACACTATTCCAAATAGATCAATGTATAGTAGTAATAATAATATAATATATATAGCTATAAATACACACAGATTATATATATTTCAAAATTTCTTCATTGAAGAGTGTGTTTTACTCACATGGGTGTGTGTCTGTGTATGTGCGTGTGTGTACGCGAGTTTGTGTTTGCTAGAACATCTTAAATTCTGTATTAAATTTGATATGTACGTATGAGTCTAAAGTCTGTCTCCTCACATTGTCAACTTTCCATGGCATTCTGTTAGATCTACACCTATTCTGCTCATATATAAAGAGAAGGGTAACCACTCATTACGATCACAGATAGTGTTATCAGTTTGGTTATTGTAATCAAAATCAGGCTGTCCCAAACACTTTAAATAAAGTAATCACAATGAGCGGTCTCTCACTCATATCATTCGCTTAATGGCTTCAGTCAGTTGCTGCTATCTAAAAGAACGGGCCTCAAAGTAATCATTAAACTGACTTGCTATCTCAACCAATAATTGAAGAACTGTAGCGTCAAGATTTAAAGTCGTGTAAAAAAACTCCATCGGAGAATGAATTTGGACAGAATTAATTCTATTTCTGACATTATGGTGTTTTCCATTGGAAAACGTCTAAACTTTAGATGTTAATTATAAACGAGGCTACCGTATTCAAAAACTCAAAAAAACATTTCTAGGAGTTTAGTGGTGTACTGACGCCAATTTTCCAATCTATAGACAAGACAGTATGGCTACGGTTGTTCAACTTTCTCTTAGTCGGAGGAGGGTTATTTTTTTTAGGTTCATCGGTTTTAGTTTTCTCTCCCAAGTGGCAATTGGCATGAGCGCTTTGATAATTGATGAATAAGGTCGATGGAACGGAACGGTCATTCAGTGGAACCTGACACTCTTAATGACAAAAACGATATCACGTGGGAATAGAATTAAAAGTCACTCTCGGGGGAAAATACCACAATACAACTTTTCCTTTTTCATTTGTTGCTCCCGAGTAGTAGGTTTTATTTTCTGAATGAGTGTGTCTGAGAGGTCCTGAAAATGTCTAATATTCTATTCAACCATCACTTTTGTGATTGGAACATACATAATTTGTAATTTTTCCAGTTTACCTCTGATAATTGGGGAATGAACTTGAAGGCTATTCCAAGGGCAACGATAATAGGAAACTTGGTTAAACCCTTTTATCACAAGCAATTAGAAAAATAAACTTACTACCCAGGAGTTAAATCGCGTAGCCAGTTGTAAACGAGATTTGATCCAAACTTCAGATGAGAGATATTTGTTTATCTCTTATCTGACTGGGCAATTAAAACCCAGATCACTTAAAAAAACAGATGAGCTAAATAAACAGATCGTAGAAAAACGACCGTGGAAATAATTTAAACGCTATAAAAACAAAACTCTTCATTCATTCATTTAATGACTAAAATTCTGAAAATACTGAATGGCTAAAAAGTTGGGGTTTTTTTCTTAATTTCTCAGTTGATTCCATGTACTTTCAACCAATTAAATTTTTGTTTCTGTCGTCAACTCGCCAGGTAGGAGAGGAATTATTTTCCAAATTTCAGGGATTAGGTTTTATTTACAATGTAACTATCAAGCAAAAGTGAAACCTTACTTTCCATTCGTCATATGGAACAGCAGCTTTTGAGTATTCGGTTACCTACCTTGTAAAGGTTGTTATCCAGGCTTCTTTAATGTAAGTGAAATGTTTAAAAAAGATGATAAAGTAGTTATACTTCCATTCCTTTCGTTGGGGCAGGACGATTTTAAAATTTTGTGCTGGATTAAGTTTCAATCATATGCCCAAATACAGTTATTAAAAAAGATTAAATAAATTAATGATACTACTATTACTACTACTACTACTACTACTGCTAATAATAATAATAATAATAATAATAATAATAATAATCATCTATTTTAACCTCAAATTAACCCTGAACCCTACCTTTTAAAACCCAACCCTAATCCCAAACCCTAGACCTTAACCCTAGAGAGCATGCAAATTTCATAATTTTTTACTTATGGGATTTTCTGCAACAATAAAACGTCTTAGTTATGGGGTGCACCTCGTACGAATGCTTTATGAAATAAAGAACTTTTTTTTCGATGCCTTTGGGAAATCATTCAATTAAATTTAAAAAAAAAACTCAAATAACAACCTTCACAAGAGGGAAATATTCCATGGTGGCAATTAGAAAAAATCAAATATTTCACTTAACTGAACAACGGACAAAAATAAGGGTCCATTTTAGCTTTAAAAATGTTAGTACAATCCTATCCTAAAATCTTTAAAAGATTATTTTCTCAAAACTTGAAAATTACCAAAAAATTATTTTAAAACAAGACTGGTTGGTGCAGGGCTAAACTCGACTAAAACTTCTACTCTAACTAATAATATTTTTTATTGAGTTTATAATCAATAAAAAATGTTGGTATAAATGTATTTGATTATAAGAATGATATAAGCCCGTATGTATCTGTATGATGAAGTTTCGCAAATATCTGAGACTTATCAATTTAGTTCACTCAGCAAAACAGCCTCCGTGCAGTCAATCGGACATGTGTTCTAATCATGATAGGGAAATGATGATTTTGCATATCTGTTCACATCCCTCATTTTGGTGAGGATTGTTCTTGTTCTTGTTGCAACAGGAAAACGAAATCGACTCTAGACTTTTTTCTGGAATTTAACAAAGATAATTTAGCAAGTACTAACCAAGTGGATAAAAACCCAAAATGACACTGAAGCACTCAGATCTGGCTGGAAAAATCTCATCAGTGGTAACACCGCCTGTCAGTCCAGCAAGATGGTCCCAGAAAACAAATTGATGAAATTAGGATATGTTTATCGAGGCCTCAATGAGGAGTAGTACCTCATGAGACAAGCATCTTAACCACTGCACAATACAACTTTATCTAATCTATACTCATTAAGATAAGTTTTGTCTAGTTCACAATGAAACAAATAGAAATGAGTTGATAAAATCATGAGGTTCTCTTTGAAACAAAAATAAGGAGGCTGAAGAAGCCACTAGTTGAAATATAGTGATTAAAACAACAAAGATATTCAGTCCAAATAATTAATGGAACTTTTCATCTCAGGACGTTTGATATATCTTATTATCCCAGAGAGCGCACCGTTTTCAAGAGAGTAATTCAAGTAACAGAGATTGAGATGCTAGTCTTCCAATACTTGTAGATTTGATTTTTATACTTTACCATATTTACAAGCATATAATCGGGAAGGTTATATCAAATGACACTGGAATTAACCTATTTATACCTTAAGTAAGATTTTTTAAATAGAATTATATGGCAAGTGGGAATATATTACCATGATAATACAAAGTTATTCATAAGAAACTGGAAGCATGCTTCTTATCATGTTCATATGTAATTTGATCTGCTTTCTTTCATGATTACATTTTATTTGTCAGTTTTCAGTGTGTTCTAGATATAGGCCTATAGGCATGTATGGGTTGTTTTTTAGTTGAAATGTTAAAGAATAAACCTCCGAATAACGAAACTCCAGACCAATGTTCTTTCACACCTCTTTTTTTTATAAAAGCGATTGGGGTGATTGGAAAAGGCCAAACAGGATGTAGAAATCGCATTTTCATTCTGGGATGTTTCACTTTTTTTCTCCCACTCATTAAAGGGATTTATAATTAGTGTAAAAGGATAATCAACTAATGTGAATCGTACGATTAAAAAACTGATATTGGAAAAGGTTGAAACAATTCTTATTGTCTTGAAATTATTTTAGATGTCACAGCCTGCACCATTCCCCCTCCTGCCTATTCCTTCACCGCGTGCTTTGAATTGTTTGTTGGCTGACTCCAATGGTAATGTCTGTTAAACATCATAGAAAATCGTAGAGACTTCAAATACAGACAAATATTAGAAACCGGCAATCAGAACTGTCAACATAGGTTTCTCCAATTTCTAAGTTGCTGTGGCTGACTGGCTGACTGGCTGTGTATCACGCTAGCAGACCGTACCAATGGAACTAGAGAGGTGGAAATTTAAACATTAACTCCTTATTATGTTTTTGAAGACACCAACCACTGCCAAAATAGTTTTTTCGTTGTTATGTTGGTGGGTCAATATACAATGTAAGTTTAGGCTAGAATAGTCTATTAGTTTGTATCTAGCCATATTCTTGCCAGTTCTTGAAAACAGATTTTTTTCAGTAATCACTTCCCAAGAAAATACAAGAGAAGTAATTTATTGATTTATCACCTCTTTTTCCAATTTTTTAATTGATCACTCCAACAAGGCTCGTTGCCAAATAGATGTTTTTCACGTGAAGTTTTCCATTGAGCGATTTAACAGGTCCATTTCTTTTGAATACAAAAATATATACGGAAGAGTCATTATCACCAGCCGATGTCTCGTAACACTTGCGTATGTCAGGATCAGAGTTATGTAAACTGGTAAGCTAGCTTTGAGTACTTCATGTCTAATATGTTTTGAATACCGTAGTTATGGACCCGAGGGAAGAAAATTAGCCTTTTTCGCAATCAGACATAAACATTACAATGCTCTTGAAAGTTTTATTTCTGGATATAGAGCCAGGATGTAAACATCAGTTGTTTTAACTTCTGCATATTAAGTGGTACAAGTTCTGTTGGCTCCACACATCACATAAGGTGCTCAATGGAGTTGGTATATGACACGATTGGTGGCCGGGGCAACAGAATAAAGTTTTTTTCGTATGAAACCATTATCGCGCACTGATTAGCTTAAAGACGCAATCATAATCGTAGATGACAATTACCAGGGATGTACCTGGTTTTGAATGGCACTGAGGTAGATGGTACGTGACAAAGTACCTACCATATGAATTATAAGACCCAGTGTTTACCAGCAGTTTTCCTAAGCATCGCTTCCATCAACTTGTTGTTTTCTGACAATACCTTTTGGTGCGATCGCTTCCCCTGGATGATAACGCATACTTACCGTACCGTCAGCCTTATTCGAGATACATAAAGTGAGACATAGGACCAGGTGGCCTTCTTCAATTGATACAAGGTGTGTTTCCGACGCTTGCAAGCCCATTGACAACGCTTTTGGTGATGGTCATTGGTCATCATGGCTACTTTGACTAGCCTGCAGCTATACCACTCTATATGCAACATGGATCATTCTTTGCATGCGATGTCCTCCCTTTGGCTCATGCTTGGTAAGAAAACCTCCACTTACTTCTTGCATCAACCGTTCAATGCCTTGCCGGTGATTGGTGATTTTTCCCTCCTCGGGGCACTGCCCTTAGGTTGTCAGCACAACTGAATTCAGACGCCTCACAAGCCATGTTGTTCCGAGAATGCTCTAGCTAAGTCTTCTTGTCATCACTATTTTTGTCTCCATCGAAGTCAGTCAAATCTTACTGTTGCTTATAATTTCAGTATTCAATACATCAAAATCAAGTACTTGAGGCTGTTAAAACGGCCTGTATACCTTTGAGCACGATATACGCTTTGTTACAAGACAGTAGATGTCACTCTTGCAGTAAAATCAATTTGTTTTCAATTTTTTCTAATTCTGTGACAAAATCAATCTCTGATTCCAACTTTTCTGTGAATCGTGCCGTCGCTAAGTTTCATCTTTCATTCCTTCTGAGGGGAAAAGTGCTCATAGGAACGTTGAAGTTCCTGGAAAATTACTCGTAAACAACATTGACTGATTTTAGTACATTTTTCCGTTTTATTTTGTTTCGGTTGGAGTATTATAAATCATATTTATTTGAATTTTTATGACTACTATTCGCTCACCACTGGAAAGTCCGAGCAAAATTGCTGTGATAAAAAGCAAACAATAAATCAAAACGAGAAGTAGTAACAAAAATTTAAAGTGACATGACAGATGTTCAGGCAGTTCTCTATTTATCTAAGTTCTGTCAAACGTTCCCTCCCGTTGTCATTTTATGCCAAATTCTCACGTTGAACAATTCTTCCTGTAATATAAATATGTTTATATTAAATGTTTGCGTATGTTGTTTCGAGAAAGTTTTTACACAAAATACCTGTAATGGCTAAAAACACTGTATTGACATGTTTCCATATTATACTTTGAATCAGTTTAAATTATCAGTTAATTGATCCTTAAGATATATCATTAATGAGTGTTTCTTTTTTTTCATCTAATGCAGTGTCTAAATCAATCTATAACAATAATATCCATTGATTCACAAATAATTAGTGGGAATGGTTTATCAAAACTCATCCAACTCATCAATTACTACATTACTTTAGGAACCTAACTTTTTGTGTGCACATTAATTTCCTTTGTGCACTGGTTGTAAAGCGTGTGTGTACGCACACACACGCACAGCTTAAAGGGAACGAAGGCCTCTTTGTTCGATATGAAAATTTTCGGAAGGAAAATGTCTGGAAACAAGGAATTGGATGGGTTATCATTGAAAAGAGCAACGAATCGTCAAGACTCAGAATTTTGGGATGAAATGTACAATCTGCACCCTAAAATTGATAAATGGACTCAAGTCAAGAGTGCAAATCGTCAGATTACACAGTTATCAAAACTTTAATTAATTAAGAAGATTTTTCTTTCAAATTTTATGATATTATTTCTTCAGAATATTCTTTTATGTTGTTAAATGGATCCTCATTCTACGTTCCATTCTGGTTTTGATTGAAAATGTATTGATTCAGCATTTAATCAGGGTTTTGTTTGGTCGAGCGTTTTAACTACCAAAATAACAGGCCTAGAACGGAATCAAATCTTAAAAATAAAAACAAAAATATCGGTGATAACGAATCGGACCAAATGTGATGGTTTTGTCATATCTATTCAGCTGTGTCTAAACAACGCTGAATCAACTCTTAAAGAACAGTAACCTATAGACACTTTAAGTAGCCATTAAGACTTCAGTGGACCTCTCACGTCAGCCTCGGTAAAAACTTTGGTCTAAAATATTTATTTTCTCAATCTTGTCACTGTTATCTAAATTATAAAGAGAACAGGTCTGGTTGGTCACCTAATAGAAACCGTCACATGACCAATATCTCTCGACCAGCATGCCGTGTTGGGAGAGAGCAATTCAAAAATTGAAAAAGGGGAGGATAAGTCACTCCTCTTTAACTTTATTGGTTAGTGATCACTAAAAATTTGAATTTTCAAAAAACAAATAAGAATCCTGCTTGACTTGATTTTCAGATGTAACCCCCTCATCAGAACTTATTAAAGATTAAATGCTGAAAATTTCAGACTTCTACCTCAATTGGTTCGGACTGTACACACAATACCTACAAAGCCAGTCAGCCGTACCAACTTAAAAACTAAAGAAACCTATGTTGACAGTTTTGGTTGCCGATTTCTAACAATAACGAACAGACACTTTAAGTAGCCATTAAAAAGACCGGTGGACCTTTCACGTCTTGACTGTCAGTTTCCACGAACACTTTGGCATAAAATACGTGGGCATTCAATCTCCGATATAAAGAGAAAACACAAAAACTAATGAGTGAATGAGAGATCAGTATTACAAAACTGGTGATAAAAGATGAAAATAGTTTATTATCCTGACTTTACGTTTATTAGATGAAACATTACCAGCCCGTATCTATTTTGACTCGTATTTCATTTCATCTTAATTTCACTTGCTTTTTATTGCAACTACTCATGCTGGCAATGGGTAAGCAGTACACATTGGAAAAAAGATTAAAGAAAAAACTCAACACTAAATGCGAACTCACACTCCTGTTACCACGGGAAGCCTGCCTATTTATAGCACGGCTCTACCGAATGAACAACCAAAGCTCTTACGGCTGGCCACAGATCAAAGCTAACCCTAGATCAAGAACCTTAGTTTGGCCAGAGACCTAGTTGAGCGTGATAAATGGCTACAGACCTTGAAGCGCTATGAAGTGATACTCATCATACTATATGAGTTCGATCCTAACCAGAGTCAACCCAACTGTGGTTTTGTGTCTTATTAGCTTGAGATTTTTACATATCAACGTGTAGCGCCAATGTAATGGTTTTCAAATAATTTCATCTGATTATTGCAATTGATTCCAATCGTTATCGGGGACCTGACTAAGGTTAGGCAATTTTCGGCCATATGTTCACGTTCAACTTCAGTCAGTCCTTGAAACTTAATGGTATCTCTGATTACAAACTGTCAGTTTAACATGAACAAGGTCTGCCCAGAAAGTATCCAGCAGGTAAGTATTAACAAAGACATAACCAACCAAGAACTATGGTGCCTTTGTTTCCTTCCAAGTACATTTCACTCAAATATCCCGACGACCTTAATTTATCTGAAGTGTTTGCGAAGTCCTCCGTCGGGATTACCATTACGCCTCGTTGCTTTCTCCCTACTCACGACTCTGGTCTAAAATCTCTCTCGAAAAAGCAAAATGTCTCAGTGATCACAATCTGGACTGCTGATGCGATATTTTGTCAGAAAACCTTGCACGAAACAGGTAGAATGATTCGTTAGGCCATTGTGAATGCATCAGTTACACAGTACACAAGCTCATTCAATGAGGCCCCACTGCCGACTCAGTGACTCCACCTGGGAGTTTTTGTTTTGTGCATGCGCAGTAATGTCACTTCTAAGTGGTTGCTAAATTTCAATAGTAAAGTGTCCATCTCTTAAAAGACAACTCCCAGAGTATATGATCAGAGACAAAGTCTCGGTTTAGATTGCTCGGATCTGCTTAGCGATCTTCGCAAGTTTCAAGTTTGGTCGAGACCAGGAATTGAATTCTTAAAAGATTTTCTAACTACCCCCTTGGAAGGACGCAAGTCCACCGGAGGGATAACTCTACCCTAATCACAAAGCTGCTAAGTTCACTGGGGAATTTGTCATAAGGAAGAGTTTTCCATACTCTTTGCTAATACCGGAAATCGAACTTTGGACTTTCTGCGTGTTGGGGGAAGACCTGCAGAATCTCCGAGTGGATGCCAAATTACAATAAGACTGCCCTCACGACATATGCAAAATGGCTGGTTACACACCAGACAGAACTCGTATCTTTGTTATTTGGGTCAGCATTTTAATCTCGCACTGCGTGAACTATGAATCAAGAATATCGATTAATTGTGTTTTATTCCAAATCTAATTTCAACTTACCCACATTATCACTGGGCAATAAAGTTCTTTATCAGAATAACTTTATGCAGTTCATGCTTGATTAAAAAGCATTTTCGTTTGCTTTGGCTTGAGGCTTTGTATCAAAGATGTCTCATAAATGACTGGCAGAGACATTTTTTTTTTTTGATAGCAAAAGAATAACATCTGCTAGTTCCTATCTGGAATATTAATAAGCATTAAAATAGACAAACGTTCTTGCTTGTGCAGGACTACATCAAAAAACCTTTTAGTCTCGATATCAACGTTTAAAAAACATTTTTACGGCCCCTTTCTCTTCAAAGAGATTATAATTATCGCGAAAAAAAGCCTAATTCAAGTTGACAGATCTTTGTACTTATATTTCACTCTTTTAATTTTTCACTCGTCTCTCTTTTTGATATTTGATTTGGTACACTTTTTTCATTATTTAGCAGTGTTTGATTTGAATGTTTTATCGTGCTTGTAACATATTCGTTCCACCATTGTTGACTGTCTCGCCTGAAATTTCCCCATAATTCTACTTGTTGTCGATTTTTATTAGCGTCTGTGGAGGGATATTATTTTTATCGCAAAAGATTCTGCTTTCAGAGCAAACAATAAATATTTACATATTTATAGTCGCACAATATTCGATTGAAATGCATACAAAGACGTCCCCTAATGTAAATAAGTGCATCGTTCCCCACAGAATATACTTTTTAACCAGTTTGGGGATATTGTGCTTTTTTTTACGTACGTAAATCCCTTAGCTTTGATTTATAGAGAATATACGTACTTAACAATATTCTGGTGTTCCTTTCACCGTTCTTACCTAAACATTGATGCACAAACATGCAGTCAGATATATATTTATATGTACTACCTATTCATCATAGGTGTATAGAGACTCTTGGTTAAGGGGACTTGATTTGCCTGAAATTTTATTGTACAATCGGGCAATACAGAGGTGGATGAATAAATACATAAAAATACAGCAAATTCAATTGTACTCATCCGGTTCTTACAGCAGCATTGGAATTTTGGAGACTTCTTCTAGCAGTTGAATAAAATAGTTTATGTCTGACTCCCAGCTGAGGGTGGCAAGAATTTACTACTTGGATGAGTGTGTCTTAAATCTAATCTTATGTTTGTTTTTATGGCCAGTCGAGCCGTGGTCGAGGCAGGGGGGGGGTGCTATTTTTGTTTTTTGTAGCTTTATTTCTTTCTTTCTTCGGTTTTGGGGGTCTACGTGAATATTATTTACGAAATTAATGCACATTCAGATATTTCGAAGCTACTCTCTTGTTCATATTTTTGACAAAAATTTAGGGCAGGGTACAATCGAGCAATACAGAGCTCGATGAATGAACAAGGCATTTAAGTACATGATAAACAGATAAATTAATAAAAATACAGGAAATTCAATTGTGCTCATCCGGTTCTTGCTGCAGCATTGGGATTTTGGGGACTTCTAGCAGTTGAAAAAAAATTGAATTTTTCATCTGTCTTTGCTAAATAGTTCATGTCCGACTCCCAGCTGAGGGTGGCAAGAATTAAAAAGAAAACACAGGTACAAACCTCTAATAAAAAGCTCTTTTATCAATTGACGATACACTCCTAGTACGAATCACACAACATGCAACTTGAGATAAATATTATTTTCTGCCTTTCTTGGCAGCAAAAATATCAGTTTACCGAATTCCCCCTGCCCCTGACCCGTGTACCTATGTTATAAATATGTCTAAAGTGTCAAAATAAGTAAAATACTTTTGAATATCTGATATATCTTTCATTGCACATACGACATCCCCAGAAATACAGGTATCTCTGCTTTTCGTAAGTTGCCCTTATATGGGCTGTGTGCAACTTCATCTTCCGTCTGCAACCCGATCTCTTGTCCTCCGACTTCTCAACCTCTTACAACTCATCCTAATATACGATCTTCACGTTTTGTTTTTGATTCTTGGGATGCTCAAAATATTTTCCATATAAACTGATAGTAATTTGTTTCTTCGGTCTACGCTGTTTCGGCTTACGAAAGATTTTAAGAATTTTTTTTTACTTTCAGATAGCAGAGAATATATGTATTTATTCGTTTGCAATAGGTTTATTAATGTTGGATCCATTGATCAAGTTAGAAGCACTCCAATCATACACAGCTAGACTCTCCTTCTGAAGACCTTATCAAAATGGGGGGTGCGTAAAAGTCCACAAGGTTACGAGTGCTATTGGGAAAAAAATTATTTCTAAATAGCCTTAGTATCATTATTTGTGGATTATTGAAATATTTCTTGCAAAGGAAATGAAACTTTGCGATCTTATATACTAAATTTAAAATATCAAGACACGATTTGATTTCTTTAGCAAAGAAGAACAAACACATCCTTCTCATAGGGTGTTCTTTTCTGTTTTGCATTTTTTTTTTGTTTTTTTTTCCAATTTGAAGATGGCTGTGACAATTTTTTTCCACTGAAAAGTATCGGGTAGGGGGATAGCAACAAATATCTTTTTTTACAAAATGGAGTCACGATTTGGAGAGTTTTACCTGACGGTTTAATTGAAATGTGGCCTAGTTTGTACTCATGCAACAGAATGATGTATAATTCTTTCGAATTCGTTTTTAATGGCCGGATATTGTTGTGTCAATTTGCAAGACTGTCTCATTTCTCTAATCGTTTTTGAAGGTTGAGCTTGCTCTGCCAAAGGCTTGTCATCATAGAGTAATTCTTCGCTTGATCTGATCTTCTGTCGTCGGTTTCATGGAGATTCGTTGTACTAGGTAGATATAGTGGTCTATTTTCCCCAGTTTTGCATCTTCGATTTTGACAGTTATGTCCTTATTCTCAATGTGATCGTTGCACATGATTTTTGTTTTAATGAAGTTCATGTGTTGGCCAACGCTTTTGCTTTCCTCATTTAGTTCATCTAGCATTAGTTAGAGGTCATTCCGTTTAGCGTTGTAACGAACTTGTTCCCGAAATGCACGATTAACGGGTCTCTGTTGAAGTGTTGATGAGCCTAGAAAATCTGAAGAGGATCATAATCAGTGCTCAAATAAGAATAGATGAATTAAATAACGCAGTTGCTACTTGGACCCCTATGACACTTCCAGTACAAGACAGAAAGCAGGAGAGTTTAGGTTTCATGCCTTGAGAATTGCCAAGCAAAAAAAAAGATTTTTTTTTTGTTATTGTGTTTCGACTTTCCGGGCTATTGTTTTCAGGGAAGTATAAAGAAAATAAAGGTCTTAATTTATAAAAAAAAGATCACTCTACACAGAACAAAGCAAATCTGGACTTCTTGTAGAGAAGCAGAGGAAACACAAGATCACAACTGGGTGGGAAAGTTCCGAAACAGGTCTGGTTAGTTATGCAATAAAAATCATCACAACTAACGTCTTTCTGCAGCATGCCGTGTTTGGAATGATCAATTAAAATTTAGAAATAGGGCTATTATTGAAGTAGGTTACTTCTCTCGCCTTTCATCGGGTGAGAAAAATTTTCAAAAAGCGAGAACCAACATGGATCTACGTTGTAGATTGAACCTACTTCTCAAAACCTATTATAAAGGAGAATTTTGAAGAAAGAAAGTTTTCCTTGACATAATAAAGAGTAACCGTTTAAATTTTCAGTACTCTAGCTCCATTAATGCTGTATGTATGCACTATACATTCATACATACATACATGCATAAGTACATACGTAACCATCCATCCAGCCAACCAGACCAGTATGAAAACTGTAGAAATCTATGTTTGCTGTTCTGATGACAGTTTTGCTTGACAGTTTCTTATACACTTCATCGAAAACAAAGCAATTGCTTAATCGTATTTGAGGGCCATTTCTGTATCGGTAAATAATGGTAGAATAGTAAGGTTAACTAACTTCCATAGTGTGGATTGAGTGAAAGCATTTTTCCAACGTACGTTCCAAAAGAAATTAATCTTGAGTCACATTTTTCGAGAACATTATTTTTTACATCATCTTGCGTCAAGCCAATTTATCCCATTTGTTGATAATGTATAATTCTAATTAAATTAAAACAATTTCAATGGAGTCACTTTTTTCATCGAAGATTATTGCTTCTCATGAAATGACTTGCTCTACATTGGTTTTGTATCCAATTTCATTAGATCTGTATTGATTCTTATTTGTCTTATTGATTAGATTAAATCAATATTAGCTGTAATTAAAGTTGTATTAATTCTAATTCTGATGTTATCGATTGTATTCGAATATGTGATGATTATATTGTATAAAGCTTGGCTAATGTCAGGATTGAGAGTCATTTTGGGATGTCCCAATGAACTTTTATCAAATGTCTTCGTTTTTCTCCTATTCATCCTTGTTCTCTTTTTTTATTTTTTATTATTATTATTATTATTATTATTATTATTATTATTAGTAGTAGTAGTAGTAGTAGTAGTAGTAGTAGTAGGAGTAGTAATTTTACACAAGTTACCTGCCTGGTGGTCACCGCTGGAGGTTGAGTGACGGCAAGTTTCCCCAAGTCTTCAGCTCTCCTCTATACACTCTTATAGTCCACAGCAATACTGTGGTTAACAGTTTCACACTCGTTGCCCGTTATTTATCGCTGGAGGCTGAGTGTCAGCAAGTCTCCTTGGGGATTCAGCTCTCATCTCATCTCTCTCTCTCAACTATCATAGCAGTGCTTTGGTTCGTACCCCCACCACCATTCGGGTGTGTTTTTTTCTCCTCATCTTTTAGGCAAGTGCTAATAGCTGGGGTCGTGGATCTCTTATTTCCAGCACTTTCTTTCGTATTCGTGCAGTTTCTTGCAGTGCTGTCGTTTATTCCCTAGTTCCTCTGATCTTGCTTTTAGTGCCTTTGGTACGGTTTCAAGTGCACCTATTATTACTGGTACTACCCTGACTTCCATGTTCTACACCATCTTCAGTTCTCTTGCCAGATCCTGGTATTTTTCCTGTTTTTCACTCATATTCCTCTTCGTTCTATGGTCTGCAGGTACGGTCATGTCAATAATTTGACAAGTTTTCTTTTCTTATCCACGATTACTAGGTCTGATCTTCTTGCTTGGATGGGATGGTCCGTTTGAATGTCAAAGTCCTAAAGTAATTCGTGGTTTCCATTCTCCAGGGTTGTTTCCGGTTCGTGCTGGTAACACTTTTCCGTATGGTTAAATCCCATTTGTTTACTCAGTTCCCGGTGTATCACTATTGCTACTCTATCGTATCTGTGTTTATACTCTTTCTGGGCAAGTCGACTACATTCACTAGTTATGTGGTTTACTGTCTCATCTCTTTCACTGAACAGGTGGTACTTGCTGTTTGTCTGTGTTTTGTCGATTTTTGTTTTGATATAGATTGTCCTGATGCATTTGTTTTGGGTTACCATGATGAGCAATTCCGTTTCTCTCTTCAGGTTTCCTTTTCGTAGCCATGTCCATGATCTCTCATCTGCCACATCTAGTATCTATCTTTTAAATTCTCTGTATGATTTTTTTCTTTTCTAACTTTTCTTTCCTTGTTTGCTGTGTTGCTCCATTGTTTTCTACTTTTATGTTGTTCTTTGCGTTGCTTCGGGTACTCTTTATGATGTCTTTACTTTTTGCTTACACATACTTTTCTAGACCTGTTTTTGCCCTCTGGACACAGTCCTCTATGCTGATGAGCCCTCTGCAACTTTCTTTTCTCTTCAGCCTTTCCGTGTCATCTCTGTCATCTTTGTGCATTGTGATGAGCTTCCTCGTTCGCCGATCCATTGACTGGAGTTCTTCCTTTGACCATCCAAGGAATGGTCCTATGTATTTTACTACCAATACGACCCATGTTTTCATTTCTTTTCTCAGGTTCCTACTGTTTAGTTTGGTCTTTAGTACTTTCCTTATCTTTCTAAGGTATTTGCTTTTTATTTTCTCCTTCATTTCTTCCTGTTTTTTCTCGTCACATTCAAGAACTCCCAGGTATTTGTATCATTCTCGTCTTGTCAGTGCTCTAATCTTCCTACCGTCCAGAATTTCAATTCTTTTGGCTGCTGCTAGCCTTCCTTTGTACATTACCATTATTGCACATTTTTCTATTCCAAACTCCATCCAAACGTCATCACTGTATTTTTTCACTTTGTTGAACAGCGTCTCGAGTTCTTCCCGTATCTTTGTAAATACTTTTATGTCGTCCATGTACATTAAGTGGTTGACTTTTCCCTTTGTTTTGGAAAATTGGTATCCTTTGATATTTTTCAGGATTTTATTGAGCGGTATCATACTTAAAATAAGTAGTAATGGAGACAGCAGGTCTCCCTGGGAGATTCTCTTTTTTATACTCACCTCAGCTAACTTTTCTCCTATGACTGTCAAGTCTACTTTCCAGTTTTTCATAGAGTCAGCAATGAATTTCACCACTGGTTAACTGATCTTGAACATTTTAAGGTATTCGAGTATCCAGCTGTGTGGAATCATGCCTTATATTATTATCATTATTATTATTATTATTATTATTATTATTATTATTATTATTATTATCAACAATAATTCCCTCTCTCTCTCTCTCTCTCTCTCTCTCTCTCTCTCTCTCTCTCTCTCTCTCTCTCTCTTTCTTTTACCTGGGCTGTTATAACTCACAAGGTCGCCAGGCTTGGATCTCTGGTTGAGACCTGGCTGGTGACTTACCTAAACTGAAATGAAAGCCAACAGCAATACAACAACTACTGCATCATCAATAATAATAATAATAATAATAATAATAATAATAATAATAATAATAATAATAATAATAATAATAATAATAATAATAATAATAATAATAATTTCGTAGCAAAAACGTTTACTATAATAAATGATCAGACTATTTATGTATGGATGAATTATACAAGAATAAATGTATTTGTTGTACACAAAAAAATGCATACAATAAATGAGTTTCATTTTTTTGGATTTTTCTGATATTTTTCCCTAATTCTGAAAAGACGGGATTATAAAAAAGATATTTTTTTTAATATGAAATTTAATCGTGAAGTTTATTTCGTGAGATGCCTATATTTGGTGGAAACTTTTTCGTGCTTCTTGTAAGACAACAGCAGCAGTAGTAGAGGGCCTAGTGATACAGATGCAAACACACCCTTTCCTCGCCGTATTTTCACTTTAGCGTGACAGAAGCAAACTAAGCAACAAATTGACAAAGAGTTACAATTATTATTATTATTATTATTATTATTATTATTATTATTATTATTATTAATTGAATTTTCACTCAAGTTACCTGGTGATCACCGTTGGAAACTGACTGACAGCGAGTTGACAACCCTCCTCTTCACACTCCCACAATTCACAGCAGTGCTGTGGTTTACAATTTCACGCAAGTTGCCTGGTGGTTATCGCTGAAGGCTGAGTGACAGTAAATCTCCAATGGTTTCCAGCCCTCTTTCCATACTGTTCTCACCTTTCACAGCAGTGCTGTGGTTTGTACCGTGCCCTTTTTCCTGATAAGCTTTTGCTAACTACCGGAGGTCGTATGTCTCATATTTCCAGTACTCTCCTCAGTATTAGTGCAGTCTCAATTAGTGCTGCGATTTGCATAGTCTCAATCCTTCCTCTTGTCTCCAGTTTCCCCAGTCTCGTTTTCAGTGCCTTTGGTACAGTTCCGAGTACATCTACCATTACTGGCACTACATTGGCTTTCATGTTCTGCACTTTCTTCAGTTCTTTTGTGAGGTATTTCTATAGCGTTTTATTCTCACTCGTATTAGCTGTGTTTCACGGCCATAGCAACGACTACTCTGGTCTTCTCGTTTTGATGGGGTGGTCAGTTTAGTTTTCAAAGCCCTAGAGTGATTTGTGAATTTTATTTTTGATTATTCTGATACCATTTGTCCACATGGTCGAATCCAAGTGGTTTGCTCAGTTTCCAGTGTATCACTGTGTCCACCCTGTCATGTCTGTTTTTGTACTGTTCTGGGACTAGCTGACAACATTCTCTGGTTGTTTGGTTTACGGTCGGATCCCTTCCTCCACATCGGCAGCATTTGCTGTTTGTTTGGGTTCTGTACATTTTTGCCTTCCTTCTGTCCTGATGTTTGTGCTCTCATGATGCGCAATTCCATTTTTCCCTTTGTTTATCGCATGGTTATTATTGTTGTTATTATTATTATTAGTAGTAGTAGTAGTAGTAGTAGTAGTAGTAGTAGTAGTAGTAGTAGTAGTAGTGGTAGTAGTAGTAGTAGTAGTAGTAGTAGTCTCACACCAGTTGCCTGGTGGTATCCACTGGAGTTTGAGTGACAGCAAGTCTTCTCAAGTCTCCAGCCCTTCTCTCCCAGTGCTCATAGGTCACAGTAATACTGTGGTTTACCGTTTCACACCGGTTGCCTATTGGCTATTTTTGAAGGCTGAGTGACGATAAGTCTCCTCAGGTCTTCAACATCTCTTCTCTCTTTCGCCTATCATGTCAGTGCTGTGGTTTACATTTCCGCTTTCATTCTCCTTCCTCTGTTAGGCTGCTTAATGATTCATGTTGCAGTCTTTATATTCATAGCACTTTCCTCAGTATCTGTGCAGTTCGTTGCAGTGATTATTATTATTATTATTATTATTATTCCATTTATCAGGTGGTCATACCTGTAGTAACTGTTAGCCAACGCTAGGACTCAGGTAATGGCAGCTTTTTCTCTGTTCCAACTCTCCTCAGTATTCTAGTTGAGTTTTATTCTTTTGGGGGGTAGTGCTGTCAGTCAGGATTATCTTGATTCTTTCTTGGATATCCAGTTTTTCCAATTTGGTCAATTCAAGTGCTTCAACAATGATGGGCACTACTCTTGCGTTTTTGATTTCTTTCACCACTTCCCCGAGGAGATTTTATTCTTGGATGAAGTATTGCGATATTATCATTAATTTTGACTAGCTTTTTACCTCCATCCTATCTTTCAATTGCTTTTTATCACAACTTTGAATCAGATTGTAATTCTATGGGAACGATTAAACAGCAAAATCGTAAAATAAAAAGGAAGCTGACGGTGAGAATTGAACTTGTAATAAAGAGCAACTGAAAGTTAGGATGAAGTTAAAACCTAATCAAAATGATGGAAATTATCTCTGTGAAAATTAGATAAGGAATCAGGGCAAAAATGTAAAATCAAAACTAAATAAAACGATTCTTGTGCGTCCATGAGTTTCTCGGGAAATTATAATCATCATTTTTACCGAAACACTGCCATTACTTTCAATCAGTAAAACCCAAATTCATCTTCTGACAAAAACGCAATCGGTTCCTTTAACCTCAAGAATTGTCTTCATATTCAAAACAGATTTTATTGAAAATCTCTTAGACACACATGACAAAAGATCAATGAAACAATAAATAGAAAAACTTTATTATTCCTGAAGGCAAGTGAAGAGAAGAACCCTTGTTCTGATTCCTATAGGATACGTGCTGTTTTATTTATGCACTTTGCTCTGAGAGTAAGTTCAATTTTTTAATTGACATTACTATATACTGATGAGGAACCTATGACCCTCGTGTCAGCTGTTATACACAACAGGTTTTTTAGGTGACATTCGGTGGACTTTGAAAAGAAATCTCTTTTAATTTTGATTTTTTTGATACTATTATCCAAGTTTGATGAATATGTTTTGGATTTTTTTAGTTTGATTTTTTTTTTAATACCAGTTCTATATAGACATGTTGAGAAACAGACCGCTTATCTATAAGCATTTAAAAACTAAAATACATATTAGTAACACTCCGGTAGCAGAATTATTTTTCAAAATTCAAATTCCAACATGCCGTGCTAAAAAAGGTTCGCTATCACTGCAATACACTGATCTCCTAGGACTATCGACAGCCGAAGAGTTATGACTATAATAGTCTGAACGTTTTCGCTGTGGTACCCTCAAGCCTCTTTCAAGAAACAGGCTTATAAGTTAAAGTTTCAACTACCAGATTTTCCCACTGGGCACATGGCTGACAGGATAAAAGTGTTGCTCATGTGTATCTAATAGCCAGCCCAGTGGTTGCCCTGAATCGGGTAGTTCTAAAAAAAATCAGATACTTTTCAGAGGAAGAATAACCTCTGGAATGGGCAATAGAATCATAACAGTGTTGTCCTGGGAATTGAATTAAAATTTCGGTTTAAAATTCCCAGAATTTTCCCGATTACTTTCGATATCTGAAGAAAGCCGGAGGTTACAACAGCCAAAGCGTTGTGCCAACAAAGCTGAATATTCTGCACAAAATGATAATGATCTAAGGAAGCGCGGGGAGAATCACCAAAAAAAAGAAGAAATCAAGCAAAGAATCCCATTAGGATAGCAAGCATTTGGTAGAGCAAGCTCAACATTTAAGAACAAGAAAATCCTATTAGTTTCAAAAAGAAGGTCTACAGCCAATACATCCCTCCAATAGTCACCTATGGAGCTGAAACATGGAACCTGACCAAAAAATTGATCTCCAAACAAAAAACAGTGCAAAATATATATGAGAGAATCGTGCTCAACATCACATGGAAAAATCACAAAACAGAGCAGTATATTAGAGAAAAAGAGGGGTCACAGATATCATAAAGTCCATTTGAAAACTCGAATGGCTATGAGCTAGTCGGGTTGCAAGAATTTCCGACAATCAACCGAAATCACGACTGGACTCCAAGAGATCATATGCAAAACTGTGGCCGAAGATTATGACGAACTAGACGGGTTCAGAAATTATTGGCTCAGTGATGCCCATGACAGAGAGATTTGGTATATGTCCAACAATCACGAACCTGGTTTGCTGATTTTGCCTTCCAAACTGATAACCCAAAGCCACTTCATGGAAATAAAAAAAAATCTTAAAAACTGTGATATTGATTCGAGTGAGATCATCAGGGAATAATCTTAAGAAGACAGATTGAATAATAAAGAAACATTCTGGTTGCGTAGTTTCTTTGAAAGTAGGTGAGAAGGGAAATCATTGAGATTTTTCGAAAAAGTAAGAGAAAAAAGAGAAAAACAAGTAACTGGAAAGAAGGAAGGCGGAGAGAAAGGGGGCAACGAGAAGAAATACAACGAGAAAGAAAGAAAGAAAGAAAGAAAGAAAGAAAGAAAGAGAGAGAGAAAGAAAGAAAGAAATAAGGGCAAGGGAAAGGATGGGATGAAAACGAGAAAAAAACAATCCAGAGGAAGGAAAGAAAAAAAGGACGAAAGAACAAGAGAAAAATGAGGAAAAGGGGAACAAGAAGGAGGGAAAGAAAGAAGGGAAGAAAAAACGGGAGAAAAACGACATGAAGGAGGGTGAGATAGAAGGGAAGAAGAAAAGATAAAACGGAACATGAGAAAACCAAGAAAAAGGAAAATAAAACGGAGAGCAGGAAAGGAAGAGATAACAGGAGAAAAATGAGTAAAGAGGGAACAAAAATGGAGAGAGAAATAAAGGAAGAAGGAATACGGGGATAATAAGAAGGAAGAAAACGAGAAAAAGAGAGGAGGAAAGGGAGAGAAAAGAAAAACGAAGAAAGGGGGAACGAGAATGAACGGAAAAAAGAAGTGATAAAGGAAGGGAAGGAGAACTGAAGGGAAAAAAAGACAAAAAGGAAGACAAAGAGGGAGGGGGAAAAGGAAGGGATAAGCAATGGAAGAAGGAATGCAAAAAAACCAAAGGAAAGGAAAACGAGAATGAAGGAGGAAAGGAGGAGAGAATTGGAGAAAAACGAGGAACAAGAATGAAAGGAAAAAGGGAATGAAGAAAAAATAGAAAAAGCACGTAGAAAAAGAAAGAAAAGAGAAACAAGAAAGATGGAGAGGAGGGAGGGAAGAGAGAATAGGAGACGACCAAGGAATGGGGGAAGCAACGGGGAAAGGGTAAAAGAGAGCAAAAAACAACAGAAGAAAAATGACGAGAAGGAAAATGCGGAAGTGAGGAATGGAAAGGACAGGAAGAGGGAAGGGAAATAGAACGGAAAGAAAAAAAAGAAAAAACTAAAAAGAAGGAAAAGGGACGGGAGAGAGAACAGGAAAAAACGAGGAAAGGGGGGACAAAAGGAAAGGAAAGAAAGGAAGGAGAGAGAAACAACATCTAAAAAAAACAACAAAAAAAGAGAACGAGAAGGGAGGGAAGGGGGGAGAATAAAGGGGAAAAGGAACGTGAGAAAACTGACAAAAAGGAGAAAGAAAAAAGAGAAAGTGGGAGAGAAGGGAAATAGGAAAAAACGAGGAAAGGGGGAATGGAGGGAAGAAGAAAGGAAAGAAAAACGTGAAAAAAAAAGAAAACGTGAAAGGAAGAAAGGAGAAAGAAAAAGGGAACAGGAAAATGGAGGAACAAGAAGGAAGGAAAGAGGGGAGGGGAAAAGAGACAAGAGAAAAATGACGAAAAGAAGAATGAGAAGGAAGGAAAACAGGGACGGATGAAAGAACCTGAAAAAAAAAATGCAAAAAAGGAAAATGAGAAGGAAGGCTTTCCTTCCTTCTCATAAGAACGATAGAAGTGGAGAAGTGAAGGAAGGGGAGACAAAAAGTAAAGAAAGAAGGAAGGGAAGAACAGTTAGGAGAAAAACATCGAAAGGAGAACGAAAAGGAAGGGTATGAGGAAGGGGAGAAGGGAATGAAAAGGGAACATAAGGAAACCAAGAAAAAGGAGAACTGGAAAGGAAGAAGGGAAGAAAGAACAGGGAAGAGAAAATTAAAAGAAAGAGAAAGAAGGAAAAATGAAGGGGAGAAAGAATTGGAAAGAAGATAGAAAGGAAGACATGGACGAAGGAAGAGCTAAAAAAAAGGGGGGGGGAAAACAGATAAAGAGCAGAAAAAAGAGAAACAATGAAAAAATGGAGGAAGGAAAATCAGGAAAACAACGAGAAAATGCGAGACTTACAGGAAGGAAAGAGAGGAAATTGAAAAGAGACAGAAAGATTGAAGGGAGGAAGGATGAAGAGATGGCAATGAGGAAGTAATGATAGAAGGGAAGAAGAAAGGAAGTAAATGAATGAGAAAAAAGAGAAGTAAGAAAAGATGGAAGCGTGAGTTATTGGAAGAACACGGGTTTCAAAAGAATTCGACCTAAATTATAGAATAAAGAAAACTGAACAAAAGGACAAGATTCTGGCTGAGAGGATTTTGCTCGCAGCAGTCGTTTGAATCTAAGTTTTCAAAATATTTTATTTGAGTTCGGACACTGCCTTAGACAATATGAAACCTTTTACGAAAGTGCAACTGCGGTATATTTATAAATAGATAGATAGACTGCTAGATAGATAGATAGATCGGACGATAGAACTACTAAAAACAAAAACAGAAAAAGTAAAGAGTCAAAGAAATGTGGTTTGACAACACACATCAAATAATGTCACTTTGGTGCTCCCATAGAACATCAAAAGACCCACTTCCTCCTTGCGATCATTTTAACCTCCATTAAGTCTGCTCCAATGCTAATCCATAAAAACAAACAGCGTAACAAGTCCATCAAACAATGTCCCACTTCTCTGATCCTTTTGCCCAGTCCCTCTCTCTGTCTCTCTGTCTCTCTCTGTCTCTCTGTCTCTCTTGTGTTTAACCTTTATACATCGCTTTTTCTCGTTTGTTTCCTCCCTGTCATTCCAACTTCAAATTCTCACCAGTTCTTTCCTGATGCATTTCACTCCTGCACATCCACGCTCTCTCTCGTCTTTCATACACATTTTTTCTCACACATCTCTCTCCCTCTCTCTCTCTCTCTTTCTCTCTCTCTCTCTCTCTCTCTATATATATATATTTCTCTCTGTGATATATATATATATATATATATATAGAGAGAGAGAGAGAGAGAAAGAGAGAGAGAGATGTGTGTGATGAAATAAAGGATTCACTACACAAAGACATTAATGTTTCTGCCCTATTTGGACTTCATCGGGCGAATGATTCGGGTTTTTTTTTTAGATTCTCATTTAGGACATTGGTTGGAGTATTTTTTCTTGGTTGTACAATCTTCTTTTTATTCTGCTAACATATCTTTTTTCTCTTTTTTTTTTTGTTTGGTGGTTGGCCATTGCTGGTTATGTGTCCAGTCTTATTTGGTTAGGATACTTTGCTTGTTGGTAGTTACAAATTATAATTATTGGAAGGCGGGGAAAAATTTTGAAGAAAAAAAAACAGGTGCATGTTCTGATGCGTTTCGATGTTTGCCAATCACCTTTTTCAGATAACTTGCAGCGGTTACGGAGAAAACTGTATGCTGTTTACATGTTTGAGATTTGAGGAATGAAATAAGGAAATTTCTGTTTTGTTGGTTGTTTAGTAGGAGTGGAAAGGGATGTGTTTATAAGTGTGGTTTACCACTCAATACGAAGCATCAAGTGACCAACGTCTTCTAGCAGCATACCATCAGGGGAGGAGAGATTAAAAAAATATTGAAAGAAGGGCTGATCAAGTTGATTTTCTTGCCTTTTGCTGGACAATCACCACTAAAATTTCGAATTTGATCACCCCCAGTAAAAACGTATTTACAGTAGGATATAGAAAAAGCAGAAAAATATTTTGTTTTTGTTTTTTTGTTGACATAGTGAAGAGTAAATGAGTAATTTTTCAATCCTCAAGCTCCAGTGATGCAGCCTTTTTTTTATGATTCATACATGCATACCCAGGCAGCCGGCTAGACTGACTTGAAAACTGAGGAAACACATTTTGACAGTTTGGTGACTGTTTTGGTTTACATTTTCTATTTATTTGTAACTACCTTATAACGATACCCCTCTCTCTTTCTCCCTCTCTATATCTTTCTCTCTCCTTCCTTCTTTCTCTCTTTTTCATTTTTCTCTCTCCTCTCTCTCACTCTCCCTCTTCCCCCCCCCTCTCTCTCTCTCTCTCTCTCTCTCTCTCTTTTGCTTCTCACTCTTGCTTCTCTCTCTTTTTTCTCTATCTTTACTGCCCTGGATATCGTCGACAGAGGTATAGACCTCAAGAGACAATCACCACCTTTCATATCAATGAAATTTTTTTTTTTCAAATTCGTTTTGTTTTGTTTTTTTTGTTTTTTGTTTTTGTTTTTTTTTGGGGGGGGGCTTTTTTTGGTTATATTTCATTTTTAGGAGTGATTGATCTTGCAAACTGCGAATGCCTCCGGTTTACAAATAACAACCTTCCTTTACAAGAACGCCAAAACAACGACATAATTCTACAATGAAAGCATGTTAACATTGTAATTGACGAAAGAAAAATTTGAAAAGGATAAAAACAAGTCATGTTGAGCTGGGCCTTTGGGGTAGTGTTTGTTGCAAACGAAACCATTGACGTGAGTCAGGTGGAACAACCAATAAAAACACAGGAAATGAGAAAAATACTGTCAAATTTCAAATATTTCCCTTTTCAGAAACAGCCATGGACTTTAGGTTGAAATGACTGGAGGAAATTATTTTTTCTATCCTTTCAATCCACCGTATACATACATTGCGTAACTAAACTACAGGATCCCCAAGTATTACTAGACGAACTATGAAACCAATGCTCGACGAATTAAGTGAGCAAGGAAGTTGGTCTCCATATGAACTTCATCAAAACATAACTCATGTACAACAAGCATGTTGAAGACAATTGTTAAAATAAGAGCGTCAAAGGGGGGTCTTTAATCGAATATTCAATCTTATTTTTCAATAATTTGTTTTATTTTTAAATGGCATTTTTGTTAAAGATACTTTTTGCAGCGGTTTATGTGAAGTATACTTACATACTTGGTCAAAGATGAGATAATTGCAGAGAAATCCTTTTCAGACGCCGAAAGGACCCTAAAATCTTAAGTATGTTTATTGATGAGATAAAGCGGGGTCGCTTGGAACCGCCGCAGATAGATATCCAATCGCAGCCGCTTAATTGGAGAGACATTAAGAAAAAGAAAATGAAAAGGGGTTGATAAGAACGGATGGTGTATAGGGATTCTAATGGTGTAAGTAAGAAAGGTAGATTATAAGTTTGATGGCGTGAGAAACGAAAGAAAGCAGGAAGAAAATAAAAGAGAAAATTGTAGATGATCATTTGCTTCCGGTATCTGGTAAAAAAAGAGGAAAAGTTGATTCTGTAAAATGGACAGTAATTGGAAGAGGAGCCTTACCTATAAATAGGGGTCGAAAGGTCAGTCACCAGAGTAGTATAGACGATAGTGGTAGACCAGATGAGAGTTGGGTAGCAGACCAGAAAAAAGCTTGGACAGTCTATGGGCTGCTGGCAGCAGAAAGATTGATTATCCCTCCCTCTCTTTGTCTCTCCGTTAGAGTGAAGATTTTGTTTGGTCGTCAAATGAAGACTTTCGATGTATTTTCGGTCGACCAAAGAAGAAAAAATAATTTTTGAATCCCAACATGAGTCTTGGGTATTTCGTTCCTTCCCTTACTGTAGCCACGCTGTCGCCAGAACGATACGACGTCGAGAAATGTCCCAACGCCATTATCCTTCATAAGGACATAACGATCAAAATCGGAAATGTATAGCTGAAGGAAGTAGACTAATACATCTATGTAGGACAACGAATCTCCACGAAAAAGAAATCAAGCGAAGAATCTTACTTGGTTGAGAAGCTTCCGGGCTTTACCGTTATGGGTAATATGCACAAGTGGGTAGCAAAGGTTATGCATCCTAAAATCAATGAATTAAACGCCAACGGTTGATTTAAGTTTTAAGATGTTTATTTCTGGCACTGCAAACGTCGTTCAAAGCATCAAAACATAGCAGCAGCGACATTTCCAGGTAACAGAAAAAGGTACGTGAGAGAGAGAGAGAGAGAGAGATTCAGAGAGAGGCAGGTAGTTATATACTATGGTCATCAGTCACAATCAGTAGCTATCTTTTGTCCTCTCGGACCGAAATCCTAGCCAGGGGGAGAGTTACAGGCTGATATCATACTCATCCAGAGTCGAAAATACAACTGACTTCTTGGAAATGTCTTTTTAGATTACAACAAAATGAAGCTACGCTTCTATTGCCTGGACGAGGTTTTGTGATATGATTTTTCAGCGCTTCCATATTCCGACTTCCTCACACAAGAAAATCCATTCTTCATTCGAGTCCTTGAAAATGTCAGAACATAAAAATCCGAAACAGGTGGATTTCTCTGTTAGGGTCAACACTTGACCTTTTCGGATACTGACTGATAACTTGGCGTTGGGTAGCAGTGTCAGCATTTAGTCCATCGATAATTAAAAGTAGAAAAGACTTTCAATCAATAAATCAACTTATCCGTCATCATTCTATCATGTTACAGGTAGAACAGGTTCAACTTCCAAGAACAAGAAAATCCTACTAGTCTGAAAAAGTTGGTTATACAACGAATGCATTTTTCTGATACTCACCTATGGGACTGAAAAATGGGATCCAACCCAAAGATTGACCCTCAAACTAAGAACCGTGCAACAAACACAGGAGGAAATCATGCTATATCTCACATGGAGAGATCATAAGACAGGATAGTGGATAAAAGACAGGAGTCCGAGATATCATTCGAAAACTCAAATGGCAACGGGCTTGTCATGTTGCAAGAATGTCTGACAATCGATGCACATCATGACCCAAACGTGCCTCCCCAGAGGTCATATGCGAAACTGTGGCCGGCAGAAAAAAAGATAGCGTGACGAACTCGACAAGTTCAGAAAGTTCTAGCTCCACGGTGTCAATGATAGACAAGCACTAAAAGACTGCTTCTACTGATGATGATTATGATGATGATGATGATAATCATCATCATCATCATCATCATCATCATGATCCAAATCCAGATCCAACAAATCTTTAGAGGTTTTTTGCACGGAAAAGGAGAGTTACCTGGTTAGTGTGTGTGTGTGTGAGGAGAGAGAGGATAGAGAGAGGGGGAGAGAGAGAAAGAAAGAAAGAAAGAAAGAGGGAGAATGATTTTACAAATATTGGTTTTATGGGTTTGGTTTGTTACCCTTGAAACTTTGTGATTTTACATTATACAGAATGATGCTAAATTCAAAGTCCCCGAACTTTCTATCATATAAAACAGCACAAAATTTGACCAAAATTCGGCATGCATTTCAATGGATCTTGAAGAATGTTTTCAAAGTAAGGAATTGAGGGAAAATCGATATCGAGATTTTTAGAGAGGGCTTTATTTACTTGTAACTATAATGCTAAAATGAAACCTTATTTTCGGTTCAATATATATATATATATATATATATATATATATATATATATATATATATATATATATATATATACGTATAAATACTAACTGGAACCCACCTGATAGGATTGGTTTCATTCAGTTCATTATAATTGGAGGTTTTTGTGCCCTTGGTGACTTATGAGTAATGAAGAAACGAATCTTATCAAGAGTAATGTTTCGGGACTGGCACGTTTTGCTAAGTCAGTTAGAGATCCACTCCAAGTGATCTTCTGAAATCTTTCTTATACCTGATTTAGGTTTTTGATTAGTTTCCCCTCACATAGACCTCCCAGAACTCTCTGAACTTGCTCAGTCTAGTTTGTCACGCCATCTTATTTTCTGCCGGCCACACTTTCGCACATTATCTCTGGGGATTCACGTTTGAGTCGTGATAGCATCCCATTGCTATTTGAGTTTTCAAATGGTTCTTAGGGTGAGTTAGTCAGTCAGGGGAAAGTTGAGTTCGTGTTTGAAAGCTTTTAACTTTTTTATTTACTTTTTATAGCACAGAGAAAAACACTTGGATGTGTGATAGCTATAATCATTTAGTACGGTGGTGAATAATGAAAATGACCCTCATATTTTAGTTAAAAAGAAATTCTTGATAAGTTATAGATAATGATATATCAACGCTGCACGATCTTGTGAAAAATAACCAAATTTGTTTGCTTTTTATCTGATATTTACAAATATGATTTCATGTTTTTTTATGTCTTATTGGTGAGTCACTAGTTTTTAACAACAAAAACCGAACCGTATATCTTTAACTGTTGAATTCAACGTATTAACCACAGAGCCCTACCTTTGGCAGGAGATAATTAAAGTTTTAATCTTTTTCACACATTTCTCGTCTATAGTTTATGAGTGATACTTTGTTTGGGGCGTTGAACAGGATGTTTGTATGTGTATTATAAAGATCTGGGGGAAAACATTAAACCCAGATGATGCGTTCATCTGTCTTAAGTTTTGTACCGTTCTGTCGGAGCAATTCTCGGTGAAGTTTGTTTAGAAAAGACATCTCACTTACTGCTAAAAACAGTTCGTAAATATCTTCAATACATTTACGAGGAAATATATCCGCCTCAAAGACAGGGATGGTTCGTTCATGCGGTGAAGCTTGGTGGTCGCCTAGGGCATTAAAGCCATAGGGGCGTGCTCCGAACTCAAAAACATAGTCGATACCATACAACCAACCAAGGACACATGAAACCTTTGCACCGTTTTGTTACACAGAAAACCTCCAAACGTATACTTCCGTTAGTGGAGCAATTACGAATTAACCCATTTACTGCCGATTTCTGACATTTCAGACACTTCAGAACTATGGCTCGACTATTAATGATGGAAATTTCCATGAATTCAACAATAGACCCTTCCCACTTGGATCGCCCAACGACTTTCAAAATTGTTGCCAATGTTTTTCTGTCCGTGACATTAAGCAGAAGTGCCAATTGCTTACAGAAAAATTTAACCGTTCAAGTTATGGGCCATCGAGTATAATCAGTTACTATTGTATTTAGAACGCGAACACTAGACTATCTCAGCTAATGTAATGTACGATTTTCTATTCGTTTTCCGGTCTGAAAGACTGAATGTTTTCACTTGAGGTAACAGTTCTGCTGATAAAAATATCTCAACTCGATTTTGGGAGAATATGAAGCTTCAATTCAGCGGAGGGTGATTGAGTTATGATGGGGAGACTGAAAAAATAAGTATCTTAGAATGCTCACCAAAATGACCAAATATGAAGAAAACTATGTTTCTTTACACTAGAATAGTGATAATTACTTTTTTTAGTTTGATGCATATACATGTTTAAACGCATTGATGTGCCGTTAGCACCACATATAATATTATTGTGCAGGGGTCTCTTGTGATATGAAAATTATTCCAAGGGTTCTTCCAATCTTAAAAGGTTGAGAAACGCTGAACAGAATCAGTTACTATGATTTCAACATTCCTTGCCCAACTGGGACGAAGCAGTCACGCATAGAAAATGTGGTTTTTGGATTATACTATTTGTCATAAGTCAACTACAAGGCTGCAGTCAAAATGGTATTCACCGTTGAACAGAAACTAAATTTCTGCTATCGCACTGAACTTCTGGTTGACGGAGATCGCCAAGGGACTGTCTAGGGATCCTAGCTGACAAATCTGATACAGTGGTCCTGTCAAACCTGAATTAAATACTACCTTCAGCACTGAGACCCTGAGAAGGACGGAAGAGGACTTTTGGATCGGAATCAAGGCCTGTCTCAACAGCATACGTAGTGAGTCTTAAGTACAAGATATCAACATAAATGCATTTACATTTTTGAATGTGGTATATTTTCATTACATATCCAGTTCAGTGATGTATGATTTGTTATTCTCTGAGAATAAACATTTCAAACGGTTACACTATTTATATCACCCAGTAAACACAGAAACGGTGGAAATGTAGATTGGAAACAGGAATGCTCTGGGTGAATAACGGAGAGATGATGTGAACAAGACTAAGATTATTTTCAACTACAGTGCTCAACCCTTTGATTTTGACAGGCTATAATTTCTATATTTCATATGGATGATGATTTCTGGGATAAAATCAGAAACCGTCAACCAAGACTGTCACCAAAACTGTCAACATAGGTTTCTTCCGTTTTTAAAATGGTCTGTCTGTCTGGCTGGCTGGCTGGCTGGCTGGTTATGTACGTATCACTTGTACAAATTGCACCAATGTGGTTAAAGGGCTGAAAGTTTACACATCCACTACGTATTTCATTCCGTTTGCTTTTCAAATCTCCCTCCAAATAGGGTTTTATTAGGGGGTTAAATTTGTAATGTATGTTTATACTAAATTAGTTCCTTAGTTTCGAACAGCGTTCACTCTGTTCAAAATTCAGATTTTTTTTAATAGCCAGTGCCCAGCAAAAGGAGAAAGAAGTAACTTATTCATTGATTACTCTTTTTCCAATTTTTCAATTGATCACCACTAACACGGCATACAGACCAAAGACGTAGGCCAGGTGATGGTTGCTATTAAATGACTAACCAGAATTTTTTTCTCTTTGGTCTAGATGTGCTTCAGATTACCTGGCCGTTGGGGGTGATTTGTATATGCTCCCAATCAATAGAATCTTCGTTTTCTTCTGGAAATGTGTCAGTACTGAGAATAATAATCTGTTTACACCTTCAGCCATACAACTAAAGCAAACTGCCTTTTTCTCATCGTATTATAAGTGTAAAATAAATCAAGTAAAAAAAGGACTTTCTATTAAGAGAAAAGAAATTATTTTAACAGTACAATTAATACTTGACCTTGGAATCATGTAGCACTATCGTTAATTTCTGGTTGGTATTGATTAGTTGCCATTCTCACCAAGTCTTGTATATCAGTCAAATATGTTCGATTTTTGTACCAACGTTTGTAATGACTTTAAATTCGCTTTCACAAGTCCAAGTGTTTCAAAATACGGCCAGTAATTTCGCATAGAACCTGTATATATGCAGAAAGAAATTGCTGGAAACAAATTCCATCCAAAATTCTGTTTGTGTAGTTTCCCTGAGCTTATTCTTTAGGGTCATCGTGTAAATCAGTTATCTTCAGATGAACTGCAGCTCCTTCTTCAGCAAATACTTGATCACAGGGCATACAAAATTGCTTTGCTAGTTGCATGTAACCTGTTAACTGAATGTTGGACGGCCCTGTTCAAACAGATGGGAAACAGGAGGAAACCAGAAACGTCAGGATCAAGAAAGAAACGGGCAAATATTAGGATGGTGAGTGAATTACCAGCACTTTCCTGGAACTCTGTATTGACTAAGATTACCTGACAATGACCTTCAGTAATAGGCCCAATGTAAAGTCGACGCTATTCCTGTTTTTCATTTTAAAAAAACGTGTTATGGCCGAGAATAAAGGGGCGTTCCCGAGAGCATATATTAGTCAAGAAAATGTACAGAGGACAAAATAATGACAAGGAGTAATTTCACAAATGGGGACGTTACGTAACTAACATCGTTTGGTGTTCAAAAGGTAAAGCAGTGTGACAACAATTATATGGCACTTTTAACCAACACGTACATACGTAGAATAATTACATATTAAACATAAAATGGCCGCCGTTCAAGGTTTTGTAACATTTCAACTCCAAAACTCGGGCAATGATAAATATCTTCTTTTTTTTTAAGTAACAAAAACAAAAACGTAGAATGGAACAATTACCAAAAATATTCTCGAAAGAAAAAGCTTTCTTTATTTTGGAAAAATGAAAGAATAAAAGAATGGAAAAAAAGATCTAAAAAGAAAGACAGAAAATATGAATAAAAGAAGGAAATGAATGGAAAGAATAGAAAAAAAAACATGAAAGAAAAAATGAATAAGAATGAAAAGGACAACAGATGAATGAAAACAAGAAAGAATGAATGAAAAGGAAAAAATTAAGAATAAGTTTATGAATGAAAAATTGAAAGAAGGACTGAATGAAATTAGAAGAATGAATAATAAGAATAAATGAATGAAATGAGAGAATGACAGAAAATCGAATAAGTAAAAAATAAAGAAAAAGAAAGAATGAACGAAAGAATTGAAAAAATGAAAGAAAGAATGAATGAGAAGAGCGAATAAAAAGATCGAATAAATGAAACTCACAGAGACTGACTGGAGAAAACGTTTAAATAAAAAAAAGGAAAAGGAAATATTGAATGAAAAGAATTTCAAAAAACGGGAGAAAGGATGAATAAATGAATGAGAAGAATGGAAGAAATGCTGAATGAAAAGAAGAAAGAAAAATCGATTACATGAATGAACGAGTGAAAATAACGAAACAAAAAATGAATAAAACAGGAAACTATGAAGAATTTCGTGAACAAAAAGAATGAAAGATAGATTGAAATGAATGATAATAACAAATGAAAGGATTGAATGAAAGGGAAGAAAGAAAGACCTGAGAGAAAAAGGCCAAGAAAAAAGAAACGGAGAAATAAAACACAGTAAATCGAGGAAAGAAAGAGAGGCACCCCTGCTTGTAAAGAGGCTCAGACCTCATAGAGAGACACACTGACCGAAAGAACTTTTTCCTTCCTTGTGTTATGTGTTTTTGTTTTTTGTTTTTACTTCGTTTTTTTGTTTTGTTTTTTTTTCACTTGAGTTTTCTTTTTTATTTCATCTTTGCATTTGAATCGACGACATGAAGAATCAAGCAAAAGAACTAATTGCACTGAACAAACGCTTCGAGCAAAAGATTCTTTGTCGCCTTTTGTCTCTCTTTCTCTTCTCTTGGATTCTTGAAAACAAAAAACATTTCTCTTAGAAGAATCGGCCTGCATCTGCGTCTGTAAAAGCAACGAGAAAATAACCAAGCCGAATTCTTCAACGATTCATTGTTGCTTCTTGTATTTCTCTTTGCAATGAAAGGAAGAATTCCTATTTTCCGGGGCTTTTTTTTTTTTTTTTTTTGGTTTTCTGTTTTCAAACGGCGGCAAATAACTAAAGAAAAAAACTTACAATCTACACAAGATCATTCCGACATTAGAAAATGAATTGATTACTTCAGATTGCTGCAAATTAGCCTCGTCTAAAATAAAACTATTCGACAATGGTTTCTTTTGCAAGTAGAAATCAAAGGATCAGCCTATTTTAGTTTCAACCTTTTTTTTCTCCTTTCATATTGTGTAGCTCTCTATAATTAAAATGATTTCAATGGACAATCAAATTACATTCATATGAACTTCTTTGAATATTTTTGAACAATTATTATTCATTTTAATACTAGCAGTTTCTTTCATCATAATTTTGTTTGCTTTTTATAGCAACCACTCAGACCGTGAGTCTACAACACTAAGTAAACAGCACAGATCCGAAAATGAAAAGTAATCTCTTGACGAGACTTTAACTAAATCAAGATAGTATGATTAGTACTCTTGTAACTGGTGTACATAGAAACAATAACAATTATAGTGCCAAGCGATCAGGAAAATGGAAGAGGGATCTAATGATTACATTCGATTTTCTGGTAACCGTAAAAGTTCCCGGAGCTTATTCAGTAGAACACTTGCCGTGTCTAGGCACGTTTCCCAAAGCAGAATTCTAATCATAAAATGTTGAGCATTAATAATTCTTGACTAGGTTTTTCTTATATCTTACTTTTACTTGTCTCTTATCGCAACTACTCAGACCGTCAGTATACGACTCTGAGTAAAGATCACGGATCAGAAACAAAGGATACGCTCTCAGTGAGACTCTAACTCACATCCCTTTCTCTTCAAAAACCTTTGTTCATCAAATCTCATCCTCAAACCTACCTTTCCTTTTTTCTGACGTTGAACGCCATATTTGTTTGTTTTTCACGCAGACATAGAACCTGACCAAAAGTTTGACTCTCAAACTGAGAAGCGTGCAACGTGCACGAGAGAATCGTATTTAACCTCACGAGGAGATCATAAGAATAAGAGAAGCAAAGAATATTAAAGAAAAAACGGGGGTCTGATAATCGATACCATTAGAAAATTTAAATGGCAATGGTCTGGGTATGTTACAAGAATGCCAGACAACTGCTGGACATCACGACTTGGATCTCAAAAGACTTTATACAAAATCATGATAAAAAAAAAATATCTGGCGGACAAAATATAAGATATCGTGACGAGCTAAATAAATTCAGAAAGTACCAGCTCGGCAACACCCATGATAGAGAGATCTGGCAAATCTTGTGGAACGGCTATGTCCAACAACAAATGCTATTGGCTGATAATGATGATGATTTTTTGTAAGTGCATAGAAATCCTGGTAAGAGATGGAGAAGAGAGTGCACATCAACACAATTTTCTTTAAAGTTTTTAGTACGGTGCTATTGTAAAATTACTCAAATAATGACATCATTTTTCGACAGCATAGGAAAAGCAATAATATCATAATCATCATCATCATCAATCTTTCAGATTCTGTCGTTGAACGTAGACCTTCCCCAAGAGTCGCCAGACCTCTCATGGGCATCGCAGAGCCAGTACTTTCTGAATTCATCTAGCTTGTCACGCCATCTTACCTTCTTCGGCCACAGTTTTGCTCATGATCTCAGGGGATCCATGTTGTGAGTCCAGCGGTTGTCTGACATTCTTGTAACATATCCAGTCCGTTGCCATTTTAGTTTTCTAACATTTTTTCTGATGTTTCGGACTCCTGTCCTTTCTCTGGTATGCTGTAACTCATATCCGTTGCATTGGTTAAATCTTTATGAGAAAGATGCATAAAAACCATTTGAAATGGTTACATGGTAAACAACAGATGATCTCTGCAAGAATAAATTTACACATTGTACAATGTACATATACAAAGTATACGTAAAACAGAGAAAGCACTAAAAGGAATCGCATAAATTACAGATATTGGGAAGTATGTAATCGAAGTGACACAAAAATTTTGAAAAAGTTTTTTTAATATCTAGTGTTTGAATTTGTAAATCTTTCTAGATTATATATATATATATATATATATATATATATATATATATATATATATATATACATATATATATATAGCACGAACGCACACACATAATAACGTCCTAAATAGGGATCCAAATAAATCGAATTATTTTTCTGAAGAAGCTTGAACGGGGCAGAAACATAAACGTATTTTTGTTGCAAATCCATTATTTCATATATATATATATATATATATATATATATATATATATATATATATATATATTGTATCTATATCTATATCTATATATATATATATATATATATATATATATATATATATATATATATATATATATGTGCGTATTTGTGTGTGTGTGTGCTTTAAACACTAAACATTAGAAAAATGTGTGTGTGAGTATTTATACATACAATATTTGGAGCTCTACTTGAAATGACCTCCCGTTGTAACACGGAAAATTAGTCACTCGGCTTGGACGGTGCAAATAAAATAAACGATAGAAGAAGAATGAGACTGCTACAGGAATCGAACCTGCGACTTATAAGGTCGCTGCTTCAACATAGAGTCGCTCTTAACCAGATCGACGGAGAAGCAAAGGTCCAAATAACTGCTTTGTCCCTACCCTTCTCATTTTGTACATGTTCTGTCCGTGTCAACACCTCTTGTTTTAACACAGACAATTATATTATCAAGAAATGGATATAAGCTCCGAAAGAGTATTTAAGAGTGCAGTATTTCATTTGAAACTCTTTTTGAAATGACCTATATAAATATAGATATATATTTGCTGAAACACTCAAGGTTTTTTCACATTCCTTAAATAAATATAATATGATTTAGTGAAGATTGGTGTGAATTGCCGTGAGAAGATGCGCACTGTGTACACTTGATACATGAATATAGCTTCAAAACGAATTTTTGTAATCAATCAATGCATGTAATTGTACGATTGTTCTTTTTTTCTCAATAATCATAATAACAGAAAACAGAAACTGACAAATACAGGACGTAAAATGAAATTTTATTAAAATAAACAAAAAATTTAATCTATTTGTAAAAAAGGAATACATTTTTCTGTGTTTTGATAATGACGTTTTTGTTGTTGTTGTTGTTGTTGTTGTTGTTGTTATTTTCATTTTTTTTTTTTCAGCTCATTCATGTATATAAAATTGATTTTGATAAGCATATTATCTGAACGTCTATTACAAAGTGTGTCTTTCCTCTTCGTTCCCATCATTTCTCCACAAAGATAAGGAAGGGACCGATTAGGCACAGAGCCTTTACTATAGTAAGAAGTGTCACTGAACATAAATGATTTTGGTATTCAGATTCATGTATCAACATCTTCAAATACGCAATTATATTACTGGAACGAAAATTTACGCATGCAAATATATGTAATAACGAAATGTACATCTTGGGAAATCTATGAAAACATAACCATAATCATTTCTACGCGTATCTAATTATTGGAAATCTTGGGAAACAACTGTATGAAGAGAAACTGAAGACGCTGGTGCAACGGAGAAATTTAAAAAGAAACTTTAATACAAAAGCCAAAAATGGAAACGAGGTGAAAAATAATATCAAGCACTCCTGAATTGCATATGTAGTTGTAATGGTAAAAAACATTGAGAAATTTAGGATAGCTCGTGGTCTGATTTTGATTGGATGCAATAAAGGACCGTAAATGTGTCAATTAATAAAACATTTTTAAAAGAATGCATAAAAACAAAAATATATATTAAAAAAGTATACAATCAACATTATCTTCATCATCCTTTTAGCGTCTCTCTCGGACCTTAACCAAGATTAGTCAGACCCCTGTATCGTGGACATCGAGTCAGCACTTTCTGAATTCAACTAGCTCTTCTAGTGATCTTAATTTCTGTCGGTTACAATTTTGCATATGATCTCTAGGGATCCACGTTGTGAGCTGTGATATCTAGTGGTTGTCTGACATTTTTGCAACATGTTCAGCCCATTGCCATTTGAGTTTTCTAACGGTCCCTATGAAATCCCAGACTCCTGTCTTATCTCTAATATACTGTGCTATCTTATGATAACTCCATGAGAAGTTTGGGCCCATATTAGCATTATAAATATTATAATCCCTTTGTAAATTGAAATCTAATGTAAAACCTTTCAAAAACCTTTGCCATCTGCTTTGAAAAGATGAATCACTATGCAAAATTCCAGCTTCTTACAAAATTGTCGTCTACAATTATGGAACAGATAGAAAAACAGAATTTTATTTCTAAGAACGATTATACATCTTCACTGTGAACAGAAAAATGCGGACGGGAAGACTCTCCGGGGTTGGAGCTATATTTCGATGATATCGTAAATGAACTCATCAACTGAAGGCCTGGACAACATTGTGCGATAATATGCGGAGAATGAGGGTGTTCGTAAGTCTGTCGTATTTATTAGATAGATGCAATCATGTATGTTATGGAGGTATTTCTGCTGTCTCACTGTGTGAGGGGAATCTGTGTTGTGTGTGTGTGTGTGTATATATATATGTGTGTGTGTAGGCGTGTATGCACATGAATTTAGCGGTAAGGTGCGTATGTGCGTCTATTTTGTGTTAGTGGTACTCATGTTTTGTTATGTGTGTGCATGCAAGGATGTACATATGTTGGAACATATATATTTATTTGTGTGTGTGTATGTGTGTGTATGTGTGCATGTGTTAGATTACAAATGAATATAGTATGTCCCAAAAGCAGACTCAGCCAATATATGGCAACATATAACATAAAATAGGCACGCATACGCCCCTCACATGAATACCCTATCCAACATAGATAACTGATGGCAGATATTGATATTTATATTCGTAACGATTTACAGTGATCGCTTGTTTAGTATCATTCATATCTAATCGCTACGCAGTAACATTTGTTCCAAGTCCACAAATTGAGTTTATCCTACGGTGTCTGATAAATGCTCCTGGTATGCAACTATATAAATAAATTGGGGAACGAGTCCAACAGTTAATCTCCCTCTAATAAGCCATTGAAACAAGACATGTTGACTTAGCATGACTAAACATTCGTTTTGGCAAACAAACAAAAAAGAGACGTGTTAATGTTCAAATAAGACAAAAACCTTAAAACACAGAATGACAACGAGGCAAATAGCAAGTGAAAATGTCGGATGTCCTACTTTTTCATCTTAACATTAATGATATTGTTGTGGCTTTCAAAGCTTGATCCAGTCCCAAGAGACGATCGATCCCGATTAATAAGCCCTTTTTTCTTTGGCTTCTATCAAACTCGATAATCGGCCAATAAAGTATGAATGTTGAAAACTGTTGACAGCAATTTAAGAAGAAAAATAAATGAAATTGATAGCGTATAAACAATATCTCCCATAAAGTTGCAATTTGATTCTTTATAGACATCCCTACTTAACGCCCTTTAGCTTTCCGTGGGTGGTTGTGGGTAAGGGAGAGAGTGTATGTGTGTGTGTGTGTGTGTGTGAGAAAGTATGTGTGTGTGAAAGTGTGAGAGAGTGATAGCGTGTGTGTATTGCAAGAAAGACTGTGTGTATAGGAGAGTGATAGCGTGTGTGTCAGAGAGAGCACTGGTGTGTGCATGTGAGTGTATGTCTGTCTGTGTGCATGTGTTTGCATGTGTGATTATGTTTATGCGTGTATGTGTATACCTCTTTATGTCTCTGTATATCTGAGAGAGCGTCAGTGTGATTTGTGAGTGTGTGTGTGTGTGTGTGTGTGTGTCACAGAGAGAGAGAGATAGTGTATTTGTGAGTTTGTGCATGCATGTCCCTCTCACTATCCCTGATTCAGCGCGTGTTGCATCTTTGTCTTCATGCGTGTGTCTGTGTGTGTATACTCTAAGTCTCTGTATATGTGAGAGAGGGACAGTATAGGTTTGTGAGTGTGTGTGTGTGTGTGTGTGTGTGTGTGTGTGTGTATCAGAGAGATGTAGTGTACTTGTGTATATGTGTGTGTGTGTGTGTCTCCCTGTCTCTCTGCGTGTCGTGTTTTTGTCTTTGTGTGAGGGTCTGGGTGTGTCTGTGTGTGTCTTTATCACTGTCATTTGAGCATGGGTATTTGAGAGATAGCATTTAATTAGTGTCACTGACCCAAACAGTTTTGTCCTTCCGCCCTTTCCGATTCGTTCAGATGAGTTTGAAGATCAAACGTGAAAGTAATTTCAATTAACAAGAGGCCTTTGTACTTCCAAGTAGAATTTTATGAACATGTGTTTTATATAGAGACAGAGATATTGATAAGAGTGCAAGCCAACAATCCCAATGTATTTGGCACTGTGCGCGAGAATATCAAGTCTTACACCTACACGTTTGTCATTGAGAGGTGCTGAATAGCCGATCAAGGAACGGCATGGATAATGAACTCAACGAGCCGAGTTCAAAATCCAGCCATGACAGTTTATGTTCACTTTGCACTATTACTCTTGAGAAAGGCATGAATCCATCCCCACTACTACGCTTACACTTCTTCCAGCGTTCAGACCATTAAAGATCAGACGGACACAAGTGTGGTACCATGACCAATGGAGTTTTACTCCATGAGGTACTGAGCTGTCAAAACCAAAGAGTTGAGTATTTGTCTTTAGTCCGAAAGACCAATCCTTTTATGTCCTTGCAAGGACTAAAGAGAATTTTGGGGTAAAGTTCCTTGTCATACGTTCGCGTCCGTAGTATTAAATTGACCTTGTGACACATCCTATTTTCTGGGAACTCTAATAAATAGAAATGACGCAATATCGGGTGATTATGACTCACAACGTGGATCCCCAGAGATCATATGCCAAATTCTGATTGGCAGAAAATAAGATGGCGTGACAATTTAGACATTTTGTGTAGGTTTTGACAACGCTTGCGATGGATAAAATCTATCGAATCTTAGGGATGGTCTTTGTCCGACGACTGGCACTAAAAAGATGATGATAATGATGAAGTTCATTAAAAACGTGCCTGAGAAGTAGAATAGTGATATGTAGCGCACATATAGGGACAGCTGACGCTGTAACCAGCATAAGGGTGCCATTTACTCACTTCCCCTTTTTTTAATGATATATTCTGATCCCTACGTTTTTACCAAATCATTTTGTTTGTGTGGCTCACTCGATAAGAGAGCTACCAAGCAATCAGATTTTGAATTGCTGTAGGAAAATGTTAATTTTAAACATCAGTTTCTTTTTATGTAACGAGATAGAAAAAAAACAGTGAAAAATTTACTCCCCTAAATTAGGTGATGGCTGTTGTTGTTGTTCTTCTTCTTCTTCTTGTTACGGTGGAAAATAAAGTTAATTTCAACTTCAACTGGATTTTAACAAAATATACATCCCTATTTCATTATCATTTCGGAGAAGTAGGTGGCTTTAGATTTGCGTAATTCAAACGCCGTTCTTTTCTGAACAACTTAACACATATCTTTTTATACGCATGTATGCAATGGGTGTATAGATGTATAGTCAGGCATAATTGTATTTTTTACGTATTTTCATGTACTGCCAATAGAGCCAATATATGCTCCTTCAGTTTTTAAGTGACTCTACTGACTGGCTAGCTATGTATATATCTGTAACACGTACAGGTCACACCAATAAAGCTAGAGGGCAACACTGCTCTCCCCTTCATCTTTTTCTTTTTTTTTTTCACTAATCGACCTAACAAAGCACATTGTCAGAAGATGTTGGTCACGTGACAGTTCTTTTTGACTTACTAACTAGACCTGTTTTTTCTCTGTTTAAACATTAAATACTTATTTAACTAAATCATTCGATATCTTTATTATTGTTCAGAGTATCCTCATCTTGGTTGTTTTCCATACAACGTTTCGGCCATTGTACTCTACGGCCTTCGTCTGGTATCATCTGGTAGGTGTGGGGGAAGTAACGAACCGAGCAACTCAGAGAAACACTAAATCATTCGATGACGATGATTACTGCAAAATTTATATTATACGTATATGATGAATAAAGTCTTAGATATATAAGACTTCTCAGTGTGCCACTGCTGGTAAGAGAGCCGCCTACCAATCACTTGGTCGTGATTTCAAATTACGGTAGGCAAATATTTGTATTTTATTTGTCGATTTTTCCAATTTTTAAAATTAGTCGCACCAACACAGCTTGTTGCCCAAAGATGTTGTTCACGTAACTATTTCCATTGAGTGACTAACCAGACTTATTTTTTCTGGTTGAAGATCAAATACTTATTTTACTAAATGATTCGATAGCAATTTTCCCATTCAAAAATATCGTCATCAATAGAAAGGGCAGAGTATGACAAACTTGGCTGTAACTTGTTGGCAGAAAAAAATCGGTTAATAAACCAATTTTCTTTGGCAAAGCTAACGTCAATAAAACTATTCTTTTACGCTTTCATTAATTTTATAAGGGGAAATGTTAAATAATCAAAAAGAGGGTGAGAAGAGAGAGGGCAATTTTTTTTCATCTTGATTAGAGGGTAGGATGAGAAAGGGGAGTGGAAATTAAAATAGTTTTTTAAATAAGAGGATAAGAAGAGAGAGGGTAAAAATCTTGGTTTGATAATGGGACATGAAGAGGAACAGAGAAACACGTTACGTTATTTGATCATAAGTAGGAGGGGATTGGGGAGAAAATAAATTCAGGTAGTTTAATAGGACGACAGGAAGAGAGAAAAAAACGGAAAGCAGATAGTTTACTGATGGGGTCAGAAGATTTCTGCCTATGACGCTAATTGATGTCTGAATAAAACTTAGATAAAAATATGAACGAATACTGTAAGCTATACGACAGAAAATGTGAATATACTGACATAAGATGGGAAAAGAGACGATCTTAGTTGTCAGTTAATATCTAAGCCTTTCAGTCAAGTTCCCAGCAAAGAGTATAACCATCTCAACATTTTTAGGACCTTTAGACTCCCTGGTTGTTATTATTCTGTGCGGAGGACTGAGACTTCCTTTCCAACCTCTCCGAATTTCTCGCCCAAGTTCTGGCTCTCAGGCAAAGAAAATTCGAATAATAGATATTTCCAGAAATCAGTGTCCTGACCTTTGGCCAAATTTACTGACTTTCTTTCTAAGAATATTTTCGGTTCAACTAAAAACATACGTCATTCAGATATTCGGAAGTAATTCTACATAAGTAATCTACCTTCGACTTGTAATGGATATTTTCCTCTTTATTTACCCTGAAACCTGCATCTCATCTATTCTTTTGTCACAGAATATAATTGAGTCAGAGTTCTACGGAAACAATCAGTTTGATTTTCAACACTCAACGCAGCCAATTGTCAACCTTAGATGATCATATTCCTCACATAAGACTGACCAACATGGAATATCTTTCACTGGAATTCAATCTTTTTCATATTATGCGTGAGACAAATTTCTGACAAGGATTAATAATCACAACGCATCACATCTGTACCTGGCATAAATGAATCTCCGTGGCCCGCGTGTGTACTATAACTAATCATCAGAGAAAGATCTAAAAGAAAGATCTCTGACTAAAATCTACAAAAAATATTTTAGAATGCCCAAAATGACCATAGAGATTTTAAAATAGCATCTTTTTAAAAAAATCTGAATGGTGCTTTGTGGTGCACTCGTGCAAATTTTTAAGGTTGTAACCCCCAAAATGTGACCAGGAGCGCCCAGAGACACGTAGAGACAAACGGATACTCAAAGAGAGACGAATCTGTAACCCACTTAGCAGGTTGGTCAGCTATTTTTGGGATTACGGTGATTCAGTAAGAAAGAGGCGCGAGTGACTTAACGGTTAAGGCCGGAAATGTGTTATCTAATATTTGCTGTTCACTCGCTACTATAAACTCACAGTATGAGTAGTTACTAAGAGAAACATTCAAATTTAAAACAAATCATCATCATCATCATCATCATCAGTCTTTCAACGTCCGTCGTTGGACATAGACCTTCCCCAGGATTCGCAAGACTTCTCTATCATGGGCGTCGCAGAGCCAGTACTTTCTGAATTTGTCTAGCTCATCTCTCCATCTAATGTTCTGCCAGCCTCGGTTGCACATGTGATCTCAGAGGATTCATGTCGTGAGTCGCGATGTCCATCGGTTGTCTGCAGTTCTTGCAACATGGCCAGCCCATTGCCATTTGAGTTTTTTGATTATTTCTAGGATGTCCCTGACTCTTGTCTTTTCCCGGATGTATTGTGCTGTCTTGTGATCTCTCCATGTGAGGCCCAGCATAATTCTTTCATGTGCAAGTTGCATAGTTCCCGATTTGCAGATCTGTCTCTTGGTTAGGTTCGATGTTTCAGCTCCATATTTTCTAAAATAATAATAGTTGATACTGGAAATACATACTAACAACTGCAGTTGGTAGAATACTGATATTTTGATACTGGCTACTACACGCTAATGCTTTGTATGGTACGTAATTTGTGCTTCACTAAGCAAGACAAAACTTTATTTCGTTCCTTTATAAGGCGGAACTGTTTCTCCCCGGCCTCGAAGCGACCCGTCGTCAGACAGTTAAATATCTTTGGAATTAACTGAAATGAGGAGGGAAAAGGGTTAATGCCCAATTAAATTTCATCATCTGTCTTTTAACTCCATCGTTGGACATAGGCCTTCTCCAGGATCCGCCACATTTCTCTATCATGGGCATCGGAGAGCCAGTACTTTCTGAATTTGTCTGGCTCATCTCCCCATCTTGTATTTTGTCGGCCTCGTTTTCGTATGTGGTCTCTAAGGATTCATGTTCTTAGTCGTGATGTCCATCTGTCGTTTTCCATTCTCGCAACATGACATGTCCATTGCCATTTGAGTTTTCTAATGGATTCTATGATGTCTCGGACCCCTGTTTTCTTTCTGATATATTGTGCTGTCTTGTGATCCGTCCATGTGAGGTTAAACATGATTCTCTCATGTGACAAGCTGCATGCTTCTCAGTTTGCAGGTTTGTCTCTTAGTTAGGGTCCATCTATCGGGAGAATGCATTGGTTGTATACTCTTCTTTTTAGGATTATTGGGATTGTCTTGTTTTTTAAGGTTGAGCTTGCTTTGCTGAAGGCTTGCCATCCTAGGGTGACTCTCTGCTTGATTTCTTCTTCTTTTGTGGGTTTCATAGAGATTTTTTGTCTTAAGTAGATGTAGTTGTCTATTTTCCCCAGTTTTGCATCTTCGATTTTGACAGTTATGTCCTCATTCTTTATATGATTGTTGCACACAATACCCTTTAAATATTTTCTCTGGTTACTATTTAAATACTTGTTTCTTGACAGCATATTTTTTATTTATGAGTTTAATTCACCCGAGACTTTTAACATTGAAGTTTTCAAAAATACTAAGATGAAATTTGATAATGCATAATATTATTTCAATTGTATATGAAGATATTGGTATCTCAGCTTTCTACTACATGCTGGTAACATATTTCATGCATCACCTCTACCACATGCCCTTCCCCAGGGACGTATCTTGTTTGCAGTACCAGGCTTTCTGTACAAGAAACCGTCAATAAAACTGTCACGAAAGCTGACAACATAGGTTCTTTTTTAACAATCGTAGCCTTAGAAGATAGCAAAGGGTTCTCTCTTTTGTTATAAGTGCGTGTGTTCGTGAGTTCAAGCGCTGCTGGCCATGCCGTTTTGTCTACAGGCCTGGAAATAGCATCAGTACTCCAATAAGACCCTTCTAGAATTTTTTTTGTTTTTGTTTTCGTTTTTTGGGGAAAAAAAGTTTTATGGCTTATTGTGGCCTTGTTTTGACAGGTTTATAAATAATACCTAGATTTTCTAGAATCCAGATATCTCTAGATGTTTTGTTACTCTATTTTAGATGTATTCCACTAAAAAACGCTGATGATGTAATAAATGGAACTTTTTTCAAACATCTTTATTCTTCAATGGAATTTTTCTTCATGACTGCAAATTTTAACGCTATTGTTGCTAAATTATTGACTGTGATGACGAGTCAGTTTTTATGGTGGTCTGGCTGGCTATGTATGTATGTATGTATGTATGTATGTATGTATGTATGTTTGTTTGTTTGTATACAGGCAGAACCAATGTAGCCAGAGGGATGAAAATCTAATCAATTATCCCTAAATATGTCTTTAAAAAAAAGTAGGTTTTTAATTGGGGGGTCAATTTGCGATATAAATTTATACTAAATTAATCTATTGATTTGTGTTTGCTTGTTTTTTGAAAATTCAGACTTTTTCATAATCGCTGCCCGACAAAATATGAGCTAAGTAACTAATTAATTGATCAGCCCCAACACCATATGCTGACAAAAGACGTTGGTCACGTGACATTTTTTATTGAATGATTGTTCAGACCCTTTTTTCAATCTAGTAAAAGATTCACGATAATATTATCAATACTATCGTCTGAATTTTGTTAGACGGGGTTCATGATCATTTTATGTGTTTTCGGGCTAATCTTTTTGACTTTGGTGAAGGAGAAATGTAAACTCGATTCCACGTAATTTGAGAACTTTGTCATCAAACTCAGAAGATCAGGTTTCATAATTGCAGACCCCTAAGCTGTCAAATTCATCATTGATCCAGGGTGATGACAAAAGAAAAGTGTTACAGATTGATTCATGTTAAAGTAGCAACGAACTGTGAGGGGTGGGGGTCTTCGTCTAAAAGACAACGGAGAAGATCTTTGCTTCAATAAATCTAATTCTTCTTTTCGCTCTTCAATCGGATAAAATACAGGTTGCCTCAAAAGTGAAACTCGATAAGTCCCAAAATATTGATGCCATAAACCAACTTCTTCCTTGTGTGCCATGTCCCTTCAGGGCGTGGTCGATCATTTCTCTTCGCAACTTCCTTATCGGTTTCTGCAACTCTGCGGTCGTTGTACCCTACGGCCGTCTTCATCTCACAGGAAAGGCCCGTCTCACCGATCATCTGGAAACGCTTTCATTCCATTGCCTAAAATCGAGTATGGTTGATTTTTTTTCTCGTTTCTTTCTTCTTTTTTTTTGTTTGTTTGTTTGTTTTTACAGTTCTTAGCTGTAATTGGTGACAAAAATGCGTGGTTGTCTGAAGTTGATGCCATGGGGGGGGGCGTTTGTGGGGGCAAAAAACATCTACGTCGGACACAGTTCTGATAGCCGCCATTTGTATTTATTCGTGCCAGAAATAGGGGTAGGTCACTCACTCTAATGTCCCAAGAAAAACGTTAACGTGGGAATCAACCTTTTGAAAGTCACTGCCTTCTAAAAATAAATCAAGATGAAAACAAAATTCCTCACAAAACTCTACATGATGATAGTCCCTCATCTAAAAAATTAAGACATAAATTTTAGACATTGAGCAATTTTGAATTTGCCTGTTTATGGGTGCCTTTAAAAAAGAGAAGGATACATAGGACCCACCTGAGATCACCTGAGATGATGATAAAAAAAATTACTCAATAATCTGATTATGTATGCGTGTGCGTGTGCGTGCATGTGGATGTGTGTGCGTCTTTGTTAGTGTGTGTGTGTAGATAATTGGTTTTAGAAAGAAAAAAGAAGTAAAATGGGGTGCAACTGAGGAAGAACAAACAAGGAAATGTAGTGTATCTGAAAAAGAAAAAGAAGAAAGAAAGAAAGAAAGAAAGAAAGAAAGAAAGAAAGAAAGAAAGAAAGAAAGAAGAGGCACAACCAAAAAAAAAGTAAGAGACGTAACTAAAAAAGAGAAGGGGGGAAGAAAAAAGAGAGATATCTAGCTGAAATGAAAAGAAAGAAAGAAAGAAAGAAAGAAAGAAAGAATGAAAGAAAATGCGCAACTGAAAAAGAAAGAAAGAAAAGGTGCAACTGAAAAGAGAAAGAAAAAAAGGAGGGAAACAAGAAAAAGGCCCAACTGAAAAAGAAAGAAAGAAAGGAAGGAAGGGGTGCAACTGATGACGAAAAAAACAAACTGAAGTGAAATAATCATGGCTTCATGAAAAAAAACTACTTACAATCAATAAAAGCTTTTCGCCAATGATATGCGCAAATAACAATCCATAATTTCGTCCCTCAAGCTGACATTTTTGATAATTCGCAACTTTTTCTTTTCTACAATGTTGGTATGGGATTCTTCAGACAATCAAAATCATTTTTATCCCACCAAAACCGAAAAGCATTTGAAATCTGACAAAAGCTTGAAATAGTCGAAATCTTATTACACGCCTGAGACGTATCTTGAAACCAGCGAAAACGTGTTCTAATACCAGTAATATAAAGATAGAGAAGAAAAACCAGGATATTATGAATATCCTCTACGCACTAGTGGTTCACAGGAACAGGGTTGGACGAACAGGGAATTTGCTCCCTCTATCCCTGATCAGGGCGAAGGGGTTTTGAAAGTTGGAACTTTATAAAGGCCAGGAATTAAGGGGTCACTATGAATAGTGACAGCTTGGGGCAAGTCATATCTCAGACTCTCCCTATTCTTTGAGTGACTACTAACATCTAGATATATCTACCCTCCTCCATGGAATATATCATTTCGCACCTACCATGCACCCCTAAACTGGTTCAGTGGGGATGATCATTTCAGGGAAATGGATGTTAAAATGATTGGAGATGTGGACTACAAAACCGTTGACCATTCTGTAGAATCTGCATCTGATGCATTGCATACACAAGCTAAAAGCTGCTGTTATAGAAGGATCCGCTCTCAAACTAATCACTTCTCCCGAAGCCGACCGTTCCACATTTTTTTACATAAATTCAAAACATTTTGGAGATATTGTGTGGATGGTTATGAACTTTTCTGCGATGTTATATGACTACGATGTTGGGGAAGTTATTCAGAATGGGTCTGCTTTAAAATTTACTCACTTCTTTCGTATTCTATCATCCATCCTTCAACAAATTTCTTTAAAATTCTTTGAGGACTTTTGGATATATCGTATGAACAGTCATGTAATTTGGGCGATATTACTCTTAGACATATAAACATAACGTAGGGAAGTAATTGTAAATGGATCTGCTCCAAATTTATCTGTAGCCTATTATCCATCATTTTCCAAAATTCGATATAAATTAATTGAGTCCTTTTAGAGATATCATGTGAAATATTGGTGATAATATGTGATATTGACATATAACTACAACACAGGGAAGCAAATTTTGCATGGATACGCCTTGATATTCAATCATTCCATCTGTAAGCCTATTCTCTATATCCCCATAACATTTCATAGAAATTTATTGAGCACTTATTGAGATATCGTGTGGACAGACAGGATCATATACATAAATGCACAGGAAACACAGTATTATATATTTTGATCAAATATGTCCTGTATCCATCCCAAATTTAGCCATCCCATCTTTATCCCATTGCCTGCCATACAACAAAATTTCATAGAAATCTATCGATTACTTTCAGAAATATCATGTGGACAGAGAGACAGACGGAATGTCGGAAAGACACGCTCACATATAGATACCCCTCAAATTTTGTTTGCAGAAATAAAAAAAATCGTATTTTACTTGTAAAAGCCAAAGTCCAGAATTAGAGAGATGCTTGTCTGTAATTGTGACTGTTTGAAGGAATACCAACAAGAATTCATGGGGCATGACACATTTGGCGACAAATCAATTAATTTATGCAATAAGTATGTGTCAAAAATTCATGTGAACAGTATTTTCTTCAACTTTGTCTATAGAATAAAATATTTAAAAGATGATACAATCATGGGAGAGAACAATATGTTCTCTAACGCTATCATTTAAGGAAATGAATGAATTTTTGCGTGTCGAAATTTCCTTGAATTTCTTTAAATTCCGATGGGTTGCAAGTAAACATTCTTCCTCTCAGACTGTTTCCAGATGTTCAACTGATGGAACCTTGAAGGGATGTTTAGACAGCGACTTTAGAGGTGAGATGTTAAAGTGATCCAATTATAAAGATATCAAAAGACTGATAGATAGATAGATAGATAGATAGATAAATGTATTTGGTTGAATATAAGCAGACATGGATATCAACGGACCAAGACGGATAGATATGAACAGACTGAGACAGACAGACATAGATAGATAGATAGATAGATAGATAGATAGATAGATAGATAGATAGATAAATATTAAAAGACTAGGTCTTATTCTATGGCGTTTGACTCACGAGCAGAAGGTCATAGGTCTGGACCTAAAAAACTCTTCATAGAACACTTTCTCTAAAATAACTGGGTATATTGGGCTCTCCAATCTTGAAAGAGCAACCAGCCAAGTATAACTCTGATTCCAAATCAGGGAGTTGAACAGCCAAGTTGACGTCACTCTGGCAATTCCAACAGCCAAGCTGACGCTACACGTATCGGTCCCTGCTTTTCTCTTGACAACATCAATAAGGTCGAGTGGTGGATTCTGGCGACAGGGCACCTCTGGATTTTCATACTCTTTGCCCATGCATCCACCCCGTTGGGGACGTTCCATTGTCTGTAGAGCCAAAACGGTGGCCATAATTTTGAGTGAGTATCGTAAAATTGTACAAGATGAAAATAGTTCTTGCGTGATCGCCGAGAACAATCAGTTTTAACTTGAGACGCAAACGGAACTATCTTGAACAAATACTTATTTTTGGAAAAATTGATTCGAAAAGTTTCTGAAAACTGGGGAGCGGGTCTGGTTAATCACTCAATGGACACTGTCATATGACAAACGTCTTTTGGGTAGCATCTGTTGTTGGCGGTGATCAATTGAAACATTTGAAAAAAAATGATTAATAAACGAAGAAGACCAATGTTTGAAAAAAATTTTTTAAAAGGAACCAAATGTGATTGCTCCCGAACCAATATCGCATGAACTAACATTGTAAATTGAACCTCCCCCTAAGAACTCATTTTTGGGGAAAATATTCCAAAACAAAGTTTTTTCGATACATACGAAGGTGTGAATATCAAGTTTTTCAGTCTTCTGGCTCTATCTGGGCAACGTGTAGGCATGACATACATACATAGCTAAAAAGGTAGAATCTCTTAAAATCTGAAGGAAACTTTGTTGACAGGTTTGGTTGATAGTATCTCACAAATGTTTAGCGGTTTGTATAGCAATGGCTTCCAGTCAAAAGCCATTAAGCAATTCGAACGGAGGGAGATGTTAATAAAAATGTTGAAAAATCATCTCAAGAATTTAGAATTATTACAGATTGTGATAACTACAGGATAGGATCATCAAGATACAATAGTTTTGATTTATTTCACGATGATTTCATTATACGTTCATGGAAAATGAATAGATAGATACAAAGACTGATATAGATGATAACAGAGATAGATTAAGAGATAAAAAGATGGATAATGATATGGATAGATAATAACAAAGATAGAAAATAACATAGAAATAGATAGATGGACATATATCGATAGATAATAGTGATAGATAGATCGGTATTAACATAGATAGATAGATAGATAGATAGATAGATAGATAGATAGATCATGTTACCAGACAGATATTGACACAAATATTTACAGATATTAACTGATACAGAAATAGATATTAACAGAGATAGATGAACAGATAGATATTGATAAAGATACACACACACACACACACACACACACACACATATATATATATATAAATATATATATATATATATAGAGAGAGAGAGAGAGAGAGGAAGAGAGAGAGAGAAATGGGTAGATGTATAATCAATATAGATAATTGATATATAGATAGGTTTTAGATAGGTAGATAGATATTAACAGATAGATAGATTGGTAGATTGATAGATATCACAAATATATAGTGATAGATAGATGTTGATATGATAGCTTGATAGAAAGATAGATAAATATTGACATGATAGATAGATAGATAGATAGATAGATAGATAGATATTAACAGAGATAGATGAATTGACAGATAGGCAGGCTGAGTATTGCCACTTTCTCGCTTGCTATGTATCATTGTATCTTCGATTGGCCAAGGCATATTCATTTTAATTTTTCCAATCCAACAGATAAAAGGAGATTATTGTACAAAAATGACGTTAAAATGTGTTCATTAGATTTTTTGTTTGAACAATTATGCAAAAAAATTGAACTGTGACAGATATTCAGAGAACGATTACAAACGATATCTTTTTTAGTAAAATGGAACGGTTAATGTAAAGAATACGAGGACATTTTATGAATCTTGTCGCCAGTGGAAAGAGAGATTAGAATTAATTGTCGTATTCTAACAACCTTTACCGTGGAGTCCATGTGGGAAATCACCAGTCGTTACTGCTTCCCCAGTTTTCTGTGGGAGAGACGCTCCTCATATAATTTCACTTTCGCTACAGCAACCACCGTCTATTTGGTCTCACTGTTGCTTCCACTACCATTTTATTCTGTTTGCTTCCCGCCCGCCAAACACAAATCTCGTGTCTTCGAGATTCTACAATTTATCTATATATTTACTTGCTTTTTTAATCTTTTTTCTGTGTTCCTTGCAGTTCATGAATAGTATTGTAAGTACATGTGAGTTTGTTTGTTTTTTGTTTACTTTTGATAGCTGATAGTATATTAATTTTCTTCCAGCTAGTCAGCGACAACAGTTTCCATTATCAATGGATGAAACTTCCTTATTTTTGTTACACTAAGATTGATAGATAGATATACAGACAGATATATAGATAGTGGTGTAGAGCAATAGAAACTCTAAATTAAATTGTAGACAAGATAAACCCTGCTACATGGCATTTAAGGGGGTCGAATAGAAAGAATCACTTGAGAACTATCATGTAGCTAACATTGAAATTGGGAAGGAATATGTGTGTGTCGGGTAATAAAACGTCAAAAACTTTGTTCTTACCGAAGCACGCTCATAAATAGAAAATATTGAATAATTTTCGCCACAAAATGGCTGTACACAACACGATAAAAGATATCATAGCTGGAGTTAATGACGCAAAATGACATAAAAAGTATAGAATTTGTTTCTACTCAAAAGAATTCAGATTCATTTAGATATGTTACATTAAATAAATATTTAGTAAAACCACTGACAGCATGTATATGGAACTATATATTCTGTAGTTATTATGAAGGTTACTGAAATCCTGAAAATGTTCATTGAATCGAATTAACGCAAGTATATGTATGAACGTGAATGCCTGTGTGTGTGTGTGTGTGTGTGTGTGTGTGTGTGTGTGTGTGTGTGAGTGTGTGTGGAAGATAGTATAGAAAATGTACTTACGTACTAGTATGAATATTTATAAATTGAAACAGGGACTACGCGTAAGAAATAACTATATATAAATGCACATATACAAATATATGGAAACAGTTTCACACAGGGTAAAACCAATAGACCCGCAGCCTGATACAGTTATCATCTTTTCAACGTAAGTCTGAGGATATATATATATATATATATATATATATACGTATCTGTGAGTGTGTGTTTGTGTTTGTGTATGATATAGGCATGTACAGCCAAGATGCTGTCTGCTCTGAATCACATACCAACGTCATCTATTCAAATGTTTCCTCCAGCGTTAACCCTTCAACATTCAAAATGTGCACTAGAGTGACTTAATCAAAAACCCCGAGTGGCGAAAAATGAAGATCACCGTCTTTCTAAGACCGTACAGTTCAGCGAACTAATATGTAGCCAATGAAGTGCACAGAACATGAGAGACATGGGGTCTCTATGAAAACACCCGTATATCTTTTGAAATCGACTACAGCTAATTATCAGTAGAGTTTGTCGACGGGATGACTTGAATATACCAGGTCATCCGGGCAACCAACCTGAATAAATCAAGCAAGCAATTTTGAAATATCTCTTAAGCCAGTTAGCCGACAGCTGCAATGGCCCAGTGAATGAATCACTGGGTTCCGGAGACAGGGATTAAGGTTTCGACTCCTGTTGGATGCGAGACTTTTCCGTTTCGTTTAGTTTATTTCAAATTAAAGCTATTTGCCAGAGAAAAAAAGATGTCAAATTAGCATTCAGCTTGGGAATCTTCATTCTAGCTTGATAATTAATGGGCTCATCATACTTGAACTCATTGAGGACGCCAAACAAGTAATCTTGAAGAATATCATGATCACGTCGTATGTCAACGCACATGATCCAATGGTTAAGGCATCAGCCTCCTAAGTCAGGAATTTTGACTTCGAGATATTTCGGGGAAAACAACCATCCGTTTTCTTTAATTAAAAACCAAAGCGACTTGCTGGCTGGGTTTTCAAAGTTGATACTTGGGCATTTGACTTGCCAGTCTGCATTCCAGATTTTTTCAATTTCAATTTTTCTGCATTCCATCATAAAACCATCGAAATTAGTATGTCAAGCGAGCAATGTTAAATAATCACCTCAGCGAACCTGCATTTGCACCTCCGTGGCCCGATGGATAATACATCGGCCACCTAAACCGTGAAATGCGGGTTCGACTCTGTGTCCCATCCGAGGTAATGCTCATTCATTTGCTTTGAAATTAACTGCTGCTTTTGAAGCTAGTTACGTTTGGATTCACCTTGCCAGTTATCATTCAATCTTATCATTACAAAGGCTCATTTTACTTTCTGATTAAGGACGTCAAATAATCTGTTTTAAGTGCTTTATTTTATTGTCAGTGACCCATTGGAAAGGGCACATCATCCTAAGCCAAGAATGGCAGGTTTGAGCCCTGTTGCAGGCTATTATCATTCGTTTTTCAAAATATAGCAATTTGCCGTCAGAATTTTTAAGCTTCGTACATTTGAATTCGGCTTGCCAGTCTTCATTCAATCTTATCGTTTCACGAGCTGAACATATTTCTAATGAATTGAGAACGTCAAAAAAGCAATATCAAAGATTCTTAAAATAAATGACGGAAATTGATGGTTAAAATTCAATTGGAGATAATGTTTTTTCGTTTTCTGTAATCTTATTTTAAATTGTCTAACAATCCAAAAAAGCAACGTCAATGCTTTGAATTAGCGATATAACCTTCAGCATTGGTGGTGAAATGGATAGGGATCCGGATAACGGAGCCAATGACTGCAGTTTCGAGTGGGAGTAAGAATCATTCATATTTTTTTTTTCGAAATACTGCAATGTGCTGGTGGAAACTGGAAATCTTTGAGATGCTCATTTGGTTTGCCAAAATCGATTTGATATCTTCATTTCACGGTCTAAACATATTTGGAAATATATAACGATTCGAAAAAAAGCGACGTTACTATACTATTTAGCTAGAATTGAGTCAAACTGTATTTCGATCTACTGTGATATGCTGGTGGACACTGGAATGTTGTTACATTATCATTTGGCTTGCCAGTCATCATTCTATCCCTTTATTTCTCAAGCTAATCATATTTGAAATGCTTTAACAATTCTTAAGATCAAAGTTGAAGATTTCCTTTCGCTAGGAAAATGTCAGTCTTTGTGGCCCAGTGGATGAGGCGTCGGCCGTGTGAGCTGAGGATTGCGTGTTTGAGTACTGTCGAAGATAATAGTCATTACAAGGTACTGCAATAGGCAGGTAGATACTTGAAATTTGCCACCCTGCCATTTGACTGACCAGTCTCCATTCAATCCCTTTATATCCCAGAATAATCATATTTCTAATGATTTGGCATTTCTGAAGAGCTATGTTAAAGATTTACTTTTGTTTAAAAAACCACTGCGTTCATGGCCCAATGGATAAGGCACTGATTTCCTAAAATTGAAATATTGGGTCCAAGACCCGTCAGAGGTAAAATGCTTCCGTTTCCTTCAATTCTGAATTGCAACATCAAAGATTCCGTGAGGCAAAATGTCAGCAATTCTGGGCCAGTAGATAAAGCAACAACCTGTGGACCCAGGGATCACAGTCCCGTTCTAAGTAATAATCATAAGTTTCTTTCAGTGAAAAATAATGCAATATATCGCTGGAAATTTGCCAGTCTCCATGCAATCTCCTTATTTTGGGGTTAATCATATTGAAATTGATTTCGCGAATTCTGAAATGTCAGCTTTTGTGGCTCATCACCAGCCTCCTAACCCGGAGAGTGTTGGTTTGAGTCCCGTTGGAGATATCAATCATCCGCTTTCTTTATTTACAAACAACTGCAATATGCTGGTATACACAGAAAATTGAATATATCATCATCTGGCTTGCCGGTTTGCATTCCATCATTCTTTTTAGGTAGGATTTAGGACAGCGTTTGTGACCCAATGGATAAGAAACCGGTGTTTGATTCCCGTCAGGAGTAAAAAAAATCATTGCTTTTATTCAATCAAAAAAACTGAAGAGACTGGTATTTCGTTACATCATCATCCCCTTATTTCCCAAGCTAATCATATTTGTGTATCCCAATCTACTGCAATACATAAGAAGCTGGTATTTTGTCACATTGTAATTTGGCTAGCAAGTCTTTAGACTGTTATTTCCTATGGTAATCATGCTGCAAAGGATTTAGTAATTCTAAAAAGCAATGTTAAAGATCCTCTCTCCGGAGGAGATAGGCCCAATGGATAAGGCACTAGCTTCCTCAGCCGGGGATTGCTAGTTCGAGTCCCGTCAGAAGTAATAATCATTGTTCTTATTTAATCAAGTCCACTGCAATACGTTAGTGGAAACTTGTATTTCGTTATATTGTAATTTGCCTTACAAATCTTGATTCCGCCCCCCTCATTTCCAGGACTAATCATATCCCAAAAGATTTAGCAATCCTTGAGAACAATGTTAAAGATTTTCTTCGTTGTTAGTAAGAAAGCCCCCGTGACCCGAAACGATGAGACCCTGGCCTCTCAATCCGGGGATTGCAGGCTCAGGTCCCGTTTAATCCAATCTACTGCAATACATTCACAGAAATTCTGAAAAACAATGTCAATGATTCACTTTGGTGGCAATAGGACAATTTCTGTGGTCCAATGGATCAGGCAACGGACTCTAAAGTGTTTATTCCCTTATTTCCTGGGTCAATAACATTTCAACAACAAAGAAAATTCTTTTTAATTTTGTTCCCTTGTTAAGGGTATTTGGCTTTAATTTTTGGGGGGTGGTCCCTGTGGAAACAAATCACCCTTACCAAATACGAGTGATGTGGCCGGGACTTTTGGGACCACAGCCCCAAAAGAAATAGTCGGTATAGCTTTCATTGTACAAACCATGGGGAGTGTAGGGCAATACCCCGCCACACTGGCCAATGACATTTGTTTTTTTCTTTGTGAGACAAATGATAATTCAATGTAATACCAGTTTATAATTTTACAATTTTAAGAATTTTACAATTCTGAAAAATGCTGAATCATTTGGAATATGATTAAGCTGGGGACCAAGTGCATATTAACTCATCAGACAAATGACAATTCGACGAAATACCAGTTTTTACAGCCCGATTGCAGTAAATTGGATTAAATAAAAGCAATGATTATTACCTCCAACCGGACCGGGGCCGAGACCAACGACCCCAGACCCCAACAGGGGACGCCGGTGCCTTAACCATTGGGCCACAACGGCCATCTTATTATCACCAAAACCAATCTAAAAATTGCTGAATCATTTGAAATATATCTAGGCAAGGGAATCAGTGCGTGGAGACTTGTGAAACAAATGACAATTCGACAAAGTACCAATTTCCAGTAAACTCTCACAGTAGATAGCATTAAATAGAGGCAATACTTTTTACCTCCGACAGGAATGGAACCCGCAATCCCCTGCTTAAGAGGCCTGTGTCTTATCCGTTGGGTCACGAATGCCATGTTAATGCCTCAAAAAACAATCACAAAATTGTCTTTTAGAATTACTGAATACTTTGAAATACATTTAGGCTGGGGAATCAGTGCGCAGAGACGTGTCAGACAAATGACAATTCAGCAATTACCAATATCAACCAAACTTTTGCAGTAAGTTGCATTGAATGGAACCAATGATTTTTTAACTCAGACAGGAATCAAACCTGCAATCTTTAGGTTATGAGGCCGGTGCCTTATCCATTGAGTCACGAAGACCATCTTAATACCTTCGAAAACAATTTCAAATTTTTTTAGAATTGCTGAATCCTTTGGAATGCATTTAAGCTAATGAATCAATACCTTGACACTTGTGAGACGAATGACAATTAAAAAAGTACCAATTTCCACTAGACTTCTAGAGTAGATTACATTGATTAAAAGCTTAAAATTTTACCTCAAACGGGACTCAAACCCACATTCCATTGCTTACTAAGACTCTGCCTTATCCAGAGGAAAAGGTAAGAAACACTAGACTGGAAAGGAAACAAAAAAATCTAAAAAAATCTAAAAAAGAAAACATAACAACCTAGGACAAAGTACAAAAGTTCAATAAAGCTTTAGTAGAAAGACTTTGAGACCAAACAAACTTTTTTTTACCACCGACGGGACTCGAACCCACAATCCCCGGCTTAGGAGGCCGGTGCCTCATCTATTGGGCCACGGAAGCTTATTGTCTTGTGTATGCAGTGCCTTTTTTCCCATTTTCCATCTTATCAACCATGGGAAGAAGGTAAGAAACACTAGGCTGGAAAGGAAAACATAAAAATCTAGGACAAAGTACAGAAGTTCCATAAAGCTTATGTAGAAAGACTTTGAGACCAAACAAAACAATCTTTACAACCGATGGGACTCAAACCCGCAATCCCCGGCTTAGGAGGCCAGTGCCTTATCCATTGGGCCACGGAGGCTTAGAGTCTTTAGTACGCAGCGCCTTTTTTCCCATTTTCCATCTTAGGAAAGGTAAGAAGTACTAGACTGGAAAGAAAACATAAAAATCTAGGACAAAGTACAGAAGTTCCATAAAGCTTATGTAGAAAGACTTTGGGACCAAATGAACAATCTTTACCACCGACGGGACTCGAACCCGCAAACGCTGGCTTAGGAGGCCGGTGCCTTATCCATTGGGCCACGGAGGCTTAGTTTTTTGTGTATGCTGTGCTTTTTTTCCCATTTTCCATCTTATCAACCATGGGGAAAAGGTAAAAAGTACTAGACTGGAAGGAAAACATAAAAATCTAGGACAAAGTACAGAAGTTCATTAAAGCTTTAGTAGAAACACTTTGAGACCGAAAGAACAATTTTTACCACCGACGGGACTCGAACCCGCAATCCCTGGCTTAGGAGGCCAGTGCCTTATCCATTTGGCCACGGAGGCTTAGAGTCTTTTGTACGCAGCGCCTTTTTCTCCCATTTTCCATCTTATCAACCATGGGGATAAGGTAAAAAGTACTACACTGGAAAGAAAACATAACAATCTAGGACAAAGTACCGAAGTTCGATAAAGCTTTTGTAGAAAGACTTTGAAACCAAAAGAACAACTTTTACCACCGACAGGACTTGAACCCGCAATCCGTGGCTTAGGAGGCTGGTGCCTTATCCATTGGGCAACGGAGGCTTACTGTGTTGTGTATGCATTCCCTTCTTTTTTTTTACCATTTTCCATCTTATCAACCATGGGGAAAACGTAAGAAGTACTAGACTGGAGAGGAAAACAAAAAAATCTAGGATAACAATCTAGGACAAAGTAAAAAAAGTTTGATATAACTTAAGTAGAAAGACTTCGAGACCAAACAAAAAATTTTTACCACCGACGGGACTCGAACCTGCAACCCCCGGCGTAGGAGTCCGGTGCCTTATCCATTGGGCCACAGAGAACTTCTGTAACGCTTAAGTAGAAAGACTTTGGGAGCAAACAAACATTTTCTACCAAAGATAGTACTCGAACCCAATTGAATAAATGCAGTGATTTTATATCTGACAGGACTTGAACCTACATACCCTGCTCAAGAAGCCGATACCTTATCCACTGGGTTTTGAAGACCATCTCAATACTTTTGAAAACAATATCAAATTTTTTTTTAGACTTGCTGAATCCTTTGAAATACATTTTGGGCTAGGGAATCAGTGCTTGGAGATTTCTGAGACAAATGACAATTTGGCAAAGTACTACTTTACACTAAACACTAGCATTAGATTGCATTGAATAAAAGCAATGATTTTAAACTCTGATGGGACTTGAATCTGTAATTCCCGGCTCAGAAGGCTGGTGCCTCATCCATTGGGCCACAAAAGACGTCTCAATGCCTCCCAAAACAATCTCAAAATTGTCTTCTAGAATGGCCGAATCATCTGCAATTCATCTAGGCTGGGGAATCAGTGCCTGGAGACGTGTCAGACAAATGACCATTAGGCAAAATAACAATTTCCACTAAACTCTTGCAGTTGATTGCATTAAATAAAAGT
>OY735232.1:16176792-16179292 GCA_963457665.1 Thysanoteuthis rhombus | reverse complement strand
TCTTATCTCCAACTCTTCCAAACTTGACTCCTATGTCTTTAGCACAGTTCCAAGTCCGCCTATTATTATTGGCACTACCCTGACTTTCATATTTTACTCCTTTCTTACTTCCTGGTACTTTTATACTTTCTTACTCTTTCGTATTCGCTCTGTGGTCCGGAGACACAGCCACGTCTATGATTTGATAGGTTGTCTCTTACTTGAAATGACGTTATTGTATTCTTGCATCAACTTTCTGTCTAAGATAAGAGTATCTGTGCGCTGTATCTTGGATCAAAGTACCGCACTGCAGTCGTCTGCCTAAGATCCGAGTGTAGTATCTGTGAGCCTTTTTTAGGATTGAGCAGAGTCTTCGCAGCATTCCTCTTTAGGAGCAGAGTGTAATATATGTGAACTGATTGAAGTGTTATACACACACACACTCAAACAATGTCGTACTGAAGTCAGTGCGAAAGGTGCAGATGCACTGAGCCCAAAGATTTTAGGGGCGTCCCCCAGAACATGTTTTTAAAAATATTTTGATATCAACTATTTTTGGCGGGGAAAAGAAAGTAAGAGGTCTCAACCAAAGTTGTTAGAGGTTTCATTATGACACGTAAAGATAGACTATTTTCCTTAAAAATTCATGATTTCATGAATATTTAATTCTTGTTTTGATTTGTTTGAAAGTGCAGCAATAACTCATATATTGCAGGTTTTTTTCATTGTTGTTGGTTTTGAGTTGTACGCTTACTGCAGAACAAATTAATCCAAGTTTAAGAAGGGAAAAAACATATTAAAGCATAAGACTTTGAACGGTGCATTTTTAAACAGTATTAAAAAATTAGGAACGAAATAATTCCACTGAGCAAATTATACCAATAACAGCAAAAATAGAAGTCCTCTCCCCAAATTTTATGTACTAGGCATCATCAATGTTCAATTCGTCTCTGCATATCTGGTGGCTGTCGGTGGAAATCAAGTGACAGCAAGTATCTTCAACTCAACAGATCATATATTATTGATTCTTTTGTTCCGTAATTTCCTCTTTAGAAGATATTTTGCTTTCATTTCTCGTCGTTGCTTCATCTGAAAACTCACGGCGCGAGCAAAACTACTTTTTATTATGGATCTAAAACCGTAGAGTAATAATTGCAGTTATCATTACAAGGAATATATTGTTATCAAAATGTATTATTGGAGCAAAAACAACTTCATCGCTTTCTATCTCTGTCTGTTTATATTTATCGATCCAGCCAGCTAGATAAATAAATCAGATCATCGTCCATCTATCTATCTATGTTCCCAACTACTTAAGTATCTTACTAACCACGTACGTACCTGCGTATCTCTATCTCAGTCTATTCATATCTACTTACCTATAAATCTATCCATCTCTGGTGGGTTATGTCCAAATATCTATCTATCTATCTATCTGTCAATCTATCTATCTATATATCTATCTATGTATCTATCTATCCCAGTCTGTTTATATCTATTTATCTATCTATCTATCCATCTATATATCTATATGTCTGTCTGTATATCTGTCTGTCTTCTATCTTAGTATCAATTCTCTTTGATGGATTTTTTCTTAACTTTCTATCGCTGTTACCCCGCTATCCAAAAGTAAAGCGTTTCTATAAAATTGCTATTTTGAGCGTTCCCGGACCTCCAAAATTGTGATGATGGTGTGTTCAGTTCAGTCATATGCATACAAAGAGGAAAAGGGTGTGCGTTACCTCTATAACAGCTAGTTGCAAAACAAACCGCGGATGCTTTTTTTTGCTTTTCGCTTTTTCTTTTTTCGTAAAAGCAAAAAACTTGTGTGAAGCATATTTTGAATATCCAAGAATATCCGTATAGGAAGAATGATTCATCTTTATAAAAAGTGAAAACTTTTTCATGTTTCTGTTCGATTTCCTTCCAATTTCGCATTTTCATTCATTCCCTGAAATTACCTCCTTTCTTCGTTTTGAACGTTTTCATTCTGTCTTTTTTTTTCTTCTTTTGACTTCATGTCTTCCCTTTCATTAGTTTTCATTCTCTTCTTTGAACGAAAGAAAAGTTTTTTTTCAAAAATTCTTAATAACTTCATCTACTTTTTTCTTTTATTTATTCTCTCTCTTTTTTAATTTCTTTTTTTCTTTTTCTCTCTTTTTTCCTGATTTTTATTTTTCCCCCCTCTTCATTTTTTCTCTTTCTTTCTTTTCTTCTTTTTTGTTTCAATTTTCCTTATATTTTCTTTCTTTCTTCCCTTCTTTTTTATTCTCTTTCTTTGTCTCTCACTTTCTTTTTAGTCTCTCTCCTCATTTTCCTTTCCTTTCTTTTCCTTCCAATTCATTTTCTCCTTTTCCGTTTCATTTTCTTTACTTTTTTATTCTTTCTTTCTTTTTTTTCCTCCTGATCTGCATTTCTTCTTTTTCTTTATTTTCTTCGTTTTCGAGTCATTTTCCCTTACTTTTTTCTGTATTCCTTTCCTCTCCTCACTTATGTCAAAATTTCCTCTCATTCTTTCCTT
>OY735232.1:15999292-16166792 GCA_963457665.1 Thysanoteuthis rhombus | reverse complement strand
TTTACCAAAGTTTGAATACTGATTGCTGGAAGCTGTGCGAAATACGCAGCCATTTTAGGATATTGTCATATAACTAACTTTTGTTTTGTAACTTTTATTGTTCATATATTCTTGCAATACAATTTCATATTTACAAAGCTTGCACCTGTTTGGCTCCTACGATTCCAACAATTAATTACAGGTGAATTACAGGTATAGTTCCCTCAAAGCTGTACGTGTGTGCGCGCTCATTTTTTTTCTGCAACTAGCACTCGAGGGGGATTCATAAGCACTCAACAGGTTATTAGCCTAAAATAATGTGGAAATTATTAATCATGCTAACATTTATCATCACAGGTATAACATTATTAATAATAATAATAATAATGATAATAATAATAATAATAATAATAATAATAATAATAATAATAATAATGTATTAGAATTATACTTATAGAGAGTACTCTCTTACCTGACTGATTTTTGTTTCTATGAATCAATGGCTGTTACTGTTATTAATTCATTTCGGCTTTGCATCACATGAAGATGAATACTCACCGATGTTTTATTTAACTGAACAACAAACTGAACAAAGTAGTTCTTTAATGGAATAAAACCTTGAATGAATATGTTACTTCGTCGAATGCAATCATACTTGCATAACATCAAAATATGCCAATGCAATTCGATTAGCTAAGAGAGATTGTTTACAATTGCACGATCAATCAGTGCGGACATAGTTTTGTCAAAGGGATTTCTGGTGAAGGTTGTTCTTGTTTCTCCATCCATTCTTCATAGTTTTCTTCATTGTAATAATTGATTTAGATTTGATGTCTCTAACCAGTTTTAATTGAATCCATAACCTCGTGGATCATCGAGGTGCCTTGGCATTAGGATGTGGACACGGGGATTAACTCGGTAGTGCCCAACTTTCCTCCATGTGACATGCAGCTGGTTTTACTAGGCTGCGTGGTACCAACAGCAGGGAGTTATCTCTTACCTGAATCAGAGTTGTCCTTCTCCCAGACCGGTTGACAACCAAGGGTAGAGAGCCTAAGCTACCTAACTATTCATCCATAGAAAGAGGGATACTTTGGGCACAACGGTTCTCGTAAGATCGCCGAAGCTAAATAGCGTCAAGTCCGGTCAGTATCTAGATGGGTGACCATTGGGGAGTACTAGGCGCTGTAAGCAGAACGGAACTTTGACCGGCCTAGCAGACCGGTAGTTGCACTAATCCCATGATACACTCGATGATATCTTAGGCGGAGATGCATACATGCATCGTGTTGTTTTTATTGGTTGATCTTCTTTAACGTTCCTAAGACGGGAATGTTTCTTTTTACTAAGTGTGTACGTACCCTGTTATACGTGCCTCGTAGATATGAAACACGTCTAAGTTTTTTGCTATATGAAAATGCAAACATGTCACATGTATACAACATTTACCGGTAATCATACATGGGGACATTATATACGTATATATATACATAATCAACTCAAGCATCTCAATTATCTGATATCATTTGTCCACAACTTGGTGAGGGCCTCTCCAAGCTCTTTCTGTGTCTTTTAAAGCATTGCACAAGTTGCTTGTTAATATATTTCTATTCTTACAAAGTAGTCTTCCAGCCAATTTTTGTACGATGCTTCATTCCGCTTTCGTTGTTTTTCTAAGTAAATATCATGAGTAAATGTATTCTTTCATCATCAGCAGCCTTTTAGCGTCCGTTGTTGGACATAAACCTTTCCGACGATTCGCCAGACCTCTCTAACATGGGTGTCACGGGCCAATGCTTTCTGAAATTGACTAGTTTGTCATGCATCTCATATTTTATCGGCTGTGTTTTCGCATATGATCTTTGGGGATCCACGTTGTGAGTCGGGATGTCCAGCGGTCGTCTGGCATTATTGCAACATGACCAGCCCCTTGCCATTTGAGTTTTCAAATCGTTTCCATGATATTTCTGATCCCTTTATTTCCTCTAAAATCCTGCGCTGTTTTATGATCTTTCCATGTGAAAGAATCATGTTCAACCTCAGAGCATGATTCTTTATTATGCATGTTGCATGGTTATCAGCTTGAAGGTCAATCTTTTGGTAAGATTCTATGTTTCAGCTCCATAGGTGACTATCGGGAGGAACCAATGGTTGTAAACTTTTCTTTTTATGAGAAATGGAGTTTCCTTGTTCTTGAAGGTTTAGCTGGCTCTACCGAAAGCTTACTAGCCCAGAGTAATTCTACGCTTGATTTCTTCTTTTTGGGGGGATTTCATAGAGATTCGTTGTTCTCGGTAGATATTGTTGGCTTACTTTCTCAACCAACTCATTTTCTATTTTGATCACTGTGTCTTTGTGTTTTATGTGTTTGTTTTACTGAAAGTCATGTGAACGCCTACTTTCTTGCTTTCCTCATTCAGTTTGTCTCGCATTCTTTGGAAATCATGGCGCTTCTCAACAAAAAGGACCAAGTCGGCAACAAATTTGAGGTTACAAATATCATCATCATCATCATCAGTCTTTTAACGTCTGTTGTTTGACATAGACCTTCTGTAGGATTTGCCACACTTCACTATCATGGGCGTTGTGAAGCCAGTACTTCCTGAGCTTGTGTAGTTCGTCTCACCATCTAATATTCTGTCGGCCTCGGTTGCGTATGTGATCTCGGGGGATCCAAGTCGTGAGTCGTGATGTCCATCAGTTTTCTGCCATTCTTGCAACATGGCCAGCCCACCGCCATTTGAGCTTTTTAATGGATTCTATGATGTCCCTAACTCTTGTCTTTTCTTGGATGTACTGTGCTGTCCTGTGGTCTCTCCATGTGAGGCCCAGCATTATTCTTTCATGTGCACGTTGCATGGCTCTCAATTTACGAGTCAGTTTCTTGGTTAGGTTCCATGTTTCAGCTCCATAAGTGACTATTGGGAGGATGCATTGGTTATACAGTTTTTTTTTTAGGATCAATGGGATCTTATTATTTTTGAAGGTTGGGCTAGCTCTGCCAAAGGCTTGCCATCCTAGTGTGATTCTTTGCTTGATTTCTTCTTTTGAGGGTCTCATGGAGATTCGTTGTCCTAGGTAGATGTAGTGGTGTACTTCTTCCAGTTGTGTGTCCTCGATTTTGTTCTTAGTGTTTTTATCCTCAATGTGGTTGTTGCACATAATCTTTGTCTTGCTGAAGTTTATATATTCACCGTCTATTCTGATTCATTTGTTTTCACAAAGGTCTAGGTTTCGGAAGATCATTTCTAGGCAGGCTGTGAAGAGTTTGGGAGAGTTGGTATCACTCTGTCTCACCCCCTTTTCGAGTATTGTTGAACTTTTGTCTCTATACCGTTCATCTTCAATTTTCTTTACGTTTTCTCCACTTAGTTTTGCATGTTTTGATATTATTGCAATGTCATCCGCAAATCGTAAATGGTTCAAATATTCTCCGTTTGTGTTTGCTCCGTTTTCCAAAAGACCTTCCATGGCTAGCCGTGAATAATTTAGGTGAAATTATAAAAATGCGGTTTATTGACCTGCAGTGTCAACCAATAGTTGAACCTATGATTTGCAGCTTGAAGATAGAGACTAAAAAAGAAAGAAAAATCTATTTTCACTTTGCACGAGAGTCGGGGAAGAAGCTGGTCTTGCTCTCAAGTCAGGGGATGTGTTGCCCACGCTCCTTTCTATTTACGATTCTACGTTTACAGACATTTTCCGAAACTCTACCACTAACAGAACTCAAAACTTCCATTATTCGATGTATTTTACTATTTCAGTAACTCAGAATTCTATTCCGGTGATGAATTCTTAGAACCTTTTCGGGATTGCGATCCAAACTATTTTTTTTTTTTTGAATGCGTAAGACTGTTTCCATGTTTATTGAATGTATAATGATGAATTCAAATGCATAGAATTATTTCCAATAGGTCGTTCATATCCAGAAACTCAGGTTAAAGGGTTATCAAAACATTTGCAGAGTAATATGACATGCAATTAGTTTTTGATTCGAAAGCTAAAGAAAGGAGAAGAGAGGTCGAGAAGATATTGCACATTTTTTTTGTTTGAAGATGGCGAGTGAAATGAAATGCAAATGTTTCTAAAGTTGGCTAGGTTAACACAGGTGTGGCCACAGTGGGTTGTGAGAATCATACATCCGTGCGTGTGCGTGATAGTAAGAAAATGTGGGCGTGCGTGCATGAAGTTTTATCGTCCCTAGTTATTGGTCTCTGTAAACATACAAATCTACCAATAATCATAATGACCTTCAAGTCTTTTGGTCCCTGAATCACGTACAACGGCAAGATAAATTTGCAATGTCTAGGTTTGGCTAGTAATCTATGACCCTGAAAACAAAACGATCAGTCGCCAAATAGACATTTAAAAACTATTAATACAATGGTCGACTTTATTCGAGAAAAAGTCTTTTAAAAACGATTTACCTGAAGCTGCATGGTTGATTGAAGAATTCTCTTTCTTTCAAAAAGCGATTGCTGTATTTTCCGGTATATAACCCTCGGGATGAACGCCAATTTGAACCACTTTTGACAGGCGTGCGGGTTTTATGCCCGTGTGGGTTATCTGGTGGTACTTTTTTTCAATAGCTTTTCAACCTGAATTTTACCATGTATGTTTCCCTTTCAACACAACGGTGATAATGGTTTCAACTTGGCAAATGGATGACAATGAAAATAAGAACATGGTATTACCTTACCCTACCCTTATACATCGGTAGACCACTAAAGTAAGTGAATATTTGAAGTTGCCAGCTTTTTTTTTCAGCTCAAGTACTGATATCCATTTCTTTGAAGCTATGTTTTTCGCCTGAGCGTACAAATGCTAAATCAATGAATTCTAATTTGGTTTTTCATTCAAGATTTGTTTGTAACGCATACGATAACGCGTTGATATTGATCGTTGATTTGTAAAGATGGGTTCGAAAATGAGCGGAACCGAACAATACCAGACAATATCATACATGTAGGTAAAAGATTTCCTCGTGATCAGTTGCTGCAAAACAATTTAAAAAATGTGAGTTATACAACGATACTTGCGTACTTTTACTGATGCAAGTTATAGATCGGAGATTATGGTAGCTAAGATGGCGCCCTGTATAAGGATAAATCATTTTGGGTGGACCTAGTGTCCTCCTTCGGGGTCAAGTAATCGAAAACTCTCCCGTCTTAAAGATTTGCCAAAAAAGCCCCGCTTAACCTGCAATAAATACTGGATTAGCCCGTGAGAAGCCAGAATTTGTGGAAGGTCGCGGTAGTAACGGTCTGAAACTTTTTGTCATCTGGGAAAGACTTTCAATTTTAAATTTCTTTCGCTACCCCAAATACCAATTATGCGCTTATGTAAGCCAAAGCTGTCTAGCGTTCTTCATCAAACTGAAAACCCAACATCTTAGCCAGACGTGCAATAAAGAAAGAAGAAAAATTACATTTTTTCCATACAAATGGTATTTCTTGTTATTCAACTAACAACAATTCACAACGAAATCCTTATTTTGATATCACAAAATTATCTTCGACCTAAGAAAACTATAACACACATACACACACATACACACACATACACGTATACACTCACACACATATATATGGTAATTTTATGAAACCTTAGTTAAACAATCAGTGTAGTATTAGTTATAAAGCTTATGTTTCTGACCATCACTACTGGAATGAATTCGATCCTCACTGGCTGCCCCCAACTGTGACCCTGTGACGGACCAACCTAAAGCTTCAGCGTGTACAATATATTTCCAGCTTAGTTAGAGCCGATCCCACGGTAGCGTGGCACTCAGTGTGGATCTCACTCATCACAGTAGTCATGGTCGGCATCACAAGCTTGTTAAGCATAAAAGCACAGATTGGGAAACTTGGAATTTCGTGAAATAATTGAAATGTTAAGGGATTCCATAGAATCCTTTGAAATTTTACATTACTACAACATTTCATTAAATAATCCCTGCGAGAATATTCAAATTTCCAAACTGAACCATCATTTTTTTACTATATACTTCATTTTATTACCACATAACTAAAGCTGTTGATCTAGGGCAGTGAATAAGCAACGTCGATTGGAAAATTAAGCATAAGCTCTCGGGGAGATATTAACTCACGTCCTTTTTGTCACAGGGAATCCTGGTTAAAGTAATGATAAAAAAAATACCCCTCCCCAGTGGATAAGTCAATTGTTCCCAACGGTTAGTATGAGATATTTTTATCTACGAAATTCTTACCTTTGTGTAGAAGAATCCAGGGTCATGGACAAAGAACCAAGAAAATCACACTGTTCATTATTCAAGTGAGATTATATTTCAACTTACCATAAAAATGAAATACGTATACATTGTGTGCACGTTTATAACCATATTAACCATATATTTGTACACACTTTGAAGAAAAACTTGCTTCTTTTCTACCGTCTGCCCGTTGTCATTATTAGAAAAAATATCAGCCGACAATTTTCAGCCTAGTCCCATTCCTAGCTTCCGTTTTAGCAGACATTTTTTCACAATTCAATGGCTTTTTTCTGTTTTTGCTCTTTCGATCTGTTCTTCTTACCGACCAATTCTAGTGTAGGCCGCGCGTCTGACGTCACCGATCCCCCTCCTTCATCTTTCTCCTTCCTTCCCTTTCCCATCTCACATCCCTCTCTCTTCTCTCACCACCTCCCTTTTTCTCCTTCCTCCTCATCTCGATTACACATTTTTCTTTCCTATTCCCCCTTCACTGTTTCTTTCCATTCCCTCCCCATCTTACAATCCTCCCACTTCTCCCGCAATTTCACACCCCGATTTCTTCTCTTTCACTTTATCATCTCCCAGTCTCCAATTAACATTTTCCCTCCCCTTTTTCTCTCCTCTCTCTCTATCCCCATTTCACATTCCTCTTCCTTTTCCCCTTTTCTCCTTCTACCCTCCATCTCACATTCCTCTAACTTTTCCTCCTCATTTTTCTCATCTCCCTCCCTCATTCCTTTTTCTTCCCCCTTCGAAGATTTTTTTCTTCCTCTCTCTCTCCAAATTGCAAATTCCACCTAGCTTCGCTTTCACCCCAGTGATAATGATCTGATTTCTATTTATTCCTATCTAATACTAAAAGTCCAATTCGCCAAACTAAATTTTGCACGCATTCTCAATGGACCTAGGGGGAAGTTTCAAAGTAAACTATATATGACACACAAAACCAACATTATTATTATTATTATTATTATTATTATTATTATTATTATTATTATTATTATTATTATTATTATTATTATAGTGTTTTCACACTAGCAGTGACAGGTGTATTTCACGACAGGTTGGGTGACAGCAAGTCCCCTCCCTTTTCCAGGACTCTTCTCAGTATAACTTTAGTAGAGCTGTCGTCTGGATAGTCTCAGAGAATGTTTCCAGTGCTCCAACCACAATTGGTACTCCTGCCACCTTCAAGTTCCACAGTTGCGTCAGAAAGCTTCAAGTAATTATCTAACTTTTTGCTTTCTCTCAGCTTCCCCAGTGGCTTGCCAGAAAGGCAGAACCCGCTATCTGGCATGTCTCTCTCTTTCTGTCCACAATGACGAGATCTAGTCTTCTGGTTTGGGTTTGCTGAACTGTTTGAATCTTCAAGTCTCAGAGAAATGTGTGTCCTCTCAGACAGATTTTATACTGTGGATATACTGACAGTTTATATTATGGGTTGTCAAGGTGATCAATATCGATCCGTGCAGGTCGATGGGACCCTCTAAAGGGTCGATAAACAGATGGGGATCGAAGGGGGTGTCGATAAACGCCGGGAGGGTCAACTGGAGTTTTGGAGTCAAATACTGACAGAAATAAAAGAAACATAAAACAGTAATTTCCAATTTTAATTGCTGCATATAAGTTGAATTTTTAAGCCAAAAAATGTTCGAGAACAAAGGATCATCTTGGAGAGCAGGCGTGAAGTGCTTATAAAATGTATTGGCCGAAACTAGAATCTTGAGCAAAAAATCTTGGGGTTAACTTATACGCCAAGTTGTCTTGTAAGTCATAATTCACGGTATTTAGTTTTTGTCGTGTTTTCAACAAATGTGATATACTGACTGATCACAACTATTAGATAAGTTAATATATACTATGGATGTGGTACGTTTTTGGAAGATTTGGTACGTTTAGGCTGTGATATTCATAGGTTTGATAAATATTTCTTGGCATCCTTGCCTTGTGGTCAATGAGAGATCCAGGATTCCCTGAAGGGGTCGATGGTCAAAAAACTTTGGTGACCCTTAGTTTATATGGTCGAAATTCAATCGCTTGTACAGTTCCCCACAAATAACCCTTTGTCTTTGTTCCTGTTACCTTGCTGGACTAATTTGCTGCAATGATTATGTATTCGATTGTCTCATCTTTGTCTCTGTAAAATCTGCATTTGCAGTTCTCTTTATTCTTGTCTATCTTGGCTTTTCTTATGGTTGCTTCTTATGGCGTTATTCTGAGCCACTATTTGGAGAGATCAACGTTTCTCATTTAAAGTATACTCTTCGTAGCCATGTCGGTGTAAATTGATCTACAATTCCTTGAGTTTGTTATTTCACATTCTATTTCGATAATCAACAGATGTGATATACTGACCGATAAAAACTACTGTATGAGTTGATATATAATTATATACCCTGGCTTTGGTATGTTTTTTTGGAAGATTCAGTACGTCTTACGGTGTGATATTCGTTCGTTTCAGTTGTTTTTCTTCCCACTTTTGAATTCTTCTTTTTGTGTTTCCTGGCTCTCGAGTCTTCCTGCTGTCTATGACATCTGTTATTAGTATTTCTTTACTTTGTTTTGTATATTCTTTTAACCCTTTGATTGCCGAGTCGATGCAACCCCGATCCTCAGTAATTCCTTCACCCCACGTTTTCTATTTATATATATTTGTCAAAATCGTCTCTTGGGTGCAAGGCTTATTATAATTATCATTTCTCTGATTTGCTCTTTCATACAATCAGTTACCAAGTCTTTCACTCAAGATCAAAGATGAATGAAAGTTGTTTTTTCTTAAGATGGCATTGAGCATTTTCTGTCTTCCTTCTTTCTTTTATTTCTTCTGTCTTTTTCTTCTTCTATTTTTTCCATTTTCTCCTTTTCTATTCTCCCCTTTCTTTCTTTTGTTCCTCCTTTCTTTTATTTTTTCTACTTTTCTTCTTCTCCTCTTCTATTCTTTAACCCTCTTCCTCTTCCCTTCTTCTCCCTTTCTTTTTTTTGTTTCTTTTCTCTTTTATGTTTGTTCTACCTTTCCCGTCTCCTCCTCTCCTTTTTTCTCACTCCTGCTCCTCTTCCCGCTCTTCTTTCTTTTGTTCCTTCTTTCTTTTTTTCTATTTTTCCATCTCCTTTTCTCTTTCCTCTCCCTCAACTCCTGTTCTCCCTTTCCTTCCTTTTCTTTCTTTTGCTTTTCGGTTTTATTTGTTGGTCTTCCACCCCGTAGATACAGACACGCACATAAAATTAGAATATTATGGTAAAAATCTTTTTACCAAAAGATTTAAACAGATGGAAAATTCAACAAGAGAAAAATATAGGGAGAGTTTCACACGAGGACTCGTCAGTTGATTATATGCCTTGGCAGGGTAACTATTTGGCTGAGAGTGTTTTTCAAAGAATGTGAGCCGTGTGCATCAGTACTATCTCTTTTATCTCAGATGAATATGGATTTCCTGGATTTTTTCAAGGTGTGTATCAGTATTTTTCTTAATCATTCCTAGCGTCCCTGCAACTACTGGGATAGGGGTTGTTCTTTAAATATCATACACTTGCGATCTCTATTCCTAGATTTTTCTAATTTGGAAGTTTCTCAAATTCTTTTGCTGAGTTGTTTTCATCACACGTGATGGCCATGCCTATAAGATAGCATTTATGACCTTTGGGATCTTTTATTTTTATACTTAATCTACTGGATTGTATTGGGCTGTTGGCATGTATGCTGAAATCCCATCGAAGAGTAACACCCCCACCTTCTAACATGGATGATGGTTTGTGCTCATGCCTTTTTTCTGTATAGGACAGGTTATTTTTATTATTATTATTATTATTATTATTATTATTATTATTATTACTAATAATAATAATAATAAATTTCCATATTCACACCAGCTATCTGGTTATCAACACCGAAGAGTAAGTGACAGCAAGTGTCTTCAAGTTCCCAGTACCTTTCTTGCTATCATTGCAGACCCCAGCAAGGCGGTGTTCTTCACAGTCTAAACCTTCTTTCGAGTTTCTAATTTTCTGTTTTGGGGATTGATACCTACTACTATACATACTATTGTAACCTTCATATCCCACGCCTTTCTGAACTCCCCGGCAAGATCCAGCTATTTTTTCAAATCCCCCCCCCCTTTACATTCACTCCATGGTCGCTCCAGATTCTCTCCTTTTTCCCTCTTCTCTTTCTTGATATCCTTTCCTTCCTCTTCTGTTGTCTATTTCTTCATCTTTTCCAATGTTTTTTCTTTCTTTTGTTTTTTCAGCAATCACACATACGCCCTGCATTCTCTTTCATATTGTTTTACTTTCCGACTCCCGTTTTCATTCTTTTCCATTTTTTTCAATTCTCTCTTCCTCACCGTCTTTGTCTTGGCTTCTTCTACCCTTGTTCTTTTTCCTCATTCTTATAAGTTACCCCCTTTCCTCCCCCCACTTCCACCCTTTTCCTTCCTTTTCTCCATTTTCTTTTTTTCTTTTTCCTTGTTTTTTACTTATCATATCCTCTTCGCTTTCTCTTTTCTTCCACAAGTCCTTACATATCCCACCTTTTTTGCTGTAAATCAACTTTTTCCTTTCACCTTCCCGTTCAGCTCAGTGCACAATCAACTCAAAGACATTGGAAAAATAAGCATTATTCTGCAAGACCATTCTTTCTTTTACAGAAGTTCAAAATGCCAGTTAGAAATAATCAATTGAAATACATGTTTCTTCAGTTGAACTGGCTTGGTAGGTAGGTATTGCACGCACTGCTCTCAACAATAGTACTAGAGATTTGCACATTCCGACATTTACACCTTATGTCTAGTGAAAGCATTTTTATTTTTGTTTTTTGGAGATTCCTCTTGAAAAGGTTTTTATTTGGGGGTTCAATTTGTGATGCAAGTTTATGCTAAATTGATCCTTAGTTTGTGTCCAGCAAAGTTCATGCTTGCTTTTTGAAAATTCGAACTCTTTTGGTGATCACTGGCCAACAGAATACGAGAGAAGTAACACTCATCGATCACCCCTTTTTCCAGTTTTTTGATTGATCAACCCAAACACGGCATGCTGCCAAATACGTTGGTCATGTGACGGTTTCCATTTAATGAGTAACCAGACTTGGGGTGAGGGTACTGTTTTATTGTTTTGTTATTGTCGTTGGGGCTTGAGTAACATCAAGATACCATCATCAGTCTTTCATAGACCTCCACCCAGACTTCTCGATCGTGGGCTTCGCAGTGCCAATGTATTCAGAACTTCCCTGAATGTCAGCCACAATTGCGAGTCGGGATGTCTAGAAGTTGTCTGATATTCTTGCAAAATGGCCAACCTATTGCCATTTTAGTTTTCTGATTGATTTTATATCTCTGACTCTTATTTATTTCATTCTTGCACAATATGGCGTTTTACGATCTTCGCGTGTGATTTTAAACATGATTCCCTCCCGTGCACGTTGCATGTCTTTTTGTAACATTAGGATAAAAAAAAAAAACATTTATTTCATTTTACTGCTTTTTTAAAGAGTTCTTCTTCAGTCTTTTTCACTTTTTCTGTTTCTTTGCTTTAAATCCAAAGTCTAGTAACTCAGTGCAGGGTATCTAGTCTCCTGCACCCTATCGTATGAGACATCAATCAAGGGTGTATTTGGGGTGAGATAGCTCATTCTTCATCAAGCCTCTGTTGCATTACCGTGACATCTCAAGCATGCAGCTTTAGGAAGCTGTTAGGTTTCAGGCAACGTCATCGAGGTCACAAGGGCAGATTATGTAAACCAGGAGCGAAGTAGAGGTCAGAATATTTGAGATGAAAATCTGAGAATGGAGAGAGGGAGAAAATACAAGAATTAATGAAATTAATCCCTTTCTATTTCTGAATCTTCATATACAGATGGAGAAAGAAACTCGTGCATTGCTTCATACCAAGTAAAATAACATACTCGAAATCTTTTGTTCGGGTAAACTGTAATATCTATTTTATTTATCTTACATTGGCATCTTGTTCTTGTGAAAAAAAAAGTACTGAACGTACGGCTGTAGAATGTTCATCCAATTAATTGGATTCCTAGTTTTTCTTTCAGACCACCCGTTTTTCTTTCCTCCTGCCCCTCCTCTAACTAAGGCTCCTACCCGAGAGCTGGCCTCTCAACAGCTCATTTTGCCAACTGGCCCTGCCATAAAAATCTCGTCTCGTTCGCTTGAAAACAGAGAGCCGTTTTGAAGCTATCCGTTGATTGGCCACGTGGACGAAAACACTCTGTAAGAGACTTTGTAATTGGCTAACTGATCCCACAGCTAATGTTCTCTTTGTCTCGAATTCCCGCTCCAACTAAAGGTTTCATCATCTGTTCAGGTCCACACTACCTCTCTGCTCAAACTTCCTTCTAAAGACATTAGATTATTTGTGTTGAAATTCCAGCACACGCCTACGTAAATACATATATACATATATATATATATATATATATATATATATATATATATATACATATGTATACATTACTATACTACACTTCGATCATACTCTTTATGCTGAGTGTTTGGCAGACAGTTATTGAGTACCATTTCAAAGGGTTCGGTATGACGGTCGTGGATTGTAGCCTACACCCTATCTATAACCCACGAAGCTCGCACTCCACCATTAGGCCATGGTGATCGATGTCTTTTTGCTTTTACGTTCTGACAGTTTTCTGGTTTCTCCTTTTTCTTTCTTTCCGTTTCTGATGCACAACTTCTCTCTCTCTCTCTCTCTCTCTCTCTCTCTCTCTTCCCACCTTCTTTTTCTACCCCCTCTCTTAGCATCTTTCTCTCTAACCATGTATTTCTCTTCCCCCCTTTTTTCTGTGTCTGTATCTCTCTTCCTCTCTGCTTCTCTCTTTCTGCAAACTTGTCTATCCTTCTTCGTTTCCATTCACCCTCGCTCTTTCACTGTCTTGTAGTCTACATATCTTTCCTCTCTCTCTCTCTCTCTCTCTCTCTCTCCTAAACCCATCCTTGGTGCTTCTTTCCTTCTTATTTGCTTAAATATTCATTCTCTGCCTGGTCACCTTAAGGGGTTGCACACGTGCAATAACGAACGAGACAAAACGAGACAGAACGAGACTTCGGAAAGAAACAAAACAACTAAACGAATCAAAGTAGAAATTATGATTCTCTCCAAATTAATCGACAAAAGCGTTAATTATTTTCTTTCTCACTTTAAGAATTCTTCCGGCAGTAAAGATTTTTCCATGTGAAAATAATTGCAACTAGATGTTGTTATGCTTCGCACTTGAAACCGCGTCTCATATAAATTATCCGTAACCGCTTCGAATATTTCATTTCAATACAAAGTTGGACTTGATGAAGTCTTGCTAGAAGTACTTAAAACATCTAGCAAAAGTTTCGAAAATAATAAATCATCATCCCCAGCAACAGCCTTCTATATTCTATATTTTAATTACAAAGAAGTACTGAAGATTTGAAAAAGACTTGCTGTCACTTAATCTCGAAGTTGCTTGTGTGACGAAGCAAATGCAAGAAATATCATAATCATCCCATGACTTTTCACACCAGTCATGTATGGTGCCTCTCATTTGTCATAAAGTGACAGCAAGCCCCCTCTATGTACCAGCATTGATTGGCAGCTTCCATCAGAGGTCGAGTGACAGCACCCTTCTCAATGCTCCCTTGTATTCTGGTCGTCCTTAGTAGCGCAGTCGTCCAGATAGTTCTAGTTTTTCTCCGGTCCCAAGTTTTTCCGTTCTTTTTGCTTGGGGATCGTTCCCAGTGTCTCTGCCACTATTGGTTCTTCAACTCCATGGCAATGTCCGGATATAATTTACCTTTCCATCCTCTTTCAGCTTCGATTAAAGAAGAAGCTGTAAACTCCAATTCTTTTTTCCATTTATAATGTACTATAGATTAGTGCAGGTTGATTTTTCAAATTTTTAAATTATCTTTTGACAAGACTAGATGGTAGGGTTTTAATATGATAAGGACTGACACCAAAACTTTCCTAGCTTTTACCATCATTTGAGAAAACATATTCAGATATTTCATTCTTTGAAGTAATTTTCTCAAAGAGCGGAAAAGGGTAGGAGTGAGATACTTCGTGTCAGTTTTCATATTAAGTCCCAATAATTTAGACTTATCCAAGACCACAAAAATTGACTTACCCTACTATACATGTGCTTTTCAAGTCTTATTTTGAGAAGAACTAGTTTTCACAAGTGTATTCTCTTGACGAAACAGCATAGGATCTTGTACATGCAGTTTTTAGTTATAAATATATTGTTAGTTTCAAATATGCAACAGACCTTCGTGAATTGAATGAATAGACTAGCATACCCTTCTAATGTTGTCCTGATTATTTCAGCAGCAGCAACAGCCTTTTACTGTCCGTCGTTGGACATAAACTTTCCTCAAGATTCGCCAGACCTCTCTACCATGGATATCGCAGAGCATCTAGCTCGTCAAGCTATGTTCTGTCGGCTACCATTACGCATATGACCTCTAGGGATCTACGTTGTGAGTCAGGATGTCAACCAGTTGTCTGGCATTCTTGCAACATGTCGAGCCCATTGCCACTGGGGTTTTCGAACTTTTTCTATGATATCTCGGACTACTGTTTTTTTTATTATATACTTATTGTATTATGATCTCTCCATGATTCTCTCGTGCACGTTACATGCTTTTCAGTTTGAGGGTCAGTTGTTTAGTTAGGTTCCATGTTTCAGCTCCATGGGTAACTATCAGTAGGATGCATTGGTTGTATACCTTCCTTTTTAGGACTAATGGGACTTGTGAATTCTTGAAAGCAAGCATGCTCTATCGAAAGCTTGCCAGCCCAGTGAAATGCTTCGCTTCGATTTTTCTTCTTTTGAGGGTTTTACGGAGTCTTTCTGTCCCAGGGAGACGTAGTGGACTATTGTCTCCGGCTCTGTATTTTTTATTTCGATCATTACGTCTTCGTTCCCCAATATGTTTGTTGAATGTAATATTTGTTTTGCTGAAGTTCATGTGGAGGCCAACTTCTTTACTCGCTTCATTTAGGTCTAGCATTATCTAGAGATCGTGGAGTTTTTTGCAAAAAGGATGATGTCATCAGCCAATCAGAGATTAGCTAGGTATTTGCCGTCTATTCTGATTCCTCAGTGTTCTCATTCCAGGCTTCAGAAGATCATTCCAAGGCAGGCAGTGAAGAGTTTGGGTGAACTGCTATCACCTTGTCTTGCACATTTTTAGTTGAAAGGGCTCAAAGTCTTTCCATAGCCTGATGAAGGAACTGCTGTATCAGCAGATATGCTGCAGTACTCTGACATATATGGGGTCTAAACTTTATTGTACCATTGTGTCAAGGACTCTGGGGATTTCCACTGAATCGAAGGTGTTTTTAAAATCAACAAATGCTACAGCTAATGGCATTTTGAATACTACTGCTTTCTCTTCTAGTTGGAACATTGGATGAGGATGTTCGATGGTTGAGTAGCTTTTTCTGAAGCAAGTTTGTTCCCATGGTTGGTTTTCATCTTGCGTTTTGGTGATTTGGTTAGTGATCATTTTGGTGATGAGTTTATAGATACGGTTAAGTAGGCTTATTGGCCTGTAGTTTTTGAGATATTTTGGGTTTCCTTTTTTTGTATGACAGCATTATAATTGCAGTGTTCCACTCTTCTGGGACTTTAATTTATTTGAGGAATAAGTTGGATAGAATGGCTAGTTTCCTAGTGATAATTTTTCCAGCTTGTTTGAATAGGTCTATGGTGATATTATCAGATCCGGAGGCATCTCTTTTCTTTGTTTGTTTGATGGCTTACTTCACTTCCTGCAGGGTAACTTCTGGGAAATCTTTGAATTGATCAATTTCGGCCGGAGTTTCATGTTCATTTTTCTTTGTCTTTTGTTTGGCAGAATAGAAGTTTTTTGCAAAATTCCTTGATACGTTCAGCAATTCAGTCCTTATCTGCTGTCAGGTCTCCATTTGCTTCGAGCAAACTAGTTATCAGCTTTCTTCCAGTAATTTTCTAATATCATCATGATTATCATCTTGATTATTTAGTTGTTTTGGAGATAAAGAATAAGCTTCCGGTGAAATTTCAATTCACGTCACTTTGGTCAAATTGATCTTGGCCAGCTGTTCTTGCTGCCTGGCTTACGAAAACTCTACGACTTGGAAGAGAATCAAACTTAACCCATAAACATACTTTAGTTCTGACGAAAAGCATGCACACAATCAAGCTGAAAATAGTAATAAAGGATTAATGATAATGGTTCACAATGCTTCAACTAATGAAAATGAATATTGTTTGTTTCGTGTGTGCGTGTATACATGTGCGAGCGTGCGTGTCTGTGTGCGCACATACGTACATGAATGCATGCGTTTGTGCGTGTATCTGCATGCTTGCCCGTGTGCGTCTTCGACTGCATGCGTGTATGTGTGTATGTGCGTGCATGACACGCCTTTGACGCTGGATGTGATAGTGCTTTTAAAACCTGCAATCACCTCACGGTGTAAATGTTTTTGTGAACAATGTTGATAACGAGAGCATATTTCCCAGCTTGAAAAACCCGCAAGTAAAATTCCTTGTAAGATTATCATTATCATTATTGTTATTGTTGATATTATATGTTGTTTTTGTTGCTATTGTGGTTGTGTTCGTTGTTTTGTTTGATTTCAGTTTATGAAAGTCACCAGCTGGTCCCAATCAAAGACCGAAGGCTGGCAACCTTACAAGTTATGACAGTCCTAGCTAGAAAAGAGAGAGAGAGAGAGAGAGCCGAGCATTTACATGTACAGGCGATAAAGCACACTTAAATAAACATACTTCAAGATATTCATAAGTGATGTATGCTGGTTGTGATACGTATATTCACATTGAAAAAGAAATTCTAATGGTGTGGGTAGAGGAGGTAAGAGTTTTTTTCTCCAGTCCGAATATCCTGGAAGGGACCTGTTAATGCGTCGACAACATACCTGGAAAGTATGTTGTCGACGCATTGGTCCCTTCCTTGCACTCCAACAACTATAGTAATTATTATTATTATTATTATTATTATTATTATTATTATTATTATTATTATTATCATTATTATTATCATTATCATTATTATTATTATTATTATTATTATTATTATTATTTGGAATCTCACACCAGTTGCCTGGTGGTAACCGCTGGAGTTTGAGTGACAGCAAGTATCCTCAAGTCTCCAGCCCTTCCCTCCTAGTTCTCATAGGCCACAGTAATCCTGCAGTTCACAGTTTCACACCGGTTGCCCAGTGGTCATTGAAGCCTGAGTGACAATAAGTCTCCTCAGGAATTATTTATTTATTATTATTATTATTATTATTATTATTATTATTATTATTATTATTATTATTTGGAATCTCACACCAGTTGCCTGGTGGTAACCGCTGGAGTTTGAGTGACAGCAAGTCTCCTCAAGTCTCCAGCCCTCCTCTCCTCGTACTCATAGATCGCAGTAATTCTGCGATTTACAGTTTCACACCGGTTGCCCAGTGGTTATCGCTGAAGGCTGAGTGACAATAAGTCTCCCCAGGTCTTCAGCTAACGTCTTCTCTCTCTTTCGCATATCATGACAGAGCTACGATTCGTTGCAGTCCTTATATCTCTAGCACCTTCCTCAGTATCCGTCCAGTGCCCAGCAGTGCTGTGGTCTGTACGGTCTCTATCCTCCCCCTAATCCCGATCTCCTCCAGTCTCTCCCTCAGCGTTTTGGGGACAGTTCCTAGTGCGCCCACTATGACCGGTACTACCCTGGTTTTCATGTTCCACATTTTCCTTAACTCCCTTGCTAAGTCCTGGTATTTTTCCCTTTTTTCACCCTCCTTCTTTTTTACTCTATGGTCTGCAGGTACAGCAACGTCTACTATTTGGCAGGCCTTCCTTTTTTTGTCTACTATTACTAAGTCCGGCCTTCTTGCCTGGATGAGGTGGTCAGTTTGGATGTCAAAGTCCCACAGTAGTTTGTGGTTGTCATTCTCCAAAACTGCCTCTGGCTTGTGCTGATACCACTTTTCCCCATGGTTGAATCCCATTTGTTTACTTAGTTCCCAGTGTATCATCGTTGCTACTCTATCGTGTCTATGCTTATACTCCTTCTGGGCGAGCTGACTACATTCACTAGTTATGTGGTTTACTGTCTCATCTCTTTCACCGCACATGCGGCATTTGCTGTTTGTCTGTGTTCTGTCGATTTTTGCTTTTATGTAGTTTGTCCTGATTCTTTTGTTTTGGGCTGCCATGATGAGCGATTCTGTTTCTCTCTTAAGGTTTCCCTTCCGTAACCACGTCCATGATTTCTCGTCTGCTATATCTTTTATCTGTCTTTTAAACTCGCCGTACAATTTTTTCCCTTCCCACTTTTCTTTTCTAGTTTGCTGTACTGTTCCATTGTTTTCTACTTTATTGTTTGTCGCACTATCCCTCGCGCTCTTTATGATTTCTTCACTATTTGTTTGCACATATCTATCTAGGACTACTTTAGCTCTCTGGACACAATCTTCTATGCTGATGAGCCCCCTACCACCTTCTTTTCTCTTAACGTATAGCCTATCTGTATCATCCCTAGGATGTAATGCTTTATGCATCGTCATAAGTTTCCTTGTTCGCCTATCCATTGATTGGAGCTCTTCCTTTGTCCATCCTAGGAATGGTCCTGTATACCTAACTACTGACACAGCCCAGGTGTTCATTCCTTTTATTAGATTTCTGCTATTTAATTTGGTTTCTAATATTTTCCTTATCCTTCTGAGGTATTCTCTCTTAATTTTCTCCTTCATCTCTTCCCGTTTTATCGTGTCACATTCAAGGACACCTAGGTACTTGTATCGGTCTTGTGCAGTCAATGCCCTAATCTTGTTGTTGTCCGGAAGTTCAATTCCCTCAGTCATTGAAAGCCTTCCTTTATGCATCACCATGATTGCGCATTTTTCTATCCCAAACTCCATTCCTATGTCCTCACTATATTCCCTTACTTCGTTGAACAGAGTCTCAAGCTCTCTCTGTTTTTTGCAAACAATTTAATATCGTCTATGTACATTAAGTGGTTGACCTTTCCTTTTGTTTTAGAGAAGTGGTATCCTTTGCTGTTTCTCAGGATTCTGTTAAGCGGTATCATTGTTAGAACAAATAATAGTGGGGACAACGAGTCTCCTTGGAAGATTCCCCTTTTTATCCCTACCTCGGCTAGTTTGTCCCCTGCGGCTGTCAAATCTACTTTCCAGTCTTTCATTGAATTACCAATGAATTTAACCACCGGTTCGCTAATTTTGAACATTCTAAGGCATTCGAGTATCCAGCTATGTGGAATCATATCGTATGCCTTTTTGTAATCTATCCATCCCATTGCGATATTCTTTCTCCTTTTCCTTACTTCTTTTAAGATCATCTGGTCTATGTAGAGTAAGTCGTTTGCCCCTTTGGTTCCTATCCTACACCCTTTCTCATTCTCTCCTGGCTGAGACATAACCGTTGGACCCTATTTCCGTTCCATGCGGGACCCCTCTCTCTCAGTTCCTTCGTCTATCCTCTGCCAGCCGATCGTTGGCCTGCTTCTCTTTCTCTCCCTAATTGGGGACCATCTTGAAGCAACTTCAAGTATTCTTTCAATAGCCATCCTCACGATATGACCAAGCTATCCTAATGGTATGAACCGGGTAAGAAAAATTTTATCCTATGATCTGAATCATAAATGAGTGGGATTCTGGAAAAATGCGATTTTTTCTCAATTTTTTCCGGTGAATTAAGTGCAGTGTCAGTAGAACCCGCCAACCAAAACTGATACCAAACCGTTAACATAGTTATCTTCAGTTTTTAAGTTGGTCTGTTTGACTGGCTGGTCATGTGTATATGTATCACCCGTACAGACCGCACCTATGGAGCTAGAGGGATGAAAATTTCGACATTTACTCCTTTTTATGTTTAGTAAAAGCCGATTTCAGCCTTTTAACCCTCCCAAGATTTTTTCAAGGGAACAGAGGTCAGTTTGCAATGTAAGTTGCTGGTAAATTGTTTCTTTAATCTGCGTCACGCTTGTTTTTGAAAAAATAATCTCCTGTGATAACTGTCCATTGAGAGGAATAAATTCGAATTCACTTTCAAATTTTTTTATTGATCACCCCCAATATGGCATGCTGAAGAGCAAACAGTCTCTTTTTAATCCAACTAATACTCATAATTGTGAAATACATAATGAAAATTGCGAATGGCTGTTTTGGGGCATCTTGAGGCATTTTTAGCTTTTCGTCTATTATTATATCATAAGCTGCTGATAAACAAATGATAAGAATAGATTTTTTAATGCGTCACACCTTCTAATGACATATTACCTTTTAACAACATCACACCTTTGCCTTCCTTTCTATTTGTATTGTTCAATGTAAGTGGGGCCAACCCACAGACCGACCGAAAAGCGCCTAATAGAGACGTGTGGACATATCTAAAAAGATTCAATAATAAAACGACGTGGCCAAACGATCATTCATCAAATCGCTCTTTCTCTAAGTAACATTATTTGATTGCAGGTTTATGCAAAGGTTACGATGTGTACAAATTGGTTTATAAATTCTGTCACTGGGCTGTCTACCAAGATTTTGTCTTTGCAAATGAATAAATTGAGAAAAATCAATACAGCGAATAAATCATTTCTTTTATCATACACTTTTTGTTAAAAGTAGCTGGCCGTTGTTTCATAAACTTGAGACAAAAAAAATCATCGATCGTCTCAAAAGTAAAAGTTATTTCAGCACAATAAACTTCCTAACAGGGTTTTTGGTCCCGTGCAGACTAGAAAAAAAGAGGGAATAATGTTTGCCGCTACTAATTCAGTGCTCTAAACACAGAGCTACATTACAGTTCCCCTTTATAAAAAAAATACGTAAACAGTGATGAAAAACGTTAAATATAAACACCTTCTCTCTTGGAAAATAAAGATGGAACGCTTTTTTTGCTGGAATAGGAAGAAATCCAATTATTTGCTTAGCCAAAGCAAAGGGGCTGCTGCTGAGCTTGTTTAGTCTAGCGTTAATGTCATTTGCGGAGAATCAAGTCGGATTTTGGTCGTCTGGGATGATGCCATTGTCCAAAGAAAGCAGAGTTCAAAAAAAGATTCCACTTGAAGAAAAAGATTCTTATTAGATTAGATGAGCAGTATCGATGTCTCAGTCGGCAGAGGATTCCGAGCAGAAACCACAAGATGATCACTTATAGTTCATCCGGATTCCTGCTCATGGGCTGTTTCTTCGACTCATCTGATAAAAGCATTGGTTCTTTAATCAGATTCGCTCAGATTGCAGGCGTCCAAGTCGATAAATAGGCGTAAAGATTTATAAGACAAAGGCGTACTAAAGAGGGTAAGGATTATCATCAAATCTGATGAGTTACAATATTCCGTTTAGCTTTGATTTGTTATGGCGTTCCTTATTTATCAAACCCCTAAATTCGGAGTTGACAGAGTTTTCTTACTGTAACTAGAACTATCCTCATCCTGGTTTTAGATGTGAACCAATATGGAGAATTCACACTCCCTCACTGTTTTTGAACTCACGATAAACTGATTGAGCTTGATTGACAAGTCTTAGATATTGACTAAAAATGATCATACAGATACGGATAGGTTTATTTCTTTCTAATAAATAAATAAATTTGTACAAAAAATTGTAGAAATTATTATTTTCATATTCTAAAATATAACAGATGATAGTTGGTATATTTCTCACTTGTAACTTCTTGTGAAATTGATTGATCACAACGCAATTATGATAAAAAGTTACTATGAAAAAGTGACTTCTTTTAGACAGGGTTGTTTATCAAGTGTATTATATCATCATTGAAACATACAGATGAAAGTTTGCTAAGCTACCTCACCAGTAGTTCTCTTGCTAATAGGTACGATAGTGATTACTTCTTGTGATATAATCGTGAAATATCAAATTTTCAACTAGACAGAAGAATGTATTTGAGCAAAAAGTGAGAATTTAGCTATATAATGTCCACCTGGTAGGACGATTGGAATCATAAGAGTGGGCTTCAATGATGCATTGTGATAAGATGGACGATGGCAAAAGAATAATGAGAAAAGAATGACGACACTGATGATTCTTTCAAAGTTTGTTTTGTTACTTGCATTCAATAACTCAGAACCAAATAGTCCAATTGATATTTTACTACCAAGTCCCAAATGAGTGGTTTTTTTATATCCTATTCGAAGAAAAAAAAGCAGATGCCTGAAATGTAGTATATGTAATGTTCATGGCCACTTCCCATAAACACACTATCATCAACCGTACAGTACAGCATGGACTAAATACTCATTGGTCAAAGGGGAAAAGTTACTTACAAGGGTGAAAAAAAAACGTTTACCACCATCATCTTTGGTTTTAACTGTGGCAGTTACATTGTCTTGTATAAATACTGTTATCGAAATAGTTCTGATCCACTTTCTTTTCCTGGCTTTTCTCATGCTCCAAGTCAAAATAATATAGATAGATAGATAGATAGATAGATAGATAGATAGATATGGAATGACTAGATGACTATCGCATTCAACAATAATCAACAAAAGATTCTTAACAGAACAATAAAACCATTGAATATTCCGGAATTCATCACATAATATTCAGCCTTAATTGTAAACAAAACAGCCAGGATGAGGATAGTCTCAAAACTATTAACAATTCCTCTCACAACCTTCATCAAAATCCTTCTTAACAAAACAGCAAAATGAGAATAGTCTAAAAAGTCTATTGAATATCAATACGATCGCATCTAAATCTCTGGAAAAGGCCCCTAACCAAAAAGCAAGGAAGATGAGGATAATCTGAAGGAAAGCTTTATTGAATCGTAAGGAAAACCTGAAGTCTCTGAGAACATTTCTGAAAAAATAAACTTACAATGAGAAATGCCCCAAAGAATCACTGAATATAAGTACTTTTCTTTATCTATAAATAGAATCAGAAGACTATAGCTACCTTTCAATAGAGCCCTTTTATATCCTCATGGCCAGAAAATGGAGAAGCAGCGAATGTGACTTCTTCTAAAAGCTCCCCGTCCAGTATAACCTTTCCTTGCTGACCTTTTGAACAAATCAAGAAACGTTTCCATAGAAACATTTTCGAATGCATTACCCACTCACTTACTGATGTATATTTTTTCTTTCTTTGCCTTTTGGGAATTTTTGCTGTTTTTTTAGAATTTTGGTTCTATTTCTTTTTGCCGCTTAGAGAATCAATTCAATCATTATGTCATGAAAACTCTGTGATTGTTGCGAAGATTTACATTACTTTCTATTCAACAGAATGTAACCTTTTTACAGAATGATCACAAACAGGATGTGGATCTTTTATTTGATCAGAAAAAAAGGCCGGCAAAATTGACAATAGGTTTGATTAATAACATTCGAATTTCGGTTTGGGAGAAGCTTTAATGTTTTACTTCATACCAGCCAACAATTTCATGATGCAAGAGACTCGAAATAAGAGGGTTTTTTTGTTTAATGAAAAACATCTTTGAAAAAAATCTTGTTTGCATACGTTGTTGAATCAGTAAGTCCATAGCGTGGTGATGAAAAAATGAATCTATGATCACATTCACTAACATAAGCGTACAAACAAACACACACACACGAACAAGCATGAATATACTCAGACTAACACACACAAACACTCACACAGTAACACAAAAATATACGTACAAGCACAAAGATATATCCGCACAACCATACACAAACATACAAAATATATATAAACGTACACAAGCTTGAGAAATGAACGGCATTATTGGAAGTTTTGTTTTATATGATTGTAGTTATAATACTGACGTTTCGTCAATTTTCCGCGCTTCTTCAAAAGGCAAAAGACGCAAAGAAACGACAAGATAACCGTTTATTGGTGAAATTTGAATCATGGGTAGGAAAAAATATGTATTATTTTATCAAATGGTTGTGTGTTACTTTGACCTGTATCCTTTATTTATGTAGATGTATGTATAAATGTTGAATAGTAATGAAAGTGTGTGTATTTGTATTGACTTATAATAAAAATGTGTCACGAGTGATGTTGGGTGAGTAGAAGCTTTGTTATCTAAGTGAGTGAAAAATGATATGAGGGCTTGGAACACCCATACTGACACACAGAAAAACACGTTCACACACACAAACATACGTACACGAACACACTCTGTAACACTCATATACTCCGAAAGGAAGAAAAATGGGCAAAGCCCAAAATGGCAAAATATCAAGCTTTTAGTGGTACAAGAATTAATTATATAAAAAATTATCTAAAATAAAAAGATCCTTATCTAAAATTATCTTTAAGAATTGATCTTTTGTCTGAAATTATCTTTAAGAATACCAGTGTAAGAGCTGCGCATGGTCAGAGACATAGCAAAACACTTTTTTGAGAAAGAAACTTTTTAGATGGCTGTTAGAGGGGCTAGGGTGATTCGGTAGTTTTTCTCTTTGATTGATCTGGCGGTGGGCTGGCCATATTGCAAGAATGGCAGACAACTGATGGACATCACAACTCACGACATGGATCCCCCGAGATCATATGTGCAACTGAGGCCGGCAGAATATTGGATGGAGAGACGAGCTAGACAAGTTCAGGAAGTACTGGCTCCGCGACGTCCATGATGAAGAAGTGTGGCAAATCCTAGGGAAGGTCTATGTCTAACAACGGGCGTTAAAAGACTGATGATGATGATGAATGTTCAAGATTTCTCGCTGAATTACTGACAGCTTTTTACAGAAGAAAGAGTCGATGTGCTTCCATTCAATGTGGAAAGCCTCGAACAATTAGGTGGTTCCCAGTGTAGATCTAGCCCCCAAAATGAGACCAGCAGCAACCAGAGACTCACACACACACGCACGCTTGCATATAAACACTCAGACAGGCATTAACACAAACAGTAAAGGAGAGAGGAAATGTTTTTCTATGAACTCTGGCTTTGCCAAAAGATGCCCCTGATGGACTTCTCGAACCATTTTTTGGTGGTCTTTGAAGTCGGGACAGGAGCATTGTCGTGTTGAAAAATAACATCCGATTGTTCCTTTTTAGAAAACAACCTTTCAATGGTCTGTATTCCAAAGCATTAATGGCCTTTTCACAATGAATCAGATTACCAGTAAAAGTAACCGGAAAGGCTCCCCACACCATGACGCCTCTTACTCCATGCTTAACCGAGGTGGAAATGTATTCATTATTGTATTCCTCATCAGATCTCTGAAGACGCCTCTCTGGAACATTACCTTACAGCTGGAATCTTCATTCTTACACCATACAACTCCACAGAACCACTTTGGATCAAACTTTCAATATTCTGCCAAGAACTTCATTCACTCTCCGATGTTTTTTCTGAGATAGCAATGGCTTTTTGACACATCGTCTAGACACAAACCCAGCATCAGATAACAGGTTATTGTTTTTCTCGAAAGAGTCTTGTTTTCTGAGTTCTTTAAACCGGCATTTTTCTGCCTGAAAACTATAGATTTCAGCAGGTGTTCATCCCTACCTGATGGGGTTCTAGGCCTTCCAGATCCTCTCCTTGAGGTAAGATTGTTCCAAAGCGTTGACCAATTGCTAATATCTTATAGAAGAACATGGTTTTCCTCTGCTTTCGGGGTTTTATGAATTTCAGAATAGCTAAATTTGCCCTTACAAATACCAGCTATTTTATTTCTGGCAGGAACACCTGCATGATATCCTGCTTGAAATGCCTACTGTAGATCTCTACCGCTCTAGCAATCCTGGCTTCATTTATGAGCCTTACATTTTTTATATTTTGCCATTCAGGGCTTGGCCCGTTTTTTGTTGTTTAATTTTTGTTTTTATTTTTTTAGAGAGATGCATCTTATTCTGCCCATAAATATAGGCGCAACCACATGCACAAAAAAGCACAATCACACACCTATGCTAACATACGTACATATCCAGCATCATAAAAGCATGCACAGAAATACACAGGTGCCCAAATTAATGCTGGATAATGAATACGGTAGGAAAAGTCAATGAGAAAACAGGTCTCTTTGTATTTGGCTTATAAAATTGAGAAAAAAGAACAAAAAGTTCAACAATTTGCCCACCACCCACGGTAGTTGTTGCAGACGAAGTTGGAAGGGAGAACATATACACTTCCTTTGATTTAATTGACTCTCATACTCATTGAATACTGCGACATAAAGTATTTTGCAACTATCATTTTCAATTGAAATTATGAATGAGCATTTTTAGCGTTTTTTGATTGGTTTTTTTTTATTGGCTATTATTTGCTTTCCACTATTTTGACATCATTAGAAGCTTACAAAAAATGACGTCACATTTTCCAATGACCTCACTTTTCCTCCTTTCTACTTATTTCTATTGTTCTACGTTAATGGGACCGATTGACTGACCGAATAGTGCCTAATGGCGATCGGTAGGCAACAAAGTAACAGCAATTGACTCGTTTAAATCACTCAAAGTCAGTGACGAAGTGAAACAAAGACGGAAGAAAAATGCAGCTTCCTTATTATTTATTGGTTCTTATTTGTGGGTGACACTGGAAGTATTTTTGAAAACCAATTACAAAATTTGGACATGGTGACATCAACAAGCAGCAAGTGAAAAGGAAATATGCACTGACTCTTGGTGCACGCAGTTAATCTAGTTGTTGTCTGAAGATCTTACAATTTTATGAAGATTTGCTTTAGATTATACTCATCTTCGTTGTTACTTGGGAACTTTTTTGAGAGGTTTAGATGTGTTTGTATTGATATACAATGGATGTTTCCTAGACGCTATTTTGTTATTTTGTTAGGAAGGATTCTGTTGAAGATTTTCGAAAATTGGAGAATGAATTGTTTCATAGAATTTCGGTTGATGCATTCTCCGGTCTTTTTCTCTAACCTTCCTCCGATGTCTAGTAACCTTTGATTTATTTCTTTAAAACTTCTATTTACACTGGAAGTGTCCTTATTAGGTTTGTCCGTTTTTATTCCCCTTTCTTTCAATTGAGAAAGTCATTGTAACCTACTTCCGGCTCACTAGGCCTGTCAAAGTTTCACCGAGTTCTGTTAACGGTACATTTTGCAAATACGTTCCCTACTCAGTCTGTTGCCCGCCTATCACAGCACTTGATGCGGAAATAGTCTTCCCTAGTTAGGAAGTTGTCCATCCCCAAGACTGGTTGCCAACCGTGGCTAGATAGTGCAGTTTGCAATGCTCTTTACCCATGCATATATTTACCATATTTGAAGAAAAAAATGATGGACTCATGCTTTTCACGAGAGTATTAGTGAAGTACAGTTGAATCTATAGTACTACCGTATTATGTACAGTACTTCCCATAAATACATGACAATCACAAACTTTGTGTTTCTATCCAATTGTGCTTTTTCTATATCTATTGTTTTAGTTTCAGGATATTTATCTAAATAATTTTGCAACTCTTCCAAATGAGGATCTTAATCTTCCTGATTCCCTTGCTGGTTGATTCTGAATAGAATGCACTGCAGGATATAAATATATAAACAAAAATATTTTCAAGTCTTTTTTCTAATGTTTAATCCATTTAACAATTCAATTCAATTAAAATATTCCTGAAATTTGTACTGAGAACCACATATCATGCCTAAATGTAAGTTTTGTAGTGATGATAGCAATACAATTCGATTCCTCTTGTGTAATCTTGTTAAAGTCTTGAAGCCAAACCCTACTTGCAAAATTCATGTTTGTTTACATGCTTATGACAGGTACTGTACTTGCGATTTGATTTTTTCAATCTGGATTTTACAAGCATGTTCGATAAACATTACGATATTTTTTTCGATTTCTAAAATTTTTGTTTTCATTGAATTCGACGAGTTCCTATCACGGAAATTTACAAATTTTATTCCCTGGAGTAGAATGGCGTCACGTTTACTGGCAAAAAGAAACGGAATCAGCAGACCAGGTTCGACAGCTGCTTGCCTCCAGTTCACACTAATGCTCTTTGGAAATCTATGAATCCACTTCTCTTTAATTCCAGAGAAGTTAGGGGCTTTTATCTCAGTGAGACCGCACATCAAAGAGTAGGATACGGCTTGGCAGTCACTATAGCTTGTCCTGAGCCCGGGATAAGGACAAGGGTTAAGCGAGGGATAAGCTAATCCACCTCTTTGAAAATCGCAACTGAAACCACAGCAAATTAGCTCTACAAGAAATGAACGAATAAAGATATTTTTTGGATGAAGTATAGTCCTGCTACCAATAGGCCACAAATTCTTTTTTATTGGAAAGTGTTACGGAGACTCATCAACCACGTATTAGAACAGAATGGTTGCTATTGAAATAATCTGATTATTGAGTTTTTCTTTCCGAGTATACCGTACTTTACGGCATACAAGATACACATTAAAATAAAAAGCCAATATTCCATCCTGCTCAAACTCAAAATGGCGTTCGAATGAATAGCAATGAGCATTGGTCTCTCGTGTACTCGTCTCAATTATGCGTCAAATAAACCGGCAATCTATTTGCTTCAACTAGAATGCAATTTATTTACGTCCATCTTTTAGATATCTTTAACCAAAACCGTCAACTCAAGTTAACAGAGGTTTCTTCAGTTTCAAAATGATTCTGGCACATACATTATGTATGTATGTGTTACGAGTACAGGCTTACCCAATAGAGATAGAGGACTACAAATCAAATGTTTACTCCTTATCAGGTCTGGAAAAATTCACAATTCAGTTTCATGCTAATTTTGTCCCTTAGTATGTATGTAGCAGCGTTTACGCTTGTTTTTTGTTTTTTGTACTTTTTTCTTAATTCGGACTTTTCAGTGATCACTGTCCAACAAAAAGCGTAAGATATAACTTATTCATTGATCACTGCTCTTTCCATTTTTTCGATCAGTCATCCCTAACATGGCATATGATGGTTTCTATCAGATGACTAACTAGATCTTGTATTGTTTTTTCTACAGAAAGATTCATTACGGGAAAAAAAATTCATGCTTCATCGATTTTTGTCTTTTCAAAACAGAGTGTTTCAAATATGATATCAAGCGGTGATCCGGGCTAGGAGGTCATGATCATTAATTGCTATTTACCGGGAGGTTACATCGAAGTACAATTGTGGAAAAGATGGCCGTGATAGAAGGAGGAACAAGAGAGAGGGAGAGAGTTAGTAGAGATTAGGAGTAAGAAAATAAGAGAGAGGGAGAGGGAAGTGATGAAGAAGAGGTACAACAAAAGCAGTTGGTAGGTAATCGAGAAAAGTGGGGAAAAAAGAAAGGAAGAAGAAAAGAATGAAATAAAGAGATTGGGAGAGGAAAGAGTAAGAAGAAGAGGATGAAAGATAAGTATTCGAACGTATAAAAAGGGGAGAAAGGAAGGAAGAAAGAAAGTCGGAAAGGAAAGAAATAAGAAAGAACAAAAGAAAGATAAGTATTTGAATTTTAAAAAAGAAAAAAAGAGAAGAGGTAAGGAAAGAAAGAGAAAAAGAAAGAAAGAAAGAAAGAAAGAAAGAAAGAAATGAAGGAAGGAAGGAAGGAAAAAAGAATGAATGAATGAAAAAAGAAAGAAAGAATGAAAGGATGGAAATAAGAAAGGAAAGAATGAAAAGAGAAAAAAGGAAGGAAGAAGACGGAAGGAAGAACAAAAAGATGGGGATTGAGAAGTGTGAAGAAGAAAAGAGGAGAGAAAGGTATTATTATAAGATAGAATAAAGAACAAAAAAGAAAGAAAGAACGAATGAAAGAAAGGAAGTGGGAATTACAAGTATTTGTAAATGATAAAAAAGGAAAATCATCGGAGTTACATAAAACAAAAGGAAAGGAAATACTTCGTCGAATCTGGCACAAGTTTAATTCTAATCGAGTAACATGAGATTCCACTCACTTGTGTACATATTCAACTTTCTACTTTTCTCATCACTTCATTTTTTCAAAAAAAACATCATTTGAGCTGGTTCACTCTCCGAATTTCTTCACATGCAGATTCTAATACATTAAGTAAATGGTATCTATTTCCAAACTTGGCTTTTCAATAGTTCTCGTTCAAAGGCGACCCTCAGCCTATTCCAAATCACTTCATATTTATAGAATTTAAATTATAGATAATTGCACATGCTAATTATTACTAAACCTAATTATTGTAATCAAATATTTTTAAAGTATTGTCCCGGTATCGACTCTGTAATTAGCAGTTGATATACCTGAGGTTATTTCCCTTTGGACGATTATATATACTTGAAAATTACTTGAAAATCAGTGGCTCAATTGGCCTGGACATTACTCTATCCCTTAGTAACTAACAAAACTTACACTAACAAAAATCACGCTATGATGTGCTGCTTTTGCAGCGTTACAGCAGTGGACGTACTGAAATAAGATTATTATTTTAACAGTATTTTTAATCAAATCATATACATCGACTATTGTAGTTTCCAGGTATTCCAGTCAGCTTCGAGGGCAATAATTGCGAATAACAACTCGTTTCAAAGTTTGAGAGTCACACCCAGCACCCTGCCAGACTTTTTTCTTCCAAAATACTTCGCTCCCTCTTAAAAATATTTTACAAGTATTGAAGACTACATCATTTGGTTTCTTTACAATCTCTTTTTTATGTCTTTGTATAACGTATTATATTCTAATTGGTAGAACTTATTTTTCATTTATGACGAACAAGTCTGCACTCTGGAATGTTCTGGTCATGACCCCAATTGGACATTTCCCAATAGACCAAAACTACGCAAAGCAACAACCATAATTGACATGAAATGAATTAAAAACAATAAATTACTGGCAGAATAAAGGCCAATTTCCCGCCGGTAAAGCTTGCCAAATATTTTTATGTTTAGCGAAGTATATGATTATGCATTAAGTATTAGAAACCATAAAGCAAAAAAGACAACATAGGTTTCCTCAATCTTTAAATGGAACTGGCTAGTTGGCTGGTTGGCTGGCTGACTGGCTGGCTGACTGGCTGGCTGGTTCGTGAGGACAGGTCCCAGCAATACAGCTAGAGAACTCAACATTTAAACATGTCTAAAAACAGGGGGGGGGTTATATTATTCACAAAAATATGTTTTTTGCTTGGGGATCAATTTACCATATATGTTTGAGCAAAATTGGTCCTTTATTTCATGACTGACAGCGTTCATGCTCGTTCTTTCGAAATTCGGACTTTTTTGACATCATCAACGATAACCAGATAAGTAACTTGTTCATTGATCACCCCTTTTTTCCAATATTCAATTGATCACCCCAACAGGGCATTCTGCTGAAATGGCTGTTCACATTGTGAAAAACCAGACCTATTGTCTTTAATTTTGAGAAGAGTCATTGTATTCAAAGAATTTTTCAGATACTCTATTCTACGGTCTTCTTTAGGTGTCCTATCCATATGTAAAGAGAGGGACTCTTTTTCAGTTGTGCTTAATGAAAGAACAGTGCAAACAAATGTTTTCCTTTGTTGATCAATTACGTTCGTTCCACGGATTGCAGATACGTTTAATTCCTTTCTTTTTAAAGGTGACGTAAGTTGGCAGTTCTCAGTAATTTCTTTTTGTCAAGACCTGATTCAAATAGGTTAACAACATTTGTAAAGAGTCAAGTGACCCGAATAGAGAGTAGTTGAAGAGAGATAGACAGCGTTCTTAATAAAGAAAGAAAGCGGTTAGGGCAATATTTATATCATTCATCCTATCAGTAATATTTTTTTAATGAATTTTAGTCGAAGATTGACCTTTGAAGAATAAAAAGTACACATTTCAAAACTAATGGATAAATCGAAATATTTGATGAGAATAATGATGAATAATAGGAAGTACAAGAAAGTGAGTGAAAATAGCGACAGAGAGAAAAAAAGAAAGAAAGCAAACTATACAGTATTCATGATGAGTGTATACTCTCCATATAAATATTTATACATATTAAATTTCCCAATAAACTATAATTCCTTTAGGGGGATATTTTTCGATTTACTTTTGATACAACGATTATTCATTTTTGTATCTCGCCCTTGCACACTCTATGCTAAAAAAACAGCACACAAATAAGATTTTAACAATTTAATTCATTTATGTACTAGTCATGTTTTTCTTTCATTAATTTTCTTATTTCCTTTTGTGTGAGCCGGTTTTAATAATTCTATCATATTATGCAGAGAAAATAAGAAGATAGAAAATATATGGATCCGCCCCAAAAGTTAATTTAAACGATTATGTTGATAAAGAATATAACTAGATTGGCCTGAATGAAATAGGCACAAGAAAAAATCGACACGTGATTTTGAAAACGTAATTAATATGTTTGAATAACGTCGAAGTTCTTTTTAGCAAGATCTGTTCTTTTTTTCATTCATTTAAACAAAGCATTCCATACCGTGGCAAAATCCATGTTGGCTTGACTTTTTTTGCTACCGTTTTTTCTTTCAATTCACACAACCTGAAGAAGATTCCCTATATATATATATATATATATATATATATATATATATATATATATATATATATATATATATATATATATATATATATATAACTTTAAACAAATGAACTCCTTAGTTCACAGCTGTTTTCGGTGTTAAATAACCACATTGATATCATAGGTTGATATGCTGTTAGACCAACCGACGACAAAACTAAATCATTCTGAGTGTATATTCAGCTTAGCTAGTCAGGCTTAAGGTCTTAGTTCACTCAGAGTACATATTCACTGGGTAGAGTATATTATCACGTACTTGCATTTAGATCAAGAGCAATAAACTAATAATCTTAATAAATAAATATATATATATATATATATATATATATATATATATATATATATATATATATATATATATATATACATATATATATATATATATATATATATATATATATATATATATATATATATATATATATATATATATATATATATATATATATATATATATTGATCGGTCGAAACGCTGTACGGACAACAATGAGAAAAAATAAAAATGATGAGTTAAATTGTTTAAAAAAAATCTTTGAGCAATCAACTTTTTCAAAGAGAAATGGCCGTCTTTATATTCGATCAGGTCAGTCCGCTCTGATGGTATAATGCTTAGTACGTCTTCTTTATACGTGAGATGACCTGGGGTCGATTTTTCGTATGAGTGAAGAGTGTAAAAAAATTTCTGGTATGAGTGAGGAGTGTAAAAAATTTTTCGTGCACCATAAGCTGTTCGATTAGAGAGTGAAAAATGCGAATAGAATCGCACCTTTTTCCCATTCGAAAGGGTAGTAGCGAAATGAAATAGGATCCTCCGGTTCGCCTCCAACTGCCAGCACAGTACGGTGTTTGACTTGACAGGTCAGGCTTTCAATAATCTAAGTATTGATCACCTCACTGCTCACGACTGTTGTATGGAATCTGATCTTAATGTCAATGCGTGAAGGGGCGTAAATCCAGATCCTTCTATTGTGTCTCTCAAGTGCAGGTCTGCTGGAATAGTCTTCCTTCGTCTTCTTTGGGCTTTGATCTGATAAGTAATATTCTTTCTGTTCCTCTTTCCGTCGGATCCTCAAGTTGTGCAGCTGTTTTAGAATTCCTTTCCTTGGCGCAGGAAAGCTTCCTCTTTGTTGCTTGACTCTTACGGTGTGGTAAGATTTAGTCCTGATGATCACTTCAGTTAACTCCAAATGTCTGATGATGATCAAGATATCTATGCAACCCGCACAGCCCGGCAAGTCTCCAATACAGAACTTATTACATCGATAATGAAGAACAATTGTGCATGATATTTCAACGCTATGTTCGAGTTAACGAAACAAACACCATGAATAAGAAAAAAAGCCAGAATTTATTCTTTTTCAAAAAAAACTTTAAATGGTGGAAAATTAAGTCTTATTATCTTATTTTAGGTTATTGGTGCATGTAATTTAGTTTTTTTTGTATTTGTACTTTTTATCATATTCATTCTTATGGAGTTCTACAGCTGTTACGCTTTTGGGGAGTATTAAAAAACGAGACAGGTTTCTTGCTATGGCACTCCCCGTCATATTCATATAAACTTATATATTTGGCCAACAATCTTTCGTTTATATGTGTCTGGTTAGATGAGACGGACATGGGAAAATTTGAAGAAAAATTAACAATATATATATATATATATATATATATATATATATATATTGTGCATGCATGAACCAAATGGAATCTATTGGCCAATGGGTAAGCGTAAACGACCACAGAAAATTTCAATCCACGCGTCTCCAGTCTTGTAATTGGAAATAGTTATCTTAAGTGTTATAAAAATGGCCTCTTCAAACGTCGAGCATTGTTTCAATTTCAAATTTTCGTTGGATTTGAACAAAATGGCTACCGAATCTCTTTATATGCGAACTGGGGTTTACAGCAAAGAATACTTGCCACGTGCGAGTGTGTTCAAGTGGGACAAGAAGATTTGTGGAGGTCAAGATTAAGTAGATGACGATGAATTAAAATACATATTAATTCAAGTCCATAAAATGTATGAAACACAATAAAAAAAATATAAGCTTCTCAGTTCAAAGAAATAGACTCAAATGATCGACGACCTAGCATCAGGATGATCGCAGAAATAGTCCCAGTCGTTGAAAAGACGGTTCATGGCGTGCATGGGCGTCGGCGACGTTGATCATCGCCGACATCCTCTCTTCCGTGTTTTCTTTGATCTAGATTCAAACAGCCTAAAAAGAATTTTTGTTCAAATTTCAATAATTCTTATTTCATTGAAAGCATTCAAAACGAACAAACACGAGGGAGAAAAAATGAATTAAAGTATCTATGAAAAACAAAAGAAACCTGTATACATGTAATTTTTGTGCAGTAAATAATATTCTGTTTGAAGATATGTAAGTTCTGGATTTCAAAAGTGAGCCAATCATTACATACGTATATCCTGCGTCTATATAAATCGACATGTGTGTATAGTAACGTGTGAAGAATTATGCTTGTGTGCTAAATTGTATTTGGTTCTGTGTATGGATATCGCCTATATATTTGGGGTTTTTCTTATTCAGCAACAATTACATCTGCCTCTGAATCTCTACGTTTTGTGCATGGAAAATCTCTTCTTGCCTTCTGCGGAAGTATGCTTGAGCGTTGATTTTGAAAATACTGAAATACACAAATAAAAAATGGAATGCTCTGTAAAAAAAGAAAAAGATCTGCACGCACATGACAAAGAAAATTTAACTTTTTTTCACTCTCTCTCTCTCTCTCTCTCTCTCTCTCTCTCTCTCTCTCTCAATCATTCTAGTTTTCTTTTTCTTTACCTGTGCCTTTTTCTGACCCAGACCCTTCTCTGTCTCTGTCTCTCTGTCTCTGTCTCTCCCTCCATATATATATATATATATATATATATATATCCTGTGAATATCTCTCTGTTGATATATCTTAATCTATTTCTTTCTTTTTATATCTATTTCTTTCTGTTATTTTTATTTTGTATCTATCTTCTGTTCTGTCTATTCATATCTATCCATCTGTTAGTTTCATTATTCATCTTTTTATCTATCCATCTATGTCTATTCATATCTATCCGTCAGTCTCATTATTTATCAATCTAACTATTCATCTATGCCTATTCATATCTATCTCTATATCTGCCAATATGTATGTGTGTCTGATTCATTCTGCAGTTCTCTATATCTCTCTCCGTCTGCTAAGATCTATTCGTCGATCTGTGGATTAACATAAATCAATCTATATATCTATCCTATGTTGATACCTTTATATCCGTCTCTGGTCACATCTCAAACTTTGTTATCTACATGTAGCAATATTTAATGTTTACTTTCATTCAGTTCATATCGACTTAACCCTGCACCAAACAAGACTTGTTGTATCAAGCCAAGACTTTTCACTGTTATACAGAAATTTCCAAATGTAAATCTAATGTGAAATTATCGATTCAGTACTGCATTGAGAAAATTAACTTTTGATTTTCTCGTGTGAATTGTGTATATTTGAATCAAAATAAATGAGGATGACCGTCTGCAAAAATGTCTTTTACATTCGGGAAAACCTTTTGCGTTTCAGGAAATGCCCAAGGATTTGGCCTCCATTTAAATGTCAACAAGATACCTTGATAGAATCGAGTTCGTCTATTCATAAAATATAATATCCCAAAATATTCTCGTGAAATTCCGTGATATTTTGACATTTTGTGGAAGGGTGAGCTGTTGACTAAGAAATAATTGATTAATTTTTCTAGGTTTTATAATCACCTCTCCTGCATCTCAGCTATAAATGAACTGATTATCATCCAGTTTTTCGAGACAAGGGCGTTGGCATTGCCTTTTTTCTTCGTTTTGCTTTTCTTGAGCGGATTGTGCCGATTTGAATTGAAATTATTCAGGATGACCGTTGAGAAAAATATTTTTTGACATTTGAAGAAGATTTTGTACATTGGGAAATGCTTCAGGGTATGTACTCCACTCAAAGGTCAACAAAATATTCTGATAGAATTCAAGTTGGCTATTTATGAAATATCACTTCATTAGTATTCACAAAATTACTCAGTTTTTATCCAATCTCGAAATATTCTGCACATTTGTTGGCCTATGCAAGGATCAAACAAAGACATTCCTTTAACATGTTCTGATCGAAATTTTAGAAAATGATCAGCTCGCACATACCGAGTACATTCTTTAGGCTTTGTGTCCTTCCTCAGTTGCTCGGCAAGCTGAGACCGTCACGGCAGTTGTCAAGCTATAGATTTTTTTTATTTGCCCTATTGATTTATCCATGTATGGGGACAGTTCGTAGACTCATTCTTATCATTATTGAAAAGACAACGCAAATTGCGGATGAATGAGCCTCTACCACTCACTGTGTGCTATCTTTGTATCACTTTTCCTGTCTCTGTACTTGCTGGTCTGCCCAGATAGATAGCGTTCCCGGTTTCTTTGTCCTATCATTCTTAATTTAGTCTTCCCATTCATCAGGAACTGTGACTCTGACCAGGTGCCGCAAAAGACTCTATCCGACACTTAATCTTGTTATACGTGCTATCTTACCTGCACGGGCATTCTGACTAATTCTAGTTTTATTTTTACTGCCAATTTTCAGCTGTTACGCTAAAAAAAATTCATGGAAAGAAATCAGGTCAAAATATTTGTAAAGGTGGGAATACTTAATCTTCAAATCTAAAAACAACTCAAATGCGAGCCTTCTATTGTGGTTTTTCATTGTTCATATAACATATCCTAAAGATATCAACATTGGAAGGCTTGGCCATGGACTAGGTATTATATTCACCTCCCCTGCATCATAGTTATATGGGAATTGATTATTATCTAGTTTTTCAGTGAAAATGATATTAGCTGGGGTATTCGCTTGCTGAATACTTTCTAGTTTCCAGTGTAATTAATACCCAGAATGTAACCCTGATATTAGATATCCGTTTTCATTTATGACTAATTAGAGTCATTTTATGAGCGCCTGTTATTTTCCCTGTTCATTAAACAATAATTACTACAATTAATTTCAGTTCCAGTCAGACAATTTGATAACGGGCGAAGATTAAATTGAGAAAACTTGAATCAAGTAGAAACAGATATTGGCGACAAATTTTTCAATGGTGAATAGAAATCTTACAACTATCCCCTCCCGAGCCGTGGCCCAGTTGTACAGTGTTCACTTCCGGTTTGGTAGATTGTAGTTTTCATTGCTGAATCGTACCAAGTTCTCTAAAAATGGTACTCAATGTCTCTCTGTTGAGCATTCAGCATAAACATAAATGGCATGGTACAGGGGGGCGAAAACCCTGTGATGAAATACGGAACTGGGGATTATGGACTTCCTTCATAATAATATATTTAATTTGAAGTCACTCAATTTTCATAGAAATTGTCTTGAGTTAATCATCCAATTGAACTAAACTTTGTCCCATTCAATTCAGCTGAACTCACCACGGGTTTATATAAATCAATAATTCTCAATCATGGAGACATGGAGAATAATACCAAGAGGGGCACGAATCGACAAAAGGTAAGACGTTCTCTGATTAGTTTTGGAGTTCGTTCATTATCATGACGCTCATGATACATACAAATTCCTTTTCATAGATTTGCTGTACCTGTAACAAACAAATCATCGGTTAAAGACGTATGGGAATTGAAAACAAGGTCCAACTATTAAAGCGGAACATGGCAGTAAAAGTCAAGAACTACAAGAATCAACAAAATCTGAAAACTCTCTCGGAATATTGAACTCATTCTTTTTTGTTCCCAAAAAGTGGACTTCTCCAGATGAAAGTAAAACCGTAAAAAATGGTAGCAAGAAGGATTTCCGTTTCATCGTTAGCAACAATGCTGAATTGGTATCCGACAAAGGACACCGATGGAGAATGACACGTTTTAAATGATCGGCAAACATCATTCTGTCTCCTGAATGTGTGTCAGATTTCAGCCGCCATATCCAGTGGTTTCCAGCTAGAATATATATGTACAAACCCGAATATGAAATATACACACAAATGATGAGTAATGGAAATTAGAATCCGACAATGTGAATAAAAAAAAAAAATAGTTTTTAAGATCACAATTTTGCTCGATCCGAATTATTTATGGTAATGAGCGAAAGATGGCAATGATTCCAAAATAATGAAATGGGCCTCGGGTGGAATTTGAGCCACACCCTTTTCTAAAATAGTACCCATGTAGCTTAGGTATGCGTTAACTGATTGAACCACAGGTACCCCGACGGTGTGGGTTCAAATCTCACCCGGGGCCTATTTCACCATTTTCCGATCATCACCGTTGTGTTGTTCACTAACGTAAATAATTCGGTTCGAGCAAAATTCAGTTCCTGAAAAGATCTTTCCTTATTCACATTGTTGGATACTGATTTCAATTACTTATCATTTGCATATATGTATATTGACCGTGAAGTAAAGGTTCAGTTATAGTTACATTGTAAGTAGAACTAGAAACCCTTTTTTCTTGAAACTTTTTACATCCTTCTTAGGTCAATTGAGCATGCCAAATTTGCTTAAGCTGTGTCAATATTTGATGGGGGTCACAGAGACAATGAAAGCAAGCTGTTTTATATAATGGAAGTAATAATATAATATGATAGATATAATAAGGATTAGGATGTATGTATTTGTATTGAAGGGAAAGTAGTTCGATCTAGCATTATATTTAACGTTGTAAATGGAACCTTCACCCTAAAATGCACAAGATTTTTCTCAAAACATTTCACTAAAAAATTCCCCGAGGTCGATTGAGTATGCATGCCAAGTTTGTGCCAAATATAGTTGGGCTGAGTCAATGTTTGAGGGAAGGACAAACTGACAAACAGAGCCAGTTTAATCATAAGATAAAAAGAAGGAAATAAAACAAAAATACATGAGCACTTTCTTATCTCGCATGAGCTATCATCCTAAATAATTCGGTTTAATATCGTAATTGTCAGAAGGATGTGATTTTCCTATCATTATCAAATGACCGTTTTAAACTAATATTCAAAACAGATTTGTGTTTGTAGAGGATAGATATGTTAATGGTAGAAATTAAAGAATATTAGACAAATATCAAGAGAAAATTATTTGTACTTCAGTGTGACCAGAATGAACCCGAGTTTCTCAATATTTGTAAATAAATAAAGGGAGATAATTCAATGATGAGCATTTAATGGTTATCTCCCTCCAAAAATCGGTCATAGTACATAGGTACGAATGAAAGGGAACGCTGATCGCACACTGTTATCATTGAGTTCCAAGTCACCAAGATTTCCTTTTTTGCATTCTTTAAATTTGTCTTTAAAGAGTAGCTAAATGCAGTACCTCTTACTGCATTGCACGGTTTCGGCTGCTCAAAGGTCACGAACAGATAGACATAATTAGACTTGTGGTATTATTGAGATATTCTGTTTCATGAAATATTGATCGTTAAGACTTCCTTCAGACATTCAAAAAAATGTGAATTGGCTTACCAAGCAGTTTGTTTGGTAATGAGTTTCGTGAAACAGGAAACATCTTGCCATCTCTGTTTAGGCATCGCAACGTGACATAGCAATTCCCGTAGAAGAGAATGCTAGTCCGAGTCTCGTCCAAACTATTTATTATAACAAGAATAGTAGAAGCAGTAGTAGTAGAAGTAGTAGTTACTACTACTACTAATAATAATAATAATAGTAGTAGTTGTAGTAGTAGTAGCAGTAGTAGTAATAGTATTTTGTGGTCATCAAAAAGTTCCGTAGGTCCAGTAAAACCAACTGGGGCGTGAGTAGAAATACGGGTCATGTCCAGAAAATAACAACAATTTTAAATATCTCGGGAATCGGTTAGGTGACATTAATGTAAAGTGGTGACTAATCGGGAAGGACCTTACTAAGTATCTGCAGGGACTGAGATACTATTGGGTTTGCCTGTATATCATCAGAGCTCTGCATTCCTAATGCCCATTTTTCACGTCTTGTGTAGGGTTTGGGGCAAAATATCTAACCACCCAAGCCCCTCGACCCCTATGTACTCCAGATTTGGTTCCTTGCAGTTTGGGCTTTTTGTCTGTTGAAAACGAGATTTTAGGTGTGGGCGAGATTAGGAGAAATTTGTCGTATGAAACGTGAAAGCGACACTGAGTCAAGTATGTGAGTTCTCAAGGGGAGTACAGAACCATTGTCCTAGGTAGGCTCAATAATATCAAATGGCTTGATACTTTCTAAACAAACCTCGTAGAGATAATCAAGTTTGGCTATTGATTGTGTGAATTCTTGTGGTACGAGATACAAACTGCAATATATATATCGGCTTCTTTATTTGCAATTCCTATTATTTGGTTTAAAGCTGAAGAAAAGATCGACCGGAAATCCTATGATAAAAAGCATCATCAGAAACAATAGCAGTGAAGAACAGATAAAATGAGAATTTAAATAAATTTTAAAGAATAAATGGATTAGAGAGATAATAGTCATTCGTTTGTGAGAAATTTTTTTAGTAACGGAGAAAAATAGATTTATTAATAAGCTACGTAACTTCCAGTCTTCTGCAGGTATCTGCTGTGTACTGGCTTGTAGTCGAATTTTGTTTCTTTTGGGGGGTCGGGCATGCACATCCACTCTCCTATTGACCTCTGCGTTGACCTTTTGGCCTCCTGCTTCGTCTCCCGAGCCATGTTCGTTCCTTCCTGATTAATGTTTGCCTCTGACTATAAATGTTGATACAAACTATAAAGACGACAAAATAAGCCCGAACAAACAACATGCAATAACTATAGCTCACCGTCTAACAAAATTCAAGCAAGAAATATTAATAGTCGATTCAATTCCAGTTCTGAATTATTTCGGGTAAATTATTATAAAAGTCATTTAAAATAACCAGGCATTACTTGAAAATGTTTATTTAATTTTTTTATCCCTATGCGATAATTGCGTTTTTAGTAACTTCTTAAAATTTTTATTTGTCCTTTATAGTGAATGAATCTTATAATTCTGAAGAAATAAAGACGCCTACTGTAACACAATGTTTAATGGTATTGTCTTGCAAACCAATGCATTAATGAAGTGACCTTAATACTCAATAAGTGTCCAATTATAGCAGCCTTGTGTCAAAGCAAGCCAATTTGAAGGGATACTCAGGAGGTCAAATCTAGCCTGATGCTCTATGCCAGTACAACTGAACCTGGAGTAAATTTACCCCATGGGATAATTTTCTTGGTTATAAAGGGTAAATTCTGCCAATCAAACTAGCAACCATTCATTCTGATAATTAAGATTCTATTTCAATAAATTTAAATAATTAAATCGAATCTAGGCCCTTGTTTGAAGATAATATGAACTTGAAAACCTTTCCATTCTTGTTTGATCATTATTTTTCTCCTTTATTTTTTTTCTCAGCCATTAATTAATAAAACATTTTTAATAAAGTTGTTCATTGATTATTTTTGTTTAATAGCCACCATACAGAGATCTTTTTTATTTAATTGATAAAAGAAATATTAATAATATTTCCATTGATAGTTTGTTTGCTTGTCTGTTTGTTTCATCATGTTACTCGTTAATAAATCTGGATGTAAGATGTAATTACGCAAAGAATGTTTATAACTGCTACTCTTTCCCCGTAGGTCCACCCAACTACATTAGCCTTGTACCAGACTAGACTCAGTAAATATTGATACTACAAAATTAGGCTTTCCAGAACACACTCATTTGTTCGTCTCTCCTTACAAAGATCATTATTTGGCGGTCACAGTTCATGTATTTCGTTTAATTATCTACAACATTGTTTAGTTATTTACAACATCCAAAACTGAAGTTGGCTTTATTATTTTATCGTTACAAAAATAAGAACAACGTGATCACATTATATTACTTTGAGACTCAATTTGAAATAATCGACCGTTATCACACGGCAAATGTATCATTTGGCTTGGACAGCCTAAATAGAATAAATTGAGTCGAAGTCCCAAGGGACTGCTACGTCTTCAAATTCTCATCTTGTTAATTCACTGTCCATAACTACACTTTTTATCGAAGTTGATGGCCTGAATAATTGATACATGTCAAATTTCCAAAAGGGCAACGGCTTACCAACGGACTGTTTATCCCAATGGTAAGAGAGATGCTACATTAAAGCAATCAATCGCAAGTTCGATTCTTGCAACAGCACATTTTTATGATTCTTTGTCCTGTTTACATTGGCTTGGCCAAATGATACATTCACCGTGTAATAACTGGGAGTCATTTTAAAAAGAGTTTCGAAGTTATAAAACTCATTTAAAATTATTTCTGTTGGATTATATATCTATTTCTTAATAATAAGTATACATATATATATACACATTATCATCATTATTATCATCACACCAGTTGCCTGGTAGCCACTGCTGGAGACTGGGTGACAGCAAGCCTCCTCAGGTCTCCAGCCCTCCTCTCCGCACTCTCACAGTCCACAGTAGTGCTGTGATTTACAGTTTCACACTTTTTGCCCGATGGTTATCAGCCGTCCTCACATATCTCCCTCACCTATCACAGCGGCACTGTGGTTTGTATCTCCACCACCATTTGTGGTATGTGTTGTGTTATGTGTTTTTGTTTTATTTTTCTTTTGTTGTTTTTTCTCCCTTTCTCCTCTTTTCTCCGATAGGCCACTGCTAATAGCAGGGATCGCAGATCTCATATTTTGAGCACCTCCCTTAGTATTCGTGCAGTCCCCAGCAGTGCAGTGGTCTTTTAATCTATCGTTTTGTCCCTAGTTCTTCCAATATCGCTTTCAGTGTCTTTGGCGCAGTTCGGAATGCACCAACTATAACTGGAACTACCCTGACTTTCATCTTCCACACCTTCTTCAGATCCCTTGCCAGGTCCTGGTATTTTCCCAGCTTTTCGCTTTCTTTCCCATTTACTCTATGGTCAACTGATACGGCCACATCTTTTATTTGGTAGGTTCTCCTCTTCTTGTCAACGATTACTAGGTCTGGTCTTTTCTCTTGGATGGGGTGATCAGTTTAGATTTTAAGTCCCAGAGTAACGTGTGACTCCCATTCTCAAAGGCTGTCTCAAGTTTGTGCTGGTACCACCTTTTTTAAAATTCCATCCATTTACTCAGTTCCCAGTTTATCACTGTTGTTACTCGATCGTGTCTGTGTTTACACTCCTTTTGGGCTAGTTGATTACATTCACTATTTGTGTGGTTTACGGTCTCATGCCTTTCCCGACATAGGCGGCATTTGCTGTTTGCCGGTGTTCTGCAGGTTTTTGCTTCGTTATAGTTTGTCTTGATGCATTTGTTTTGAGCTGCCTTGGCGAGTGGTTCTGTTTCTTTCTTCAGATTTCCTTTTCGTAGCTATGTCCATGATCTCTCGTCTGCCACATCCGGTAAATGTCTTTTAATTCTGCATGTAGCTTTTTCTGTTCTCATTTTTCTTTCCTTGTTTGCTGTGCTGCTCCATTGATTTCCATTTTTTGTTGTTTGTTGCACTGCTTTGGTCACTCTCTATAATGTCATCACAGTTCACTTGCACCTACTGTTCTACACCTGTTTTGGTCCTCTGGACATAATCTTCTATGCTGATGAGTCTTCTGTCACCTTCTCTATTTTTCACGTACAGTTTATCCGAGTCATCTCTAGTTGTAAGGCCTTAAGCATTGTCATAACCTTCTTGTTCGTCAGTCCATTCACTTGAGTTCTTCATTTGTCCATCCAAGGAATGGTCCTGAGTATCTTACTACCGATACAGCGTGTATATTCGTTCCTTTTATAAGGTTCCCGCTGTTTAGTTTGGTTTCTAATATTTTCGTTATCCTCCTAAGGTATTCTGTTTTCCTCCTTCTTTGTTTTTCTCCTTCCTTTCTTCCCGTTTTGCTGCATCACGTTCGGGATCTCCAAAGTATTTGTATCGATCTTGTGTGGTCAATGCTCAAATCTTTTGCTGTCCGGGAGCTCTCTGCATTACCATCAGTGTGCATTCCGAACTCCATTCCAATGCCATCACTGTATTCCATCATTTTGTTAAAATGTTTCGAGCTCTCTCCTGTCCTTTGCAAATTATTATTGTTGATGTTTTCGGTGTTATTAGAACAGTAATGACCAGTTTTGGGGTTTTTTAAGCTTTAACACTCTGTGAATTATAATAAAGTGTTTTCAAACTGCAACTAAAAATAAGTCTATTTATTCTGGAATCATAGAATTCTAGGGTCCTGAATCCAATGAATTCTTCGAAGGCGTTTTGAGTTGCTGGAAATGTTCAAAATACTTGAAAAAGTGATAGTCGGTCAGGGTCACTTCAATTTCTGCAGGGCCATTCGGGCTACATGCGTGTTTTATGCTTTTCTTTCGAGGTCATCTGTGCGACATGTCAATTTTTTTTACTTTTCGAATTTGGTGCAAATGTCGAACAACTGTTGAATGGTCAACGTTTAGTTACTATGCAACATTTTGAGTTATTTTGCGTGGTTCTGTCTTGCCCTCAATTAGATGTCGTCAATCATAGGATGATTTCCATATACTCAAGGCTCTTGTCTCAATTTTGAAATTTTTGGAACCCATATTGTTCACTACGTTTCTTGACAGCCAGCCCCTTTGCCAAATATAAGTTTGATATTGCAAGCAGTTTCCGCTGATTAACGTTCCGTCTTGAGCTCATACAACAAAATTGCTCGAATTTGCTTTTTTTTTCTTTGATGAAACAGTATTGAATAAACCAGAATAAATAATGAAAAGAATACTTCCAGTTTAAATAGAGTGAAAATTATGGTTTATAATGATATTTTCCATGATTATAGTTAAATAATAGTTAATTCAAAAAAAAAGCATCAAAAATTAAAATAGAAATAAAATGCAATTTTTGACCTAAACCAATAGAAAAACAAAACAGTTAATGATTGAAGCAATTGCCTATTTCAACACTTAACAAACGTTTGATCACTCTAAACCTTGAATCAGTCAATTCACTGTTCACCTAGAATTAAAGATATCTCATTGTGATCGACAAATTTGATTCTAAGCAAACGTCTGTAATGCAGAACCGTTTACCATTCTTTGAATGAAAGATCAAAGAGGACATGACTTCCTCTCTTAGAGTCTATGTTTCAGACGTTGTCAAACGCAAAAAATTGTGATGATCTTCGAAAATGGACTGCTACTTATTGTCTCAGCTGCTGAAGTGGAAATGGTTTGATTTTACAGTCAGCGTCTGCTAAAGCGACGATCGGCGAAGAATTCCATATCATTGGCAAAATTGATGAGTAAATTACTGTAATGCTTTCACGTTTGATTGATGCTTGGAATATATGTAATGTAGATCGATAGATTGAGTATTATGAAAGTGGGAGAGAGACTTGAATAAGTTCAGTGTTGAAAGTGGATAGAAATAGTTTGTTCATAGTTCGTATATATATATATATATATATATCGAGATAGATAGATAGATAGAAAGAGAGAAAGAGAGAGAGAGAGTCATGGATTTTGGAACTCTTGGAATATGTTGCACTCTGTTTTTTATGTCTGTTGAGAGAAATATTTAAACTCTGTAATTAAAAATAAATAAAGTTGCATTCACTTAATTAGGATCTGTAAAATCAGTTCAGTAGTCAAGTGAGTGTTGATTTATCTTTCCTTAACGATAAGTGATGAAAGCCAGGTCCAATTTACAACCCTTTTGGGATAGCTAAACTTGGATGACCAGAACTTGATATCATCCCACAATCTATAAGTATATCCCCCAATGACGCTTACTATGCAGATATATATATATATATATATATATATATATATATATATATATATATATATATATATATATATATATATATATATATATTGATTATATGGGTGACTTGAAGATTAATCATTGAATAAATGTTTAACAGTACAATCGTACACACTTAAAATGTTGCAGTTTCCATTGAAATCAAACTCTTATAGACCATTCTTCTTGAATGACAGAACCATGAGAAGCACTTGATGAAGACTCCAGTTATTAATCATTGTATGTAGGATTAGTCTGGCTGCTTCAGGGTATAACTCCATTCCTACTTCAGTTTAGACTGAAGATGATTACTGCAACTTTTGTATTGTATATATGTTGAATGAATTCGTTGTTATGAAAGATTTATCAGTTTTGACACAGTCGGTAAGAGAGCTGCCTACTGATCAGTTGGTCGTGATCTCAAACGATGGTTTAACGTGAGATTATTCCTTTAGGTTCGGTGAGGATGGTTCTTGTTGTGACAGTGAGAAGACGAAGTCATCTTCAGGCTCCTACTCGAGTTGGACGATAACTCATCGATTTAATAATTGTTGTTATTATTATTATTATTATTATTATTATTATTATTATTATTATTATTATTATTATTATTATTATTATTATTATTATTATTATTATTATTGTACAATGCTTTACAACTAATTTTCCTTTTTAGTTTTTACCTTCCTCTTGGTTTTTAGTTGCATTTTATACATTGTTATAAAATGTATAGAATATAACTAGAATTCTGGATGAAAGTGGGAAGAGTAGTAAAAATTGAGAATATTAAGAAAAATTATTTTCTGCCGATTCCTGTCGGGAAAAGACGACGATTTCTGGTGGCCATTTTTTCTTATTTTCAGCAAAAGCTTTAATTTCCGGTACAAACATTTTCGACTTTTCCGATTACAATCGAAATAGCGTTGTAAATCACGTCCTCAAAATTTAGCCATTTGCAAGTTATCACTTGTGTCGCCATTTTGAAGAATGGTGGTCTTGGTTTATTGATATGATTGTGCCAGAGGAACTTAAGAGAAATTGGAACGTTTTGACGCCTGCTCATGTCATCATATAAAATTTATTTTTTTTATGAGTCAAGATTACGGTTTTTTTTTTATAATCTTTTTTTCTAAACTTTCTTTATTTTTGCATCGGTGATGATTAGAATAATTTCTTTCCTTTCTTCCCGAATGGAAACCAAGGAAAGAATCAAATATTTATCAATAGATAAATTTAATCTTCTACGAATCCGAAATGTGTGTAGCTCTACCGGCATCTATCAATTTACACTAGTGTGCGATCTGTTGCTTCGCTGATAGTACAACAACACACACACACACACACACATATATATATATATATATATACATATATATATATACATATATATATATATATATATATATATATATTATATACATATATATATATATACATATATATATATATATACATATATATATATATATACATATATATATATATACATTTATATATATATATATATACATTTATATATATATATATACATATATATATATATATGTGTGTATATATATATATATATACATGCTGAGGTAAATGGAAAAGTTCCCACCAGGAAAACTGCTCATGACGAATTTATCAGGGAGGAAAACTATCCATCAAAACATAATCATTTTCTTACTTTTAATTTCTAATTGATGAATAAATATTTTCAGTTGTTTTGTTTTTTTTAAACACAGGCAGTATAAAATGTATTGAGGGAAAAATCCGTCCATTTTATAGAGTTCTACTAAAAGAACTTCTGGTGTATGCTTGTCACGATGGTCCTAATTGGAATTCTGGGTGTGATTTAAAAACAATTCATTCAAAGCAATGATAATACAATATTTTCTTATATAAATTCTCTCATTTCTTTTCATATTTAATTATGAAAAAAATGTTTGCTTTTTGAGGACTTTTTCAAACCTGCCGTCTCGAATTTATCGAGGGAGAAAAAAACTTCCTGAATTCCATCTCTTATTCTTATTTCTTTTCATTTTTATCAATATTTTCTTTTATAAATAAAAATTGGAAAGAAATGAGAATTCATGAAAGAACAATATTGTTATTATTGCTTTGAATCAATTGTTTGCTTTTGATTTTTGTCTCGCTCATTTCATTTTTATTTCATGCTCAGAATTCCAATCGGGATCACCGTGGCCAAGTTGTGTCATAAGTTTTCAATAAAAGCTTCCGAAATGGTCACTTTTCCCCTCAATAAATTCGAGATGGTCAGTGAATGAAAGAACGAAGAACAAATCAATTAAGAATGAAAAGAAATGAGAGAATGACGGGCAAATTATGTTTTGGTTGGCTGTTTTCCTCCTTTGATAAATTCATGATTGGCAGTTTACCTGATTGGCTCTCTTCCAGGTTCCGATTTCTTGATGCGACAATTCCCCGACGGGCACTTTTCTGGGGCCCCACCCCCAGGTCGCTTGGGCTGGCAGCAGAAGTGATTGCATTTACTCGGGTGAACCACACTCGGTTCGTTCTTGATCCGTCCAACTGGAAATTCTCTGCATCTTTTCCCTCGCCTTTCATCTGCTATATTGCACTCCCGACATCTTTTGTTGGCCCTGGAACCCCGAAGTTCTGTAACGTACGAATAAAATAGAGGAATAAACAAAGATGCCAAAATTTTATTACCAGGTCTTATTAGTTTATTATCGTCTATTTCAACAATTCTCTGCGTCTCAGCAATCTTTCGCTTTTACTCCGAACACACAAATCATGGGCCTTACCACTGCATCCGTCTCCTCAAGTAGACTTAGGGAAGAAGTTCCCCTTCAGTCTCAACCCCAAAAATGAGGGGAAGGAGTTCCTCTCCATTTCGAGCCTCTTATAGAATTACGTATAAACATATAAAATAATAAGATGCATGTATGAACGATAAGTAAGGTTCCATTTGGGCAATGTACTTACATTGTAAATAGAACCCCCTATAAAACCCCTATAAAAGCATTTCTCGAAACATTTTGTTTTAGGATCTTCGCCTATGACTATGCATGCCAAATATGTTTGGGCTGTGCCCATGTTTAGATTGGTTTAATGGCGTGAAAGACCATTTCTTGCTCACATGTGAGAGATTCCCTGCGTTGCCCAGGGAATAGATAATTTCATGCACAACCCAGGTCGACCTATGCACACCCTTGTTTACTGTTCAGAATTGTTTCCTCGCTAATATTGTATAAGTACTTTTACACAAGTCTTTGCTGTCGACATGTCACAGTGAACGCATGAAAAACTCACAATTCGAAAAAGATTAAACAGGGAAAAAATTAAACCAATACATAACTTGATCAATCTCAAAATTGACCCAGAATAAGAAAGTGTCCTTCCCAACTCGCTCATTAATTTTGCCATCTGGGCCTGTCAGGCACTTGGAAAAATCAATCGTATCCGGTTGAAAATGGCTATTCCAAATTCCACATTAACATTCCCACTCAGGATAGTTGGCACATCTTTCTTTTTGGATACTTCTCCATCGATGTTCCCATCCAGGCCTGCACAGCATATATATATATATATATATATATATATATATATATATATATATAAAAAGAAAGAGGAGTGATGACGCCAGGCGATTGCAACATTGAATATAACCAATCGGCTGCAAGGAAAAAGTCCATCCACCAATTCACACTCTAGTTTCAAATATTGAGTACTTTCATCATAGTTGAAGCAACATCTAAAACTGCAACAATGTATATATATATATATATATATATTGAGAGAGAGAGAGAGAGAGAGAGACGGTCTGGCGATTGCACTGGTATGAAACTCGGAGTCACCGAACGTTTTTCACTCATAAATAAGTCAATGCCCTTAAAATAATAACAATATATATATATATACATATATATATATATATATATATATATATATATATATATATATATATATATATATATACACACACATTTATATAATTTCTGAGCATCTCTGTCAATATGTCTTGCTCATTCAAGTGGTTCCACGTCATTTGCTACTGTCAGTATTGCCGACCGAAGTTCTTTTAAGTAAAAAGTTATGATTTTTATAAGTCCTTCACAGATTTCCAAAGCAGGCACTCAAAGATTCGAGCGTTTTTAGATGACACTTAGCAAATACAATGAGACCAACAAATGCATTCTTACCATGCATCTGCATGTGTGAATATGAGAGTGCCTAACGCATACACACATTCACACACGTATGTATGAGTGTGTTAGGCATGTGGTCATAAGTGTATGCTTGTGCGTATGTGGACTCTGTGTGAACGTTTGGATGTGAATATATCTGTGTTTAGCATACATGAATATGTGTGTGTATGTTGCATGTGTGTATTTAATTTGTATGAGAAACATTGTATGCGCGTATGTGTGTTTTCTGATGTGTATGGGTGTATTTTGCTCTTTTGTAATACCGTGTGAGTAAAATTGATTGCTTTTGCTTGTGTTCCAATGTGTCTATGTTTGTGTGTATGTATGTATGTATGTATGTATGAGTTCGTAAATGCATATGTTTTGGTAAGTATATATCTAGCCCCCTTGTATGCATGTGTATGAATACATATGTGTATATGTGCATACGAGGGTAAGCTCGTGCTGATTATAGAAATGCTGGTACAGGCGTGTACACATGTATCTTTGTGGTTGTTTTCATGAGTGCGTGCATGTGTACTTATGTGCGTAAATGTGAAGGCCTTCTGTTTGTGTGCATGTGTGTTTGTGTGTGTGTGTGTGTGTGTGTGCATGTGTGTGTGTGTGTATGTGTGTGCATGTGTGTGCGTGTGTGATGTTATGCGTGGTTTAGATGCAAAAAAGTACCCCGTTGGATTCTCTGAATAGAATCATAAGTTTTCCGTTAGAAAAAAATTTTTTTTAAGCTCAAAATTTCTATTAATTCATGTGACTTAATACCCCACATATAGGTAAACTAGAAATCAATCACCATAGATATCTTATTACCCTTGTTATTATTAGGAACATTATCATTATTTTATACCGTCAGCTTCTTCAAAGAACAACCCGATCACCATAGTTAGACATATAGAAGCAGACCAAACCCCAAATAATTAAACTAACAATTTAGGTTATATAAAAGGGAATTCTAGCACCGGGAAATAGATTTAAGAGAGAATAAAATACTCTCAGTGAGGAAACATACCACAAAAAGGTGATGGTTTAACAATATACAGATAACAAGAATTCCAATAACATACCATCTTAATTCATAATATATAAGTACCAATAAGCATGATATTCCCTCTGGATAAAAAAGAAAAACATAACAATCAATGGCCTACCACTAACCTCTACGAAAAAGATATAAATAGAATAGAAAAATATCCTGCAACCTAGAAAAATAGACTCGTCCAGATGTTCTAAATAAGAATCTAAAATAAACTGATCTATTCATTTGAGGAATCCCAACCAGGGCAGAAACATAAACCTGTTTGTGTAGCAAATCTTTACCCTATCATATATATATGTTCAAGTCTAACAAATTTATCTGAGAATTTATTAGAAACTGACTGAATTTGTTTGAGTGGTTTGAGAGTATTTTTCCAAACGGAGGATAGAAGATATGCGTCATCATTTGCCTTTTGTGGGAAGAGCCCATTGTTACTGACAGAGAAACAAACAGAACAAAGTCACACTGTTCATTACATAGATGCTTATAAGAGAAATTGACAATTTTGATAATGAAAAAAAATCTGATGAAGTATACTTAAGGGGGTTATGAGATTCCGAACATAATTCTTAAATGCACATTAAATGTGGCTGTTGCCACGTAGTCAAGTCATTTAATAATTTAGCGCAGTAATTCCCTGCAGTGTCTTCATTATTTCAGAGGATAATATCAATTTTAATTCAGGTCAGAGCTAATATTTTAATTCGTGATTTTTTTTTTTTTTATCCCATGTTGTAAAAACCACTTGCGTTCAAATGGAAATGTTGAATAAATGGGAAATCGATGTGTGTTGAAAATAACGTGTTTAAGTGCACTTTATAGCCTTACATTGTAACATTGTGTTGCAGGATTTAATTTCTGAAGGTAACTTACAATTGGTAATGTGTGACTTTCGGCAGCTGGAATGCATGCAGTTCGTGATTTTGCAATTGAACTCTGAGGAAAACCTGAAGTGCAGATGTTTTGAATCAAATACTTCAGTTCTCCAATCCCTTTTCATCAACTTTGTTTGTATGCTATTCTTATAACAGCGTGTGCAGCTTTTTAAATGGCTTTTCTTATTTTTGTTTTTTTTGGGGGGGGGGGTCTTAAGAGGGTTACTCTCTACTTTGAGAGCAATAGACTTATTTTAGTTTTGGGGTTTATGGGTTCATTACCGTAGTACTGCAAAAACAGCACATCGCAGAATATTTTGTGTTAATGTTGTAACTTGGAAAGTAATTTTGAGTCATATCGTGCAACAAGTTCCCAAGTATTTAATTTAAGGTTTCTAATATAGATAACTCCACGTCTATTAACTGCTAATTACAGTCTTCATAAGAATACAAGAGGAATAAGCAATTAATTATGATATAAATTCTATATGATATAAATCCAATAAATAAGAAGTGACTTGACATCGGGCTTAATGGCCTCCGAGTAGGACTTTCAAGTAAACATCTCATAAATGTTGCTTTAAAATCTTTTTTGGAATAAACACGATTGTCTTTTGTTCTTCTAATGTACGGTATGCAATCGATAAATGTTTCGAGAATTTAACGACACAATTTTTGACATTGACAATTTAATTATTAGTCAAATTGGTAATTGTAGTTTGAGTGCGGACCTCTTTTAGCAGGTAATGTTTTTTGTCTAAGTTCAGGAACATCTCTGCTGCTTCGCAACACTTAATTAAATCTGTGTTTCAATAATCTCATGTATTCACCGAACAAGAGAATAGTAATTAAGGGAATTTAATGAATTTTGTTAACAAGTACAGGTCAGTGAAGCTAATTCACTAAATTGTTGTCAGGAGAAAGAAGACAATCTCCAAATGTGAAAGATATAAATCTTTTAGCGAAGCCATCATTAAAAACAGTAAATCAAAAACTGTCACAATAACTGTTAACATGGGAATTTCAAGTGAGTAAGGCTGTGATTAAGATTCCAACATTTACACCTGTTACTGCACAGAAGAAGAGGGTTTTTTTGTCTTTTGATTCCCGTAAGTCTTTTCAGTGGGACAGGTTCAATTTACAACGTAATTTTACGCTAAATTGGTCACTTAGTTTGAGTCTGACAGCATTCACACTAGTTACTTTTTAAAAATTCTGACTATTTCAATAATCACTGCCCACCAAAAGGTGAGAAAACTCACTTATTCATTGATTTCCACTTTTTCCTAATTTTCAATTGATCACCCCCAACACGGCATTCTGTCAAAATGCATTAGTCATGTGACAGTTTCTATTGAACGACCAACCAGATAATGGTTATCAACAAGACATATTGGGCAATCCTCGCCTCCATTCTAAATTATATAGATTGTAAAAATTTTTATTAGTTTTCACCATCATTTTAATTTCAGTTGGGGTTTTTTTTTCTTTGTTATTTTTTTTTTTTTGCAACTTTCATTTCGGGCCATTGTTCATATCGTAGCAAATAACTGCGCGTTTGAAAGTAATGATTCAGCCTTTGCTGGGAATCGATGGCAGAACTAATTGAATTTGGGGACGGATCCATGCACAAATCCTCCCTAGTAATGGCATTGACTGAGACATGCACTCTCATGGTGCTTTCTTGTTATGAATAAAAATCTAAGGATTAAAACTTGTTTAAACTTATGAAGATGTTGCCTCGAACCATGTTTTTCTTTAATTTCTCCATATAGAATGGCGTATGTTTACTACAGAAACATCAAGAAACTAATGATTTCATGAAATGTCTCGGGACATTATTTTTAATTTTGCTCCGTGACGCCCACGATAGAGAGCTCTTGCAAATTTTGGTGAACATCTAAGTCCAACAACTGACATTACAAAGCTGCTTCTGTTGCAGCTGTTGATGATAATGATGATGGTGATGGATATCCCCAAAATGTTTTTGCCAGATTCGTTCATCCAAGTTTGAATGTACTTCCCATTTTTCAAATCATTACAACAATCATGTTTTTGTCAAATAGAGTTATCGACTTATCGGATTCTCTTTCGTGGTTGGCCAGTTTAACACGAAGTAAATTTCCCCCTTGGGACTTATTACAATATATCTGTCTTTTGAATATCAAGCTTGTAAACAAAGACAAAATATGGAATTTAGTTTTATATTACTTGATTGCTCATGCATTCTCTGACACTTCTGGTCCCAATGAATTAATAAATAGACCCCATCTTGAATAGACTGGAGAAAGACTACTCGTTCCACCTCACTGTATACGCATAAATATACAAGCTTTGACCGGAGAATAGAAAAGCCTACCTATGGCAGTAGCTCAATTCAAAGAAGTCTCTTATCTTACACACACATCTTAACGTCCCTTCCATTTATCAAAGTCTGCTAAGTCTTCTTTTGAGATTGCCAACAGCTGCCTTGTAGCAATATTTTGAATCTTACCTTTTTAAATGACGATTTTAGCTTTAAAAAAAGCAAGAAGATATAAGGAGTCAAATCTGACTGACCTAGGCGATGAAATGTTTTGTCCCTAAAAATGAATGAATGAGACGTAAAGAATGAACGAGGATATGATGATCACACAGTACGCAAGTTCACTCAATGGAATCTAGCCGCCGACTGAGTAATCAACTGTAGAATGTCTATCCACGTCTGTGCACTGAAGTCCCATCTTATTGGTTGCCAAGTTACATCAAGGCCAGGCAACCGGTTCTCGGGATATTAAAATACTGATTCTTTTTTCTGGACAAACGTTGAACTCTTTAGTGACGCATACACCGAAGATAATTTTTATCAATCTCACTGGAGAGAGTATATCCACGCTTGCACAGTAAAGTCCTCTTTGTATCAACTGCCAAATTACATCAAGGCCACGTGACCGAATCTCGAGATAAAAAAAATAGATGAGATTCTTTTCGCAAACAGACGTTGTACTCTTTAATGACGCCTACATCACGTTAGCAAAGATGATTTTTAAGAATTTATTGCGAACATTGCAATATTAATGGTGGAGTAGGAAATCACTGGAATCCTATGTCAAGCAATATCGATTGTCCTTTCTTAAAATCGAACCGATATTGCCATTCTTTGTTTGCCTGTGGAATAATTTACAACAAAGTCAAAGTGCCTGCTTACCATGTTTGCAATATGATACACAAGTATCGATTTTTGTCGATTCAATGCAATAAACAGTTATATTTGCAAATAGACGATTTATTTCCTCTCATATAACTTTTGAATGTCATTTGAAATCATTGAAGTTACTCTTATTAATCTAAAAGACAACCCTGTGATCCGTTGCATTCCCGTTCAAGATATGAAATATTTCAATCAGATGTGACCGGAATAAACATTAAATTTAATGGCCCGATTGCACTTGGATTTTTTTTACGCATCTGCAAGTAGATTGATAGTTGACTATTTTATGATAAGCATTTATTAATTATCCGTCTTGAGAAATATTTTCTCTATAGACGGCAGTGAACCGGAGACATTACATATGGCACCATTCGGGGAACACCAGGGGAAACTACTGGGAGAATACGCTTTTTCGGAATCTGGAGTAAAAACTTGGTTTTTGAATTGAATAAATAATGAAAAATTGGTAAATTTATGTAAGTGACCTGTGCAGTTTTCAGTTTTTTAAATGGTCGGCGATATTTGCTAAGGATGATCCTACACGTAAATTTCTTTAAAAAGAAAAAAAAACTTTGTTTTTTGAGAATTGAAGTATTCATATGGATAATACCCAAATTATATTTGAAATATTATCAATCAGCTGTTCGAGTTGATCGTATTTTTTCTCTTGAAAAAAGTTTTCTTAATAATAAAATGAATGAATTAGGATGGAAAAAATCTTTTTTATGCCTATCTTTGTATCGACGGTACTTATGTATTGAAAATATGAACAACTGAATCATTTAATAGTCTCATTTTTATAAATGTGCATCACAGATTTTTTTTAAATCTCTTCTGATTTTGATGAAATGTTTCAATACGTTTTATCAAATATGTTCTAATACACAAATTCGTCGAATCTCCAATTATTTCTATAATACGCAGGCTCTTCAAATCTAAATCATTTGAATATTCAATTATTTCTCTGATACACGGACTGATATCAAAGATATGTATTATATACATAATTTTTATGTCTAAATGATAACAAAAAACAAAGTTCTCTGGAGAACAAAAGAAATTTACGCGTATGATCCTCCGTAGCAAATTCTGCCAACGATTTAAGATGCTGAAAACGGCATGAGTCCATTTAACAGGAATTTGTCGATAATGTTATCAAAATCAAAGAATTTTTTAAAATTCAACTTTTTTACGTTAAGAATTAAGAAAAGTTTCCTATATACCAATATTTTGTTTACATCACAACATTTAATGTTATCTTTTTCTTTTTAAATATAAGGCGCACACAAATAATTTTTCATCTCAGACCAAGGCATTGTTTTTTGTTGTTATTGTTTTTTTTTTATAGAGAGATATTTTTCTATTTTTTTTCTTCTTTTCATGTGTATGCTCATTTCTACCCACATGATATCGCCGAAAGAATTCAATGAATTCCAATGTTATTTTTATGGACGATAGGCTATAGAAGGGGCGATTAAATTTAGTGGCGAATACTTTTACAATTTCTTCCCTTACGTCGTAGTTATACGCCCACACCACATAAGATCGATCAAGGGTTCATGTCCGTCATCACAATATCTCGTAATGTTCTCAATGAATTTCGATGAAATTAAGTGTAAAGTTGGGCAAGGCATTTTCAAAATCAGAAAAGTATGGAATTAAGATATAGAAAAGAACCAAGTTTAGAAAGAGGATGGTTGAGGAACAGTTAGAAATACCGGTTTCACTTTGATAGATGGAAAAGAGCAGGCAATGCTGGCATGCATAGATCGATTTCATCCTGAGCTCCAGACCAGATCAAAAGCCATTGAAGGAATCGCAAGGAGATTTGAAGCTTTCAAGCTAAGATCCTGATATCTGCCAAAAAGAGGAGTTAAAAGAATCGGTTCCGAAAATTGACCAATTTTCATGATGGGATATCTGAGAGTGAGCTTCTGATAGGAAAAACCAAGGCTTGAAAGGCACTTGCAATCAGCTGGTATCAATATGAAAGGAGTCAGGACTTAGGGATCATTAGGGGTGAAACAGTCAAGGCTATCTAAATTTGCACTTATCAGTTGAAAGTGAAACGGCAGAAGGCATGGGTTTTGATCGAATGATTGACAACTCGGCGTCTTTATAGTTAAGATGTTTGTATTTTCTCGAGTATTCATTTGTTCTCAAGCATATTACCACACCGAGAGCGAGAACGAGATTTGGCTGTGATTCTCGCTATTAATTTTCAATTTTATTGTACCTATTTAATCGTGTATTTTTTATTGTATATCTTTTTATTGTGAACATTTTATTGCATATTTCTTTTTGAAGACACTGAATAAAACATTCCCATAGCACTCATACTTATTTTTTCTATATTTTTATACAAATTCAGAACAAAAATTAACATTAAATAATATGGGAGATTCATGATGAATACTGAATTGTATTAAGACAAAAATTCATCAAAATTCTAGATACAAAATTCTGTAAAGAAGTCACCATGTGTCACTACCCGAGATGATACCAACCATAGTCTCGTCACTGATTATAGGGGTGTATGCAGATGCGAACCCAACACTGTAATCATTAAGTTGTGCATTTTACAGATGCCTCGATTCAAATCGTCTAAAATGCTAGACGAACGAAAATAATGCTTGACGAACTAAATGAAAAAGCAAAAAAAAGTTGGCCTCCACATGAACTTCAGTAAAACAAATGATATGGAGAACAAACATGTTGAAGACAAAGACACAAAGATTGAAATCGAGGATACAGAGCTGGAGAAAGTAAAGCTATACATCCATCAAGGACATTGAATCTCCATGAAATCTATAAGAGAAGAAGTCAAAGAATCGATCTAGAATGGCAAGCTTTCAGCAGAGAAAGTCTTGTCTTGATATATTTAATTCAAGCATTCGGGCAGCTTCTTAGATGTGATTGTTCATTGATTTAAAGGCCAGAGTTACATGCTGGAATTGAAATTATTTTAATCTTCATGGAATTTAGTGAAGTAAAAGGACTATTTAACCATAACCATGAGACAAGCTTTATTCTTTAACGTCACTGCATTCCTTCCCGTCAACCAACGCGGCATGCAAGTGACAAAACCTTTATTGATATATCTGTATATGGAAAATATTCAAGATTAAGACCGTTCTTACAAAGAATGTGATTACAAATGGATACTTCGACCGGAAATCGAACTTCGATCTTCTTCACCGAGGACTGTTGCGTCAAATCTCTGACATATTTCATAGGTTTCTTTTTATATCAATATAAATAATAATTTATGGAACTATTTGCAGAGAGATGTTTGGCAGTCTAATCCAGCAGACCATGGCTAGAGATTATGATATCCAAAGGTACTCCAGAATTTTGGCCTTATGTCACACTAAGCCAAATTCAATATTTGTTTTTGATTCCGAAAACATTTTCCTAAGGTATAGGAATAACATGCATCACTTTACGCAGAATTCTCATTGTTATCTTTAAAAATGGTATTTCGTTTTTTTTGGGGGGGAGGGGTTGTTTTTTTTCTCCATCGTTGGTTTATCTTATTGATCTAAAGTCATCTATACTTTTCTATTCTTGGCTCTAGTCTATTTTGGTTGACGAAATGTTTTTATAGAAATACTCGAGTTTCGGATAGCAGGAATATATCTATATCTATCTATCTATATATATATATGTTTTTTAGAGATGAGTTATCTTTGAATGAAGAGTACTTGGTACTAGGGATGGAGCATATGTGAAAAAGTGTACGTCGAAAATTTAGTGGTTTGTGGTCACTCTAAGTTTCATCCTAATCAGTGTAATCGTCAATTGGCATGAAACTCATTGTCACCGTGAAGCATTGGATTTTTTATATATATATATATATATATATATATATATATATATATATATATATACACCAAAGTTCGAATCTGTAATTCAATATGCGATGTGTGATGAGTTTATTCGATAAAGGTCTTTGATTCAAAAATATTTAGTTGGAATAGAGCTCTAATGCAAAATAATGGGTTTGCTACACAAACACGTTTCTTCCTTCCGGGCTTCTTCTGGTGAACACACACACACACACACACACACATACACATGCATACTCACACACACACACATATATATATATATATATATATATATATATATATATATATAAAGAGAGAGAGAATGCATATGTACATGCATATATATATATATATATATATATATATATATATATATATATATATATATATATATATATATATATATATATATATCCAATATTTTATCATAATGCAAATAAATACCGACCTTATATGGGGTTAAATGCGTCTGTTCACAAAAGAGAGAAACAGACGACACTTCATTTCTCTGGCATCGGATATAAAATTGATATAATTAAATTTTCAACGACTGCGAAGTAATGATGATATATTTCCGTGACCGTGAACGTGATTATCTTTATTGAACTTTAATAATATTAACATCCAATGACGTGAGGTTTGGACAGAGAAGCCAGGACGAAGCTGCAGAAATATTGGCACGATTCCTTAAACCATTAGCTTTGTCTGGAATCATAACAACAGACAATTCCAAACTGTCAGGCAGAGTTAAGGAACGTGTCTTGAAATGACACGTCATTGGATGAATGAATGCAGAGAAGCGTATCAATAAATTTGATTGTTATAATGTCTGCGAACCGTTTGCTTCTTCAATGCCGAAGTATTTAACAATAGAGCCATTCCATTTCTGTTTCATGACTTGCCTTTTCCAGTCGTTTTGCCTTCAACAAAAACTGAGTTGATTTTGAAACTTGGGTATATAGTATAAACCGTTTTTGCGTGACATGTCAATCCAACATTTAAAAAGTTTGGGGACGATTTTAACTCTTTAATCTACCGTGTGATATTGCTCCGACTGGCAATGGAACTCTTTCATTAGTAGAATCCAAAAATGCTTGAACTCATCTACGAATAGAATTTTTTTTTTAATACAAAGATCTACCTAAAAACTAAAGTAGTTATTTCCCTTGAAATTTACATTCAATTCTTTTTTTATTTGAATTTAAGATGTAAATCTAACTTCGATACATTGAATATCATGGTCTTGATTGCGCGGAGTTTTGATATATCATGGTTGAAGTAATGCTCTACGAATATCTGAAACTAAGTATAAACAGGTAAAATATACTTAAACTAAAACCAACTTAAAATACTGAAAATTACATCCAGTTTTTCATTTATTTTTAGTATTCTAAATTCTTATTATCGATTTGTACGCGACTATTTACCTTCATCACAGCCATTAGAGAGTCTTATCGGGGACTCATTGTTCATTCTGACCTGTGCTGTTCATTTATTTATTTACTGCTGAAAGGAAATCAGCCGAAGTATAATTACGATAAAAAGCGACAATTGAGATTAGGGTAATTAGTAGCACAAAAATTAATAGTAATAAGAATTATATCATAGAGATGAGGTCAGTACTTTTTTTTTGTAAAGCAGCTGATGTCTTTATATAAACCATTCATGAAGTCACATTTTCCCATTAGTATTTATACAGTTACTAAGTATTCAAAGTGACTGTTCAAATATTCAAACAGTCGATATATTCACATTATGGCAATTACCAACAAAGATAACAGGATCGATTAACCTAGTTGATGTTTCAGACCAGGCTGCTTACGTCCACTTTGCACTGATGCCTTGGAGAGACATGAATCCAACTACGGATGAATAGCAAGCTGTTGGAGCTCTTTAGTCCTACTAGTATGTACCAAGCCCGGATTCAGACCTAGTTTAAAATTAGGACAGTTTGTTCGTCCGGCCAGTATTCAAACCGAGTTAATATCTACAATTGTTGCAATTACAAATTATAAAACTAATCGCAAATCATCACCAAAGATATTAGACATCATCATAGTCAACATTTCTTCAGTTTTCAAGTGCTTCTAGCTGGATGACTGGCTGGCTAAGTATGGATACGTTGCACAAACATGCCATAACAACAGAACCAAAGGAATGACCAATGAATAAGCAACTGTCCTTGCCTTGAGTTTGCAAGTTTACATGAGGGTGTATTACATTTAAAATAAACGTTTCCTTTTAATCCCCTGAGCAAGTTTGTTTTGTTTGTTTTCCTCTCTTCTTTATTGTGTTTTATCTTTTTTTTTATCTTGTTTGGGGGGGTCAATTTGCAGTGTAAATGCATGCTAAATTGGTTCTATAATTTGTGCCTGGCAGCGTTCACGCTTATTTTTATTTTGAATTGGGACTTTTTAGTGATCACTGGGCCACAAAAGTCATGAGAATTAACTTCGATCATCCCTTTTTTTGATTGATCGCCCCCAACAAGGCGAGCTGCAAAAAGACGTTGATCAACTGACAGTCTCGATTGAATGACTGAGTAGACCTATTAAAATAATATCTATAGTCACATGTTGCATGTGTTTACATTAATGTCATAATCATATAATGTTTACATCAATATATATAGTCAAATGATTACATGAATATACGAATATACGCTTTGCGTTTGCATATTATGTTTACATGTGAATGCAGTTAATATGTTTGCATAAACATTTATGTAGTTGCATGTTTGTATAATGATATCCTCATATTCACTCATGCATTCCTATTCACATACTATGTTTACGTATTTTAGACATCAATATATTAGCAGAAATATTTATTCAGTCACATGTTCACATACGTTGACGTAAATATTCATACAGTCCATATCTTTACACATGTTTACATAAACGTTTATACAGTAAATTTACATCATCATCATCATCCAGTCGTTATGTTTAAATAAACATTTGCAATCAGATATTTCCATATGTTTGCACAAACAATTACTACCGCTAATTACAACAATTTTAAAGTTTTTATCACTCTTTCTACACGCAAAAACAATACTCAAAGGAGATTTGTCCTACTTATTCTTTCAATTAAGCCTTTTTTGCATGAGCAGCGGGAACCTTTTAGCGTCCGTAGCTAGACATAAACCTACCCACCAGACTTGACTATCATGGTCATCGCGGGGCCAATACTTCAAGAACATATTTAGCTCGTCAAACAATCCTTTATTTTGTTGGTCACAGTTTCGCATATGATTTCTGTGGAGTCATAAAGTCCCATGGTTTTCTTACATTGTTGTTTGACTAGTTCATTGCCATTGAGTTCTCTAATGGTTTCTATATCTCTGACTGCTGTTTCTCTCTAAAAGCTAATGTCCAGCTTTGAAAACAATATTAAAAAAACTATAGAAAGTATAGAAAGCGGCTATTATTTTCTTCAAGCTTTTGTGATCAGAACATTGATATCATGTGATTCATATATTTTCGTCTCGGACAGCTGAAGTAAGGTACTCGAAAGCTACATATTCCTTATTTAGAGCTGTTCCAAATTGCTTCAAGAAAACTAATTTTATTTGAAGTGTTTGCATCAATAACTTACGGGGGGAAATCTGTGGCTCCCAAGAGACGTTGATTCACGCATAGATTTTTGGTAACTATGGTCAGTGTCGTCTTTGGTAGAACCTTAAAGTTTTCCTCCCGACCAAAAAGCTAATATAAATGAGGAAACTGAGACCAGTCAGCATGCCACCATTTTAAATCCTCCAATGACCTCCCAGTCTTATTTATCATACTTCGCGTCAAACAAGGTCTTGACATTTTTGTATTGTATGTGAAATGATGTTGTCTTTATCCTCGATGGACATGCAGATATGTAGCTGTAGGCCTCGCATATCTTAACAGAGTTCTCACGGATGTAAAAATCAACGATCCTAGACTGCAAGGGTTTCTTTCAATAAGCTGATTACAAAGGAGAGCGAAGCATGGTACAATTTTGCCACAGCGGTTCGGGGCTGTTTGAACAATTAGATGGTCTAATATCATCTGGAACTGGTCGAGATCGTGGTGATCTACGATAAAATAAGCTGCAAGCTGCCTCTCGAAGTCCATATCAATGACATCCATCTTGATTATTCGAGAAGATTCAAGGGTATCGGAAGAACAAGGTCCACCAGGATATACTGGGTTTCCTCTACTAATGAATATATAACGACAACATGATGGACGATTGTAATTTGGGGTCCGATTTATGAAAGTTGCTCATAGTATAATCGGAAATTTCAAAAAAATAATCGCTTCCAAGCTCGTTGTAATCACCAATGTTTAACATCAATATGCGTTCTTACTGATTATATTCATATGCTGTTATTTTCTTTAAAAAATGTGATTTTTCAGATGTGAAAAAAAAACTCGTTGAACAATTGGAAAGTGGTAATTTTCAAGATATCATTGTTCTGGTTGCAAAAGCAAATTTGGAAAGGAATAACAGCCCTTTTCTATATTTTTCATGCAAGCAATAAGAAAATAGCCCTCTCTACCCAAGGACAAAAATCGCATAATCAAGGGTTGAATATTTTTCTTTGGCATTTCAGCTAAATGGAAGATTATTAAACACTCAAACCAGTGTCTGCATTTCAGTTGTTACAGTCACAACGTATTGGAAGTTGAATCCTCCGACCTTCTTCATGTTTCTGTCATAGTTGGTAACCTTCTGGGAATTCCGAACCGAACTCATTATTCAATCCACTCGGGTAGATTGTTCTCATTCCGCTGTCCATGCGGGTGGATATCTTGTATATCAGTTGATTCTTTCTATTTAACTCCTCCTTACGATGTCGCTTGTATGCTTCTTCAACTAAACCAGAGTATATGCACTACTTGATCAAGAGATTGAACCAATTACCACCAGGCTGCTTACTGTATGCATTCAACCAATATCTTTATCCACTGAACCAGTGTATATGACATTTTGCAATCATATACTCTGTTATAGTAAAAGAGACAGACAAGCGACTTAAGATTTAAGGCTCCAAGTTTCCATCAACGGATTTTCCTAATTTACGCGAGCGAAAGCAAGAGGGCAACGAATTAATCCATTGAGTCAGATTTGACCAGTTCCGCCCAATGTCGGTAATGGATTGTACGATTGGAAATTCGCCCGAAGCCGTGCTGAGTTCCCTCGCTAATGAACACAGAATTATCTTACCATTTTTCTATGAGCCCCCGGGCCAGATATTCCTGTTACTAATATTAGTAACCGTCAAACAAAACTGCCAATAGGAGTTTCTCTCGTTTTTAAGCTTGTTTTATTCGTTAGCTTGTTATCTGGCTCGTTCGGTAGTTGGCTGTGGGTCGAGAATACAGGCTGCACCATTCAACGAGGGGGATGAAAATTCAAACATTTCTTCCTTATTACCAGGAAAAAATCTTTTTGAAAACCTCTCCTCTAAAAAGTTTTTTTTATTGGATTCGATTTGCAATGCAGGTTTATACTAAATTGATCCTTTGGATTGTGTCAATTTTTTAGAGATCACTAGCCAACAAAAGACATCAGCAATAACACATTCATTGATCGCCCATTTTTCTATTTTTTCAATTGATCATTCCCCCAATACGACGTACTGCCAAGAGACTTAGCTCCCGGACGGTTTCTATTGATTGACCAACCAGACATATGTCAATACTGATTGGATTTGGTTCAGCTTTCGTCATATTGTTCCCCTATCCCAGAAGGAGAGGCAAAGGTTGAATCGTTTCCGTTATATCGTGTCAATTGTCTTGGCAGATTTTGAACTCGGGCCCTGTTCGAATGAGGAGAAATATTTGCCTATGTCAAAATTGTTCGATAGACTCAAGTTCATAGCGGATAATACGGCAAACTCGAAACCAGTAATTAACAATGACTGACAATTGCTAATATGGCAGCTTCGGACTGGGTGATCCGGTAGGCTTGAAAACGAGAAGATCTTGTTGATCCTAGAAAGAAGGGTATACAACCAATGCATCCTCCCAAAAGTCACTTATGGAATTGAAACATGGAACCTGACCAAGAGACAGACCAGCAAATTAAGAACCATGCAACGTACACGTGAAAGAATTATTCTCAGCCTCACATGGAGAGACCACAGGACAGCACAATACATCCAGGAAAATACAGTGGTCAGGGAAATCATAGAATTAATCAAAAACTCAAATGGTAGTGGGCTGGCCATGTCGCAAGAAAGGCAAACAACCGATGGATATCACGATTCACGGCATGGATCCCTATAGATAACATGTGCAGCCGATGCCGGAAAAATATAAGTTGGGAAGACGGGCTGGACAAATTCAAAAAGTGCTGGTTCTACGACGCCCACGATAGAGAAGTGATGCGAGTCCTGGGGAAGGTCTATGCCCAACGACGGACATTAAAAGAATGATGATGATGATGATGATGATGATGATGAAGATGATTGCCAATAAGGCAGGTTCAGACTGAATGATCCAGCCGGCTCAGAGTAAGTAATTAACAATAACTGACAATTGCTAATAAGACAAGTTTCAGACTAGATGATCCAGCAGGGTTGGAACCAGTAATCAACAATGACTGACAATCGCTAATATGACAGATTCGGAGCAGATAATCCTGCTGGCTTGGAACGGGTGATCAACGTTGATTGACAATTGCCTCTGTTGGACGTCAATCATTTTGAGTCAAACTTTCAAAGGTGTGAAATGGAAACTTTGTTCTGAAAAAGAAAGTATGCGATGGTTTTAGGGTCTGTTAACCGAGCGTGGTGTCTAGATTGATCCATGCGTGTACAAAAGGTTGTTATGAATTAGAATAGTGATATATCATCCAGAAACAATCGTTTGATGTGTTTTATCAGGGAATTATCAAGTTATTTTGAATATCCTGAAAACCGTTTGTGCGACCTTGATGCAACCAATCAGAGAGGATCTTAACACACACGTAGAAATAGACACTTCCTTGATTAATTATAGAATTGGAAGTGACACACAATTGAGTGAGTTTGGGACTGTTTGGCCGCTTAATCCAAAGAAACACGATGAGGTAGCAAATGGGGATCTCGAAAGAGCACTTTGAAAATCTTTTGGGGAAAGTAGAATGGGCGCTTACATAAGTGTGTGATGTCTCAAGGGAAGTTCTTTTTTTTTTGACTTGACCCCATTCCCATTGGTAGTCTTTGTTCGTTTTATTAAATGGCCGGATAATTTCCATCACCTCATACGTATTTGCACATGTGTAGATATAAACAAATGTGTCTGTGCAAAGGAGATTTGGTGTCCCAAGGGGCTTGGTTCCTAAGGTGTTTTTAACAGATAGTGAGATATGATAAAAAAGAGACATATGTAATATATATCATTTAATGGTAAAAAAAGGGCCCGAATTCCGAATTATCATTTAAAAATGTAGCTTTGTTATTATATAATGTCAGTGAAAACGCACGTATATCTATGAAGTTTTTGTCGGCCCCTCCATTCGGGATCTGGGTGGCGTTTTCAAATACCCCCCCCCGGCAAACACACACACACACACACACACACACACACACATACACACCTCCTTCAGTTATGCCTTTGTTCGTGAGTAAACTATCGGGTTAAACTATCTGAAATGTATTTTTTCCGGTTCATTTTTTTACATATCAATTGATAACCTTTGCGAGAAAACACTTGTCCAAAGTTTGTTCTAAATGTTCGCTTGAGTAGTTGAAAATGTCACTAGACAAGAATCGTGTTAAGTAACTCCTGCGATGGCTGATCACATCGGAGATTATATTCCAACATAAGTCATCTCAGAAGATTCTTAAAATGCAACAACACGGAATCACTTGGCATGACATTTCAAAATAAATCCTGTTGGTTCAACACTTAAGTTCAAAATCAGAAACGGACTGTTGTGTTTCCTGAGCAAAGACTTAAATACCAAATGCTTTCAAATACACAAATGTTGTCGTCACTTTTCTGCAGAGATTGTCACTTCGATTTGTTGATATAATTTATCAGGAGCCTGACTTTGTTTGGTTAACGTTTCGGATGTGGTTGTAAGCTCTTTTTAGATGAGCACTTAAAAGGATTTCCCTGTATTCGGGAGTTGCGCAAGTAAATTGTAACGAGAAACCTACATAAGAGCCTGACTCAAATTCTGGATAATCTTTATAATAATTCACTCAAAATCCAGGCCAGAAGTCGCATAAATAGGTTACATCGAAACAAAAAAAAACCTTCCTCGAATATATCAAATGCTACTGAAATATTGCTTTTTTGATATTTTTATTAGATGTCAACCATTATTATTATTCAGCTTTTGACTGGAATTTTCTTTCATTTTTTTTTTATTTACTTTTATTTAGCAAACTGTAGCACGTTGAGTTGTAATACCTATAATTACTTGGTGTGGTGTGGGACTAACGAAAAATACCGTGGACATCTGTGCGATTAATTGAAAGGCCATCAAAACAAGAAGAAAATCAAGAAAAAATAGATCTTAATATATTATTGGCTTCTTTTGCTTATTTTGAATCCGTCTAAACATAAAAATGCTTTCATAAGTATAAAAAAAGAACCAGAAAGAAACTATTTCCAGTTCTAAGAGGCTCAGTCTGTCGTTCGATCTGGAAATGATTATAGTTAACGGCCCGAGCTATTGATTTCACTGATTCTTGGGCCCTAAACTACAATTGTGTCCGGAAAGAAAACTCGCATACACAGATTGACTGGATGGAGCCACAAAGATAGCCTCGTTTTGCAAGCCATATTGGTTCTATGAAAAAAAAACAAGGGAGGTAATTTCTATTTTTGAACATTCTATTAGAGCTCTGATGTTTATGTTTTTGGGGTTTTGATTTTTTTTCTTTTTTTTTATTGTCAAACTCCAGTATAATTTCTGGAGTTGACTTTCTTTTCCTATCGTATCAAGAACAAGAACAATGAGAATAATCCTCACCAGAATGAGGGGCTGCCTTACTGATTGAAGTAAATTGATAAGTTATCACCGAAAATGTATTGTACAGATGCAAATTAGCTTATTTCATATATATATATATATATTATATGCTCTTGTCTGAGTTATCTTGTCTCTCGTTGGGCAGTGATCATCAAAAAAGTTTGAATTTTAAATTTCAAAAATAAAATTGAACGGGTCAATTCAGCATAAACTTACATTGTAAATTGAGCAACCAACTAAAAATCTTTTAGGGGGATTCAAGAAATAAAACAACGTTTCTCTATATTGAATAAGAAGTAAATGCTTAATATATATATATCTATATATATCTATATATATATATATATATATATATATATATATATATATATATATATATATATATATATATATATATATATATATATATATTTTCATTTGTTTCTCATACAATGCTGAAGTTGCAGAAATTATATTCAATCGGATTGAAATTTGGGGTGCAGTTCGACCCTGCAGCAACCAGTCTTGTGTTTTTCTTCAACTGTGTTGTACTTAATGCATAACATTTAAAATGTTACTAGGCAATATTTCTGCTATCTACCATCCTTATAATAACTTTTTATTGGTATTTCCTTGTAACTCATATTTCAACTACTCCAACTGCATGACCAAACTCACGTCTCTTTTGCATCAGGGAGGACTTGGTTATTCCTATGCTCTTACCAAAGAGCTATAAGAAATCTTCAAATCTAACCATTAAATCCTCCCTCAATTTCACCCCAATCTCTTGGTGCCATATTGGTTATTATTTTTGAATTAGTGACAGAAATAATATTGTGATTTATTATTAATTGAATGGAGCATTATCAACAATTATCATAACAACTTTTTGACTAATATTTTCTTTCAGAGTAATATTAATTGTTTTTCGTTGCATGGCTTGATGAATTATATTTTCAGAAAATAAAAACTTACTATTCAAACATTCATCAAGAGGGGAGCAATATTTCCATAGAATGCGTCACAAGTTTGTTTTTTGATAATTTCAAGTTTTTTTTTTGGGGGGGGGGATCCAAAGGTACAACATATTTTGAAAAAGTGATAACGTTATTGATTTTTTTTATTCTTGGAATAATGTATACCTGAGAATTTCAGATAATTATTGGAGAGTCAAATTTAGTTGGTTTTTTGTTTGTTTGTTTGTTTGTTTGTTTGTTTGTTTGTTTTAAATTACTTCTCATTATTTCGTGATACATAACCGTACAAGATAAAAGACATCAATGGAGTCAAAACAGTTTTCTTCCATTTTTAAGCGTTCGTAACTGGCTAGTTATGTATCTATCGATACATCTATATCTATATCTATATATCTGTCTGTGTGTGTGTGTGTGTGTGCGTGCACATGTGCGTGCGCGTGCCACGCCCAGATGCTGCATCAATGGAAATAGATAGCTGAAAATTTAAACAGTTATTCCTTATCATATCTGGAAACAATATTTATTTCGTTTTTTTTTTTTAAATTACTCCCCTTCGAAAAAAAATGTTTTACTTGGGATGGGGGTTTAATTTTGATCGTTTTTTTTTTTTTCTTTCTTTGTTTAAACAGCCCCTTAGCAAATGTGCCGAGGAACGTTTGTGCCCGTGTTTTGGAATTTAGTACATTTTGCGATCAAAAAAAAGTCGAGGAAGGTAACTTTTCTAATTTCCTAATTGATTACCCCTAACACGGTTGCTACTGAGTGACAAACCAGACCAGTTGTTCTTATTTTACTTTTTTTAGTTTTATGCAGGCAAGTTGAACATATTCGCCCAAAAAGAGGATAACGTTTTTGAATTTTTAAATGTAGGGAATGATGTACATCTGAGAAATGACGATAAAAATTGAAGAGCCAAATTTAGTTTTGAAAAATACTTGTCATTATTTAGTGATATATAACCGGAGAAGGTATTTAATAATTCTTATTGAATTGACCACAATTATGAGAGGCCAGGGAAAGTAATTTATTTGTTTTTTCTCAATAATGCCACGATTATGGGTGACAGCAAAGACAACGAAGAAAAATATTAGCGTTGAAAAAAAAGTCCACTGAACAGATGATTAATTTGAAATTCCCCCGAAGAAAGGAGAGAAAAAAAAGATGGTAAATGAAAAAGTAAGAAAGAGGACGAGAATTTCAGTCAAAAGGAAAAATTTGAAATGAAGAATGTAGTTTGTTCAAGTGGAAAATATTAAATAAAAGAATGCAGAAGAAAATAGGGAAACTTTCGATCGGTGAATGAAAGGAGAAAAAGAAGGAGGAAGAAAATGGAAGAAAAGAATGAAAGGAAGTTGGGACAGAAGAAAAAAAAGGAGCAAATGAAGGAATGAAGGAAGGTACTAGAAACAAAAGTAACAAAAATCACTAAAAGCAGATAAGAAAAACAAAAAAGAAAGGAAGGGTGAAAGAAAGAAAGAAAGAAAGAAAGAAAGAAAGAAAGAAAGAAAGAAAGAAAGAAAGAAAGAAATGGAGGGATGGGCTAGAAACAAAAGAAACGATCAGAAAGAAAAAAGGAGAAAAGAAAAGAGAAAAAACAAAAAATGAAAGGAAGAAGTGACGAAAGAAGGAAAGTAAGAGGAGGAAAGAGAAAAAGAGAGACAGATGAAATAAGAATGAACGAAAAAGGACAGAAACTGGTAGGGATAAGAAACAAAGAAGGAAAATTATTTACTAACCTTTCCCCGCGAAATTGAGACTGCAAAGAGCCTTTTCCGTTGTTAGAAAATGGATATTTGACAAGAACGGAAACTCTGGACATTTCCCGGATGAATAAGAGAAACCAAATCATTCAACGGATGTGATTGATTATTGATTATTAAGCGAGACAGATCGTGCTATCAGAAACGGAAATCCCTTTTAGCCACTTCTCGACTACATTTATCAACCAAAATGACCGCCGTCCATTTCTTTCGCCGATGGTGCAGAGTTGTAGTTGCCACGTGACAAGCAGTGATGGTTTTGAGAACGAGGTATACGGTAATGTTTCAAATAGTAGATATTGAGCTAACAAAAAACCTGGAATTTTGAGAAGTAGGTATACGCCGTACCCCTGCATACCCCCATACTATTCCCTCCGCTGGTGACAAGGTTTTATTTGCCTCATTATTATAGTTTTTCCTTATTTCATAAGCGAGGCCCAACATTTTTTAGTCTCTGAATTTGATCAGGAAGATCGAGTCTTTTCCGTAAATCCTTAGCATTTATGATTTATAAATGCAGAAGCCCAAGGAAATACAGATTTTGTACTTACTTCTTTTCTTTGTCGAAAAAAGACCAGATACTTGGATCTTTATTTAGTCCCCTGTACAAAAAAGAAGTTCCTAAGCTCAACCCTAATTTTGACCTCGAAACCCGGACCCCCAGGGGATCTAACGAAATGAACTAGATATATCAACTCTCGCTGATTAGGAAAAATGAACGAAAATACCTCAAAATGTTATGCCTTATATTGTTATTGTTTTTTCTCATTTCGTACTTTCAACAGCATTGGCCTCTTCTGACAACTCGACTGATCTTGAACACAGCAAAAAAGACTGGCCGTTTGGGAAAGAGGTTAAAATGTTTTGATACACCAAGATCAAATTGCTGTTAAATTTGACTTCGAACTAACACTTCGAATCGAATTTTTCGTCAACGAGAAGAAAATGCGACTTATTTTTTTTCACTTTTAGGCTTCCGTATTTCTTTACCCAAATGATTCATTGTACAAACAAGGAAAATAACAAAACCTACGACATTGTATAAACAATTCCTGACAGCGTATGGCAAAATTTGTCAACATTAAAGTAATTAAGTTAATCCCAGTTGAAAGATCTGTAGCAAAAATAATTATTGCATCAAAACCTCCTCACTTCACCCTGGTTCTGGAAAGAGAGATCAAAAGTATTGTGAATAGGAATGAGAGTGAGGCCGTTCTTGAGCGACACATAGCGAACAGGACTTACAATTTAAGCAACCAGACGTTCTTTGTTACTCAGTACAATCAGAAAACTACAAATATATGCAACCATCGGCCGACCAGGATTATTCTACTATAATACAGGTGAAAAGAAGAAGGGAGATATAACAATCCTAATGTTCTTAGAAAGGATATGCCAGTCTTGTGAGATGTTGACAATAGAATTAGTAGGGGACTGGGAAAGTCCAACCCTTCGACCAGTCTTGTGACAGGCTGACAATGGACAGTGTAGAGGACTGGGAAAGTCCAGCTCTCAATCCAGCTCCGTGAGATGTTGGGAATGGAATTAGCAGAAGACGTAAAAAGCACGATTAATAGGACGGTAGTGAAGGATGCTTGGCAGGTCGATGCTCAAGTTGAATGAATGAGAATGAAAACGGTCGAGATAAGGCAACCAGTGTCTTCTCCGCTCAATAACACCTCGAGTACAAGTGGAAGAATTTTTTCAAACGGTCTGGGTAGTTACACAATAAAAACATCTCATGACCAACGTGATTTGGTAGCATGCTATGTTGAGGGGTGATCAATTAGGAAACTGGAAAATTCGCGATCAATGGATGAGTTATCTTGTCTCTCGTTGGGCAGTGATCATCAAAAAAGTTTGAATTTTAAATTTCAAAAATAGAATTGAACGGGTCAATTCAGCATAAACTTACATTGTAAATTGAACAACCAACTAAAAATCTTTTAGGGGGATTCAAGAAATAAAACAACCTTTCTCTGTACTAAATAAGAAGTAAATGCTTAATTCTCCAACCTTCTAGCATCATTGGTACGGCCCATACGGGTGACATATACATACATATATGCATAGCCAGTCTGCCAGATTCAATTGAAAATTGAAGAAACCTTTACTAACAGTTTTTTTTACAGTTTCTAAAAGAATTGATTCACTTATGATATCACAAAATTCAAACCCCACTATCCAAACTGTTTGAATTCAGCTACTCTGTCAACTTCATCACTAAAGACGTCTTGTGTTATTGTCAAGACTTCTGATACAAATATTTATTAGACTAATATTTATGTGCTCTTTTTAAAAAAATCTTTTCAAATTCATTGTTGGATTAAGTTTCGCAACATATTTATTAATTTTTGACTAGTTTTTTTATTACTATCCTAATTTACAGTTATTTTTTATCACAACTTTGGGTCAGCCTGTAATTCCACAGCGACTATTAAACGGCACATTCGGGAAATGAAGAACAAGCCCGATGTGGGTTATCGAACTTGCATCCTCTAGTCAGAGAGATTCCTGTATATAGCCCGGTCGCTAATAACCATTAAGCCTCGGGAATTGTTGAATGGAACTGATTTAGCACCTTAAGCCCAAATCCTTACATCAGACATCCAATGCTTGCTGATGTTTATTTGTGATAAAAAGAATCTGTAAGTTAGGATGAAGGTAAAAAGCTAGTCAGATATTAAGAATTATTGCTGCACTTGTTTACAAGATTCTTTTCTGATCTATCCCCTTGGATAAAAAAATGCATTCAGATCTGAATTTCCCAAAGTATTCTACGATGTCTCTCAAAGAAAATTCTACATTGGTGTTCATAATAGTTGTGTGGATTATTGAACGTCATCCAAAATCCGTAGTTAACTTCAATTACTTATCGATTCTTTCGGTGCTTTTAGTCCATTATCAACTTTAAATGGAGGTCTACGTGTCAATTACATTATAGCATGCGTGCAGGGAATATAAATTCCTATTAGGTTGTTCGGAAATTAATGACCCATTGTATTATACCACTTTCTAATTATGTTGCAATATAATAGATATTCTATATTTCTGTTGTGTACTTACATACATTGTATTAATAATGTTCGTTCTATAGGATTATGCTTCTATTAAAGATATAATAATGATTTGAATTTTCAACATCCCCCCTCTCAGACTTAAAATGAAGATTGATGGTTTATACATCTCGGCCATTATTTTCTGAACAATCTTAATTCTTGCCAGAAAATCAATAGATTAACAAAAAAGAATGAAAATTTCATGGAAAAAAGATTTTTAAAAAAGAACAATGGTGATGGATAAGGTGAAAAAAGTATGGCACGAGGCCACGATGATGGAGTATACAATGGAGCTCGAACTTACTGTACAAGCAATACTTGGATAGACTAGCTTGCAGGTCTTTTTTGGAAACTTTGGACATTTCACTGAATGATTAAGCACAAATCTTTCAAAATTTCAAAGCTTCCAACTCCAACTAACCTCTCCAGTGAATGACTGACTGATTGAGAAACCCAAACCCCTAACCCTATCCCTTGATTATCATCTCAATACAATATTAGCAGCCAAGTTGCCGAAACGTCCCTAACCCATAAATGGTTATAGGCCAATACGTAGTCCTCTCTGGGTGCATATTCAAAAATGTCACATTTTCCTTGCGTCCTCCATATAGGATGCCTCAGATTTTTAATGATAAAATTGTTTTTTACGTACAAATTTGGATAATCATTCTGATATACTTTCCTTTATCCTATATTTCTAAATATACCAAAATCAGTTGAAATATCTGACTTTAGGCATAAATTTTTATCTAAATGCATTTAGCCAATAAAAAAATGGTGCACTGCAATAGTTATAATTATAAAGAGATGCTGAAAAATACCTGCACTTGCTAATCACCGCTATACTGCAGGTGCCCAGTATACTGATTTCAACCGAGTTTGGCACAAGGCCCAAAAGTCGAGCCTCCGTCTTGGAACGAGGTCACTAGTTAGAGATCCCCAAAGTTCTTCATCAGGAAAAAAAATTGGGGGAAGTTCGCTTTACGCCACTTTCTTGCTGTTACGAAAAAAAGACAAAAGCGAAAATAACGTTTGGCGTTTGCTTGCAACGAGCCGTTACAGAGATGACATGTACAATCTCTCTCTCTCTCTCTCTCTCTCTCTCTCTATCTATCTATCTATCTATCTATCTCTATCTATCTATCTATCTATCTATCTCTATCTATCTATCTATCTATCTATCTATCTCTATCTCTCTCTCCCCAATATCATGTATCTCCCAACGCCCTAGTATCCAACGATTCAGCCTTTTGTGGAATGCTCAATTTTTTTCAGATGCAAATTAATGGTAATTGATTCTTCGCTATACGCCATTTTGGCTTACGGAAGGTTTATAAGATCGCTTTATTTTCACTTAGAGGGGAAACCTGTATTAAGTTCACTCTACATAAAAAGGTACAATTAGTCACTCAATAGAAAGTGTCACGTGGCCAATGTCTTTTAGCATCATTGCCTTGATGGGGCACACTATTTAAAAAAATGGAAAAAAAAGGTGATCAATGAATAAGTCACTTCTCACGCCTCTTGTTGGGCATTGATCATCAAAAAGTCAGAATTTTCAGACATCAATCGTGAACGCTGCTGGACACAAACTGAGAGACACATTCAGCATAAACACACTATGTCAATCAAACCAATATCTAAATCTTTGGGTGAGCCATTTTCAAAATACAAAAAATAGTTAATTCTATCTACAATAAGGAGTATTTACCTTAATTCCCAGCCCTTTAGCTCTATCGGAGTGGCCTGTGCGTGCGATACATTCTTGCATAACCAACCAGCCAGCTAGCTAGGCTAACTTGAAAAATGAAGAGACTTATGTTGACAGATTTGGTTGCCTGTTTCTAATATTGGTGCATTCAGCAAGGAACGAACTCACTAGCAACAATCTGCTATTAGTTTGCTGACCATCAATCCTCATCAGTGATTTATAGATCAGGCTTAGTTTTTTTTTTGGCGAAACGTCACCATAGTTCAGCAACTGGTGAGAAATAAACTTACTACCTTACAGTTCACACGGCTGACCTGCTGTCAGTCTACATAAGACACAAACACGTTTCTTGTTATATCTAAGGGTACTAATCAAAATGACAGGAATATCTATGTATGGATAAATTGTACAAATATGTTTTTTGTGCAAATGTGTTCATTGCAAACACATCAATACATACCTTAGATGGAATTTTTTCTGTGGATCTTTTAGATATCTTCATAATTTGTTTTTTAATGATTTCCAAAGGACAAGGCAATAGTGTAGCGTAATAAATGAATTACTCTTTTTAGAAGAACATCAGTTTTAATCAAGAAAATTTGAATGCCTATATTAGATCTTTTCAGTCTTAAAGTACAATGAAGACCACTGTAGCAGAAGCAGCAGCAGTAGGGTGATGTCAATGCCAACACAAATACCCAGCTGAATTTTTTAGCGTACATGAACACAAAATTCATTTTGCCCCCTCCCTCTATTTCATTTATAATACATTACTATACCTTGTACTCAGTATATTTATACCAATAAAATTTCTGATTTCAGATTATTTATAATTATGGCACGAAATGAAACGATAAATTGTCTGGCGAAAAAAAAGTAAGATTATAAGATTTGTTTTCCAGGTCTATTTTAAGTGCCATAACAGACAATAAAATGATATTTGTGTTGACCCTTCACACTCGTGCATAATATTTTTCTTCGGCACAGACAGATTTTTAACGAATTTTTTTTTTAAATCTTCTTTTCTTAGTGAATTCTTCCGTTTCCTCCTGACTTCGTGGAAGTTTAATTAAATTCTCCACCCATCTGTCATGACCCGATTCCTTTTATTGTTCTCAAATGTCAACAGGGAAGATTAGTTATGTCCCTTTGTACAGACTGCGCATGCGTGTTTCGTGAGCTTTCTAATTTCACGAGTAATTATTAATTTCTCCAAAAGGGAAGAAAGAATGCACCTGATCTGACAGTAAAATATTGCTTTTAATAATTCTTTTTTTGCTCTTTAGATCAATATGTTATCTTATTAGAATGATCTATCCGAAAATATTAGCGAAGGATTGTCAGATTTTTTTTCCAAATTCGATCAAAACTGCCAGTTTAAGAATAAACAACCCGTTATTTTCATAGTTGAATTTTTTTCAGCTTCAATTTTTTTTTAATTTTTAATTAAATTTGTTGGAGGTGCAGTTTGGCTGGGTTGATAAAGGTCTAGAAAATAGATCAGGTGGGCTTAGTTCAAATTCCGTCTTTTACAGTGTTCATTTTCCGCTATTGCCATTGGGGAATGCATATCTTCAGTTATGGGTAAAAGATTTCAGGTTGAGTGAGTGGCGCCACCTCGGGTATGTATCACCTCTAAGTCTACTTTACATATCGCAAACGGGCCAAATAATTAATAATCAAAAATTCAAAGCCTGAGCAGGGATAACTGAAGCCGTAGCCACTACGGGGACGACTTATATAAACTCATTAGTATGAGACCGTCCTTCTTTTCTGACGCTTTTGTGTTTGTTGTTCCAGAAAAGTTGTCACCACAAGGTTATCGATTATTTATAATGTTCTCTGCTAAGTTAATTCAACTTAATTTATAATTGTTTTATCACAAATAAACTCAAACAGTTTACCTTTGGCAGCGTGTAAGAAGCGTGGATCAGAAATAAGGAATAGGCTCCTGGTGAGATTCAAACTTACATCCCCTCTGTCAAGGGATGCCAGATTAACGCCCAGCTGCTCTAAACCGTCTGAGCTGAGGAAATTCTACGCTTCCGTATAAGCAATAAGTTTCTATATTGTATACCATTATGAAAAATAGTTGATGTTAAAAATCGATAATTGCTTTACCGATACTACCCGTACAGAAACAAAACAAAAAACAAACAAGGCAACCAAGGGACCAGGTATGTAAAGTGGGTTCAAGGACTTCAAGGATTTTATCTTGAGTCAAGCCGCAGAATCCTCGTAGCACAGACGGTTGAAAGTAGATGGACAAAAAGACTTGAGCTTATTCTTCATTTTCGATTTTCGTAGTTCGACGATACTGAGAAAATATACAGATCAAAATGTCATGTGTATCTATCTATTTATTCATTTGTTGTCTGGCACGCTAACAGACGCAACTGTCCTATATCGTCATCAAGCAGTTTTTCCTATACATTTTTTTCCTCACATTATGGCGTTGGACGATAGAATTCTTTGTTCCGCTGACGTACTGCAGAGGATTTCATGTCAAGTCAAAATTGATGAATAAGAAAAGCCACATATTTATTCATTGCTGAATAAAATGTTATTTGTCAATTTGGGGGCAGGGACAAAACATCTTTTCCTGAAAAAACGACATATCTCTACCTCTCGTCCTCACTCTCCCCTCTCTCTGTATATATATATATATATATATATATATATATATATATGTGTGTGTGTGTGTGTGTGTGTGTGTGTGTGTGTGTGTGTTGCACTTCTCCATATTTATACAAACAACATCACAATAGGCAATTTACTCACAATTTTTTATTCAGAAGGAATCGAACATAAAGAAAATGCTTTGCAGCATGATGTTATGGATATTATTAGATCCTTCCATACATCTCTATAAGACGCTTGTCGGTCGGTCGGTCGGTCTGTCGGCCCCATTTACGTTAAACAATAGAGATAGAGAGGAGGGAAGAGATGTGAAGTCTTTGAAGGTATGACGTTATGGATCTTCTAATACAATAATAGAATGTATGAGTTAAGCATTTGTGGATTCTAAAAAGCCATTTACGATTTTTATTGAAAATAGCACTCCTGGAATATTTCCACACTTTATATTTTACAAGCACGAAAATCAATTGACTCACAGAAAGTCTACTTGCTTTTATTCCTCTCTTCCTCCTCTAGCTACTATTACTACTACTACTACTACTACTACTGATGGAGGATTCATAGTTGAACTCATGGTTCTTGTTTAAGTACAATTTCAAAGTTTTCCGGGTACGGTCGTCGTTATTTAGGACATTGGTAAACTAGTGTCAACCGCCCATGAGAGTGAAGTCAAGAATTCGTCTTTGCAAAATAAAAAAAATATGACCACTCTGACTGCATTAAAGCTTACAATATCCCGCATAAACATTTTTTAAGCCTTTGACAGTATTTGGCTACATTTGTTAATATTTGTTCTTGCAATACAGCTATTTCTTTACCATTGATTTTTCCAATGAATACTTGTTGAAAGTCCGAGACTGAAAATAAAACCTGTTGCATAAAAGATGGAAAATATCGTCCGAAATGCAATATACTTCATAGCAAAATTAGGAAGTTATATGTGTATATGAAGTGCATACATTAATCATAAACATTGTATAGTCATTTCTCTCTATCTATCTATCTATCTATCTATCTATGTATCTATGTTCTATTTTTTGTCTTTCTTCCTTTATTGTAATTCTTTTATATGAAGGGAATTATATGATGTAGTATGACGTAAAAAATATTCCCAATTCTTCGCAAACTCTCTCTATTATGATCGCTACGAATTGATTAAAATTTGGTCTTAACAAAAAAACTTTTTGTTTTCATAGAACAGTTGACTTTCGTTTCTCTTGAAAAAGATGCCAAGCAAATTCAGGTTATCAGTAGTTTTTCAGGGAACTAATTGGCTCAAAAGTAAATCTCAAAGTAAAAGCATTTCAATCATATCCTAATCAAAAGCCATTTCCAATTAACAATTTACTGACATATTTCACTTGTTACGGCTTCATTAAAGTTATGCGAAATATAGAATAAAATAGTGGAAGAGACGTGATACTTTATCTCAACTTAAACATACTAGTGTTTCTCTGAATTTTTGAGATGAGGTATTATTATTATTTCTATTATTATTTGGACTATCTTGGTTGTTTTTCATACAACGTTGAGTACAACGGCCGAGACGTTGTATGAAAAACAACCAAAATGAGGATAGTCCGAATAATAATAGGAATAAATAGAAATTAAATATACAACTGCCAACCTAACATAAATTTGGAGATATTTTCATAGCACAAAAAAATGTGATATCCGTACCTCGCAAAAATTAATCACCGTAGCCCGTATCTAAAATCATATTTTAAAAAATCTTCTATCTAAAAGTATCTAAAACAGTACTGGTACAATGTTGGGGACAAAGATACAACAATCAAAATTGAGAAGAAGGGCTGGAAAGTAGACCACTACATCTACCTAGGACAGCGAATCTCTGTGAGATCGTCAAAAGGAGGATAGATAAAGTGAAGAATCACACTAGGTTGGCAAACTTTCGGTTGAGAAAGCTCGACTTGCAAAAACACACATCTCATTAACCAGAACTCTATACCGGATAGATTTTTTATGACTCAAGTCGACACTTAGCTCATACCTGGAATCGAACCCAGTATCTCTGTCGTGTGAGGCAGATGTACTAACTATCATACTATCTGAGTGAATGGTAGCTTGCTTTAGTCCCTTTAAAATATGGCAAAGTGGGTAGTGAGAGAAGATAGATCGGAGGTAGATCAGATACCCCTGCTCTTGGGAAATTTCGAACGCTTTGAATATTGACACCTGCATATGTTTTATTTAAATAAATAAATAAATGAAATGGATATTTGCAGTCTCTACAATAAGTTCACTATTTAGATAATGATATTCGACAGGATAATTTTGATAATAATGTGAAAAGACAAATAGTTTGAAAGATCAACAATTTACTGACATACTCCACTGATTGCAACTTCATCGAAGTAATACAAAATACAGAATGAAACATAGAAAGTCCAGAGTTTGAAGACACTGCTTTTTGGCATCATCGTCACAGAACTGAGGTTGAGCATTGATATTTGAAGGCTTTTGGATGTAGTCCATTTTCCACAAATCATATTCAAAAACTTTTAAATATTTATGCTTAGTGTTGATTCTATGTCGATGCCGCCGAAAAAAACAGTATTTTCAATCTCTGAATTTCCTCTATTTTATTTTATACTTAGCATTACTTTGATGAAGCTGTAACTAGCAAAACGTGTCAGTAAATTGTTAGTTTCTCAAACTATTTGTCTTTCAACATTGTTATTAATAACTATAAGATATTTGTTAGCATTTTTTAATCAATCTGGAATCGATCATTTTTCCTAAGACTCGTTCTGTTTTCTTTGTTATATTGTATACTTTGCTTGCATTGATTTGTTTTTGTTTGACTCTAGATCAGAAAGGAATAATAATATTTGTCATCTATTTATTATACAAAAGAATAATACAGAGATCAATGTTTTCTTTGAAGATTTGTGTATATATTGTGTATGGCTGTTTTTCTTAACAGTTATTATTGCCTCCGTCAAATATGAAAAAAGAAAACATAAAAAAGGAAATATAAAGGTAGATATATTCAAGTAAAAATGAATATTTAATAACAAAAGACGATAGTCAATGCATTGGTGTGCATTAATGTTATATGGAAAACAAAGAGATATTTTTTGCAAGGAAGTATATTTTTATCAAAGAGTCAAAAGAACGAAAACATACTGAAAGAAGTTGCAAAAATGAGAGTAATTATATAGAGAATAACTTCGGAGTTGGTTTTCATAAAATAGTTATGGTAACTAAACATTATTTACAAAGAAAATAATTGATGAACTTATAAATAATTTATTAACGTGTAATAACCAGCAATTATTACGCAAGAAAACATTTATGTATTAGGTATGAGATTTTTGCGAAGAATCAAACAACAAGGGCATTCGTCCAACAATGCGTCCTCATTGCAACAGCCATTACTACAAAGCAATAAGTCTTTTACTTACATCACTCTTCTCTGACAAGCTGGAAAGGTTGAAATTCAATATATATATATATATATATATATATATATATATATATATATATATATATATATATATATATCGCGAAACCGCACTACAACAAGATGTGCTATGTTAGTATCAATATTACAAACGTTTTTGATTGGTACAATATGTATACATTACTATTGTTATATCAGATCGTGCCTGTACTAATTGTTTCTTTTTTTAGTGCCAATATGAAGTCAGACAAGGAAAAATAACTTCCTAAAGAAATAATGTCTGATCAGATTGTTTTGTTCTTTGAATTCAATGACATAATCGGAGAATTTCTCGTATTCTTTAACGAGGATAAATATAAGATGATACGCGTATAAAAGGGTAACCCATGTTATGATTATAGTATGGATGAAAATTTACTAGATATATAAAACAAAGAAAAGGATCTTGGTATCATAATAAGTGACCACTTTCATTTTCTGAGTAGATTGCCAGTGATTAGTTGGACAGGGTCTCGGAACTGATCAAGCATACTTTCACTCATATAAACAAGGAATCGTTCCTTATTAGATTCATGTCTGCCTGGCACCATGCGCATTATTTCCAAGCATGGTCGCAGTGCTAAGAGAAGGATAAAACATCTCTTAGAAAAAGCTCAGTGACGAGCCACTGGGTTAGAACCAGAATTAAAGAGTATGAGTAATAAGGAGGGAGCGGGACACTTGATAGAAATATTTCATATTATGCTTAGTATAGAACAAATAGATCCGAATGTATTTTTCACCAGAAGTGAGTAGTAGGATTATGGAATAAATTACTGAAGTAGGTTTTGCTATCAACCAATTAAAATGAGATTATGAAGAATCATGATAATTATTACACCACCGCTAACGCAAATGTGTACGACTGGGATATCGTATAAATATGATTTTTCCATGTACGCTTCTATATACAAAGTGTACACTTTTATTCAAACCATGATAAGTGTTGTGATGTTTCTCTGAATGGTATAATCTGAAATGGCCGTAAAGTCAGGGTTCTCTTTAGCAGCGGGAATTGAACCCCCTTCTAAAACGTGACATGACGTTTCCTCATTTTGTTTTTGTTATTCAAGTCGGAGTACAGTGAATCCTCTAATGCAAAGTCTTCCAAAAATACGTTATGAATGGAAGAAAATGTTTAGAGAAAGAACGCTGCACCAATTTTCCAACTAGACCCTAAAAATGACCCAAAGCCAAAATGACAATATTTATGCCTTTTATAGTTTGAATAAATCTACGATAAAAAAATCAACATGGATCTGAGAGAGGACCTAAATGAATGACAAAATACAAAAAAATTGGGTGACAAAAACGGAGATGGGCTGGGCACTTAACAAGAAGAAAGGACAACAGATGAAGCAAATAGCTAACCAATTGGTGCCCATGGAACAGTAAAAACAGTAGGAAAAGAGCAGACTCAAGATGAGTGGGTGATATTTTTTAAATTGCTGTTGAGACATGGCTGAGTTTTGCGCAATCATTATCATTATGGGAAGAGAAAGGAATGGCTTTAGTCCCGCAGGCTGATGAAGATGAGACTGAGAAAGATCTGGCAGTATGACAAAGAGTTAATTTTATGAATACTGATTAAGAAAATTAACAATGAGACGTAATGTGCATTTCACTCAAATATGAAACTCGTGTTAATGGAGAGAGAAACTATGGTTAATTTTATCGAAAAACTGACCCCCCACCTGATATCCAGCGTTCTTTTCACTTGTTCCTGCTGCGGACGTCGGCCAAGTTTTATGCCTGGATTGGCCAAAAGATGGATACAGTATTCACAAATGAAGATTAACGACTTCCTTTCACCGGCAAATGGACCGACGAGTAGCTCAAGAAGCGACTAAAGCAGAAAATTGGCAGAAAACGGAAAAATCAGGAAAATCAGTTGATTTACGAGCTGCGAAATCCATATTGAATTCTTGAGTAAAATATGACTAGCGTATTTGGCACCAACTGTATGTTTTGGAAATATCTCCTTGAATAATGAAGTGTGATATTTTTCTGTTGCCTCTCTCCGTAAACAGAAGATTCGTCTTCTCAAAGATAAAAAATTGATGATGAAAATACCTCGAACGATAGTTTGGAACTATGGACTCTTTCACTGAAACAAATTCAGTATTTTTTTCTCATTTAAATGCAATAGGTCTATGATTTTTTTCACGGGGAATAATTAGTCTATATATAAAATGAGCACCGTGCTTTTTCTGTTTCTCTGTCCATAAGAATGGATTATCCCTCTTAAAGGTAAGAATTTTGCCGATAAAAATACGATTTGAAACAATGGACCTTTCGACTAAAAAAGTACTTTTTAATCTAGAAGAAAGCACAAAAGATGAAGAAGGTTTGATAGAACTTGTGTAAAATATGACCAGAGTATCTGATACGAATGTCATGTTTTGAAAATATTATCGGCATTTGTAACCATCCCCATTTCAAAATGGTCACTGTTTCAGAGTGTGACGGTGAGTATTTCAAACGTTAGTGCTAGTCTTCATCAGCTGGAACAGCGGCAATTTTGAAACAGAAGACTTTGAAATTGCCAAAATATCTTTGATCATAAACAGCGTGATTTTTCCCGTTTCTCGGACTAGAATAATGGATTCTTCTCTTTAAAGGTAAAATTTTTGCTAATAAAAACATCCCTTACTCACCATTTAAAAAAGGGTCTCTTCCACTGATATAGCAAGCACGAAATTGGCTACTGATGGTGAATTTTAGGGAACTGATTAGATTTAACAGTCAAGAAATTCATGTAGAATTCTTGTCTAAAATATGACTGGCATATGTAGCACGATTTACATGCTTTGGAAATATCTACTTTTATAATCAAAAGTGTTATTTCTTATGTTTCTTTCTCTGTAATACTGGATTTTTACTCTTAAAGGTAAGAATTTTGCTGATAAAATCTTCAGCCACTTACCATCTGAAACAATGGACCCTTCCAGTAAAGTAGTTTCTATTATGAAAAAAAGCGCAAATGATGGATAGAAACTGATGGAACGGATTTATTAGCAGAGAGATTCATTTTGAATCTTTGGGTAAAATAGAACTGGCGTATCTGAAACAAATCGCATGTTTCGGAAATATCATTGGCAATCGTTACCATTCTCGTTTTAAAATGGTCGTCGTTCCAGAATGTCACAATTAACATTTCTAAGGTTAGTGCTAGTGTTTGTTCGTCACCTGCGTCAGTTATTATGCCTTTTTTCCGGTTTTTCTCTCTGTAACAATGGATTTTCCCTCTCAAAGGTGAGAATTTTGCTGATAAATTATGTTCCACCAACCATTTGAGACGAATCTGACGGATCTTTTTTGACTTACGAGCTGAAGTGATTCCAATGGAATTCTCGTGTGAAATATGGCTAGCGTATCTGGCACGATTCACCACATTTTGGAAATATATATATATACAGAATAATTTATGAGAACAAGTTGTTGGAAAGGAGAAAACATAAAACTCTGGGAGATAATTTTGAATTTTTTTGATCGTTTGTTGTCAGTTGACATAGATAGATAGATAGATAGATAGATAGATAGATATGAACAGAGGTAGATAGATATACAAATATGAACAGACATAAATAAATAGATTGATTGATATATATCATAATAATTATGCCATTATGATAGATATGCCGTTGACGCAAATTAAAAAATACGGCATACAAAATGAAAAATACGTTAACCATATTATTTACTCTTTAATTTGCTCAGGAAAAGTTATAATCTTCGACAACGATATTGCAAGAATATAGCCACACACCTGTAATGTGAACGCGTCAGTCCCTGAACAGTGATTTCAGAATAAGTGCAGTTGCAACAAAAGTTTTCTATATTCACTTTTGACCAGAAAAGAATATTTCATCATCTCAATTCGAATCACCATTTCATTTCTTAACGTTGTGTATCTTTTCTATATGAATGGATTTAGTCATTTTTTTTTATTTATTCATTGACAGATATCAAGCTGTGCTTTTTAAAGGTCATATTACTTTCTATCTGATATTATTTTTTAGTTAACAGAACGGGTATTGTGTTCTTAATACATTTACTTAAATATGATTTCTGATTTTTTTTGTTTAATGCATTGTTTAACAGCATGAGCACTGAAGAGACCTGCCGCCCCCTGAGACTATTTCTATTATAATTTAATAGTCTGTTGTCATAACAACCATTAATATGTGATAATTTTCATGTGTCAAAGAAAAAAAAAGAGAAAATCACTTATTGAATAATTCAAACTGTGTTTCTCCTGACTCTATCCAATTTTATCGAGAACAGGCGATGGTAAGGAAACAGCTTTTATTTAAGAATAACTTTTTCTGCATAACAAATTTCATTCAATCGTTTTAAACAAACACCTTACAATTTTTTCCCTCTTTCATTTCTTGACAAATTAAGTTTCATTCTCCGACAGAAAAATCTCAACTAATATAATTTGATACAAAAATTCTAATGATTATGTGCTTATTTTTTCTAGAAAAAAAAGCCTATTATTTAACTCTTTCCATAACTAAATTACTTACTGCATTGGTTTCTGTTTCTTTACTATCAATCAATAGATAAATGAGACCGTCATTTTTACGAGTAAATTCTAGCTCTAGAAGTAATGATGCATGATTATTTCCTAAAAAGGTCGAAAATAAAGCGTACTTTGAATCAAATCTCTGACTCAAATCAAAGAAGCAGTTGTATATTAGTTGAATCAGTACAACATAGACAGGTCTGGTTAGTCACTCAATAGAAACTGTCCCTTGACCAACATCTTTTATCAGCATAATTTGTTTGGGGGGGGGATCAATCCAAAAATTGGACAAAAGAGGTAGATCGCTCTAGGTTGGGTGGTGATCACTAAAAAAGTGCAAATTTTCAAAAAAATAAATTCGAATGCTGTCAAGAATCAATTTAACGTAAACTTTCATCGTAAATTGAAACCCTAGTAAAACCTACTTAGACAGGATTTTCAAAAAGCAAAGCAGTTTTTCTCGTTATGATAAGAAGAAAAGGTTTAAATCTTTGGCCCTCTAGCTCCAACCGTGCTGTCCGTATTCTCCTTACATACACAGCTAGCCAGCTAACCAGTCAAACAGACCGACTTAAAAACTGAAGAAACCTATGTTGACAGTTTTTTCTAGACGGTCTCCAATATTAGTTGAATAAGCGCATATCCGATTATTTCACTTCCAAATACTTACATGAAGGGTTATGATTATTATATACCGATCTATTTAAACTAGTATCCCCCATCTTGGTTGTTATGCTCACAACTTTTAAGCCTTTGTTCTCTCAAGCCATCTTTAGGTGCTTGTAATTGTTGGTAACTTCGTTGGAATTTCGAGCCTAACCCTTCATTCAATATATTGTCCTCGTTCCAGTGTCCGTGCTCTGGGATATCTTGTGTCAGTGAAATCTTCCGAGCTACTTCATTCTTGTGACGAATTAATTGGAAGATATTAGGTTTAAGGTTATGAAATTTCACTTGATGTCCAGAAGAGCTGTGACTTAGTGAATAAAAGAGTTGAGTATCTATTTATATAGTTTTCTGTTGGTCGTGATTTCAATACTTGAATCGTTCAATGAGTCATATATCCTCTAGTTTGGCGGAAAAAAACAAAAAACAATATCGCAAGGACTGTGAGTCAATATTAGGGTGGAGAAATCCATCGTTACTTCTGATAATCCTGGCTGAAAATATCATTGTCTCTTGACACGTAATTATTAACTGAATTATGATCTTAAAGTATCACTGCGTAATGGCCGATCTATGTGATTAATAGTCCTCATTGAACTAATTGCATTGACAGAATATCAGACCCCTGAAATCTAACTGATAACCTTGTAAATAATGGATATTACTAATTACTTACTAAAAAGAATATATCAGCAGCAGCAGCCCCTTATTGTGGACATACAGAACCAGTATTTTCTGAACTTATTGTCTCGCCATCATATATTTTGTCGGCCTCAGTTCCACATATGATCTCTTGGGAGCCTAATTTTTAGTCGTGATGTCCAGTGGTTGTCTACCATTCTCGCAACATAACCAGCAAGTTGTCATTTAAGTTTCCTAATAGACTCTATGATATTGCAGACTCCTGCTTTTTCCTCTAATATACTGTGCTGTCTTGTGATCTTCCCATTTTATGTTGAGCATGATTCTCTTTTGTACACGTTGAATAGTTTCTAGTGGCAGGGTCAGTCTTTTGGTTAGGTTACATGTTTCAGCTTCATAGGTGACATTAGTTGTATACGAATTTTCTTGTTCTTGAAGGCTGTGCTTGCTCTACTGAAAGATTTCTGATCTAAAGTGTATCTTTGCTTGATTTCTTCCTTTATGGATTTCATGGAGATTTGTAGTTATCGATAGAGGTCGTGGTCTACTTTCTCCAGTTTTGCATCTTCGATTTTGATTGTTGTGCCTTAGTCTTCAATATATTCGTTGTACATGACTTTCTAGATAATGTATTGATACAAATAAACATGTAGATAATTTAATCAGTAAATAATCTTATTTTAAGTCACCATATGTCAATAGGTCCGTAAACAAGCATTTAGTCACTAGATATGATCTTGATTATAAATATAGAAGATTCTGGATAATTTTATGAAATGAAGTTTTTCCTCCTTACAAAACGCAAAAATTTCGTTAAGATATTTTTTCGAGGGTTGAGGGTAATTATATAAGTGAGTATTCGTTATAGAAGTCCTTCGTTATGAGAGGTATAACCGTGCATTTAGAACTTTGTCCAGAAGAGAATCTTAAGATATAAAAGTAAGAAGTATAACTCAGAAGGACATAGTGGCTTAACGGTTGATAACACAGACAAAAGAATTGTTGAGCTGGGTTCAAGACAGTCCATGTTCACTTTGCATTAATTCATTGGGAAGGACATAAATCTATCTTTATTTCCTCTAGCTATGGGCAAATAGCAAGATAGACTGAGCTCTCTGGGTTTGGGAGGTCAAGAGATACACAACAACTCAAAAATTAAAATTATGGAGAAGGAAACGGGAAACCAACCAACAATCTCTTCCGAGAACTATCATGGCAATTCACAGTTTAAAGCTGCAGAGAGCTATCATCTCCCACGCCCTGAAAGGAAACTTCGATAGAGACATAGTATTAGGTCACTTAATGAGGATCGAACACGTTACATCTGAAAAATTGGTTTGCATTACTAGCACTCAGGGCCATATAATGAAAACAGAGAACATACGAAAATGTCTGAGATCGGGTTTCAATCGTTCTACAAACATACTGAATGAAAATAAAACGTGAATCGACAGACAGTATTGATTTGAAGGTCACAGGAGAAACGGTAGAATTCAATTAATCTACGACAATCCGGAGTCCATATCAGATATTCTATAACTCAGACACGTACTGAAGATCTTATCAGCTGTGCCCTTCTCAAAGAACCCACTCAATTCTGGCATTCAATTTATTCTGATGTCTGGATTAATAAAAAGATCTGAAAGTTGTAATGAGCAAACAGTTTTATCTCACAGCTACGTTTATCATTACTTTGACATATACCATTACATCTAAATAAGTATCTATTTCAGAGTCAGTACTTGTATTATGGTCAGAAATTACTAGAACTATGGGACAATTATTGTAGTGATACTAGCATAGTATCCGTAAAAAATAATAGGATAATTTCATATGAATTTCAAATGCCTACAATGAGATTATCAGTGTGATCTCCCTAGGATGTGTCACTCACTGGCCGTCTACCTTGGATCAGAGTGTAGTACCTGTGCACTCTGCTTAAAATGAATGTACAGCACGTGTGTTATTTTTGGTGGAGTCATCGGTTGTCATCCATGTAACCCTTTCGAGGATTTAAAAACAAAACAGTCATATTGATATGACTCCCCAGTAGTGTTGATTAAACACTAGCTTCCCTTGACGTATGATTTTAACTTTATTTATCACGTCAAGACCGTGTCATAATACTTGCAGTTCGTTATTTTAATAAGGAATTATCAACATGTTTTGTTTATGGATGTTATTTTATGTAAGGGCTTACTTTCGAAGGTTACCCCCAAAACGTATTCGATAATGAGGGATTAATATTTATAACAGCAAATGTGACTCGTTCTTCATGTCACTTGTATTGAATGTTCACTCATGTGAACATTAAATCTGTTATGTCAATTTCGATCTCGGACTGCATGCAAACCAACTTATGATATCTTCTTTGAGAATAGTCAGAAAAACTTTTCCAGTTGACACCAATATATTTGACAAAATATTTCAAGATCACTAATATATATACATATATATATTGGGCAGTTTCTCTGCAACTATTGTAAGTCTTTTTGAAAAAAGTGGTGGCAACCATCATAATGCATAAAAGCGAAGCCAAATGATAATAAAAATTTTCGAGATGTAATATCCGTTTTGGGGTTTTTTTTCTCTCAAATTTTCTTTACCGAATGACGTTTGATGGATGCAGCGAACATGTGGACCATATAAATGAGACAAACACATGGACCAATACAAACTCGTTCACGTCAACTCGCTCTCCGTTTTTCGCTCACCGTGTTGTGTTTTTTTACGAATACTTCTGCTGTTTTGTCGTTTTAAATATATTATAGATCCATACAAAACTTCGAAAAAAGGACGACTAGCAAATGAGCTGCCTTTGGATTTACCAGACAGTATTCGTTAGATGTAGTGAACCATCGAACTTAATTTTTATTTATAAGGGAAGGACAGCCATTGGGTATAACAAATTTGTGATTTCAAAGACAATCCTGACCTGCGGATCAGTTTTTATAGCGAGGATTTACTCTTTCTCTTCCCCTCTCTCTCTCTCTCTCTCTCTCTCTATATATATATATATATATATATATATATATATATATATATATATATCGGTCAAACGTCGAAAGACGAAAATATATACGACAAATCATGCATATTCTACGATATTTTCTCTATTGAGTTGAGACAATATATCATAGACAGTATGGAAATTCAGATCTACGACAATGGTTCAACATTTTATTTGTCATTGGCCAAAATTTCCACACTTTTTTTTATATATATTTTGTTTAAAGGGTGGGATTGGCTGCGTTCTCCCGGCACTTCCCATTAAATCTACATTGCCCGGGCTGAGGAGTTATTCGCGTACATGGCTCCTGGCTGTCTATGAATTTCAGAATCTTTGTCCACGAAACCAAGCCATTGATATATCTTTGGCACGTTGCCAAATTTTGGGGAAAATTTGATTAACGCATAAAGATGGTATATGCCAATCTTCAAAGAAGACAGAGCCTCTATGTCTACCTGCCTTGTAAATCAGCATTTAAAATTCTGCCTGCACCGATGGAAATTATGCAACTAATTCAACTATGAAAAAAGACCAAACCATTTCATATATGAAGAAAAATTCAAGCACTTTCTAATGTTTGAATTTATCAAAAGAAATTTTTCCCTTTGATTCATGCAAGTTATTGTTCGACTTTTGGTTCGCTGTAGAGGTATTTCAATCGCTCAGAGGCATAGCAAAGGTTCTCAGCGCCTGGGGGCAAATACAGCCCCCCTGGGGTCATTTGCACTATATCATAGGGGATAGGCAAAATCATTCACTAAGAAACATTATGGGCCAGAGGAAATTTTTAGCCCCCTGAGACCAGCGCCTGGAGTGACTGCCCTCCTTTCTGCAATCGCTTGATTGTTTGGGAGTCATCAAACAAATCAATTAATTATCAAGTTGTTTCCCCCCAGAGTTTCTAAGAAGGATCCGAGTGTATCATCCTCAAACCATAGATATTAAATTTTGCCCCAGATGTTAGCTTACTACACGTGCACATATGGGGGATTGGGGGGCTTAAACTTTTGCCCATTTTTCCTAAAATAAAAAGTGCCCTTCTAGTTAAAATTCAAAATATATATTCTAATCGGAGACACGACAGAGATAATGCATTGAATTTAGTGGAATATTTTGAAGTACCGGTGGCTGATTGGTTTACAGCGCAGAAAATGGACTCGGCTGGCTGAAGTCAAAGTCCAACTGAGAATAGCATGAATACCCTTGTGAAAGGCATAAATCCGGCTCTCCATCCAGGTATGGCGATATGTACTTATGATGAAGTGAGTGAAGCCATATTGGATATTTGCCACCTCTAAGTCCATTTCACATGACACAAAACGTTGAAGAACTCCAAGACAAGGAGAAATTTGTGATATGTGAAGTTTGAGAAGGGTTGGTTGTTGCCGTTGCAAGCGTAAGGGCATTCACTTAATGTTTATCACATGAAATTCTTGTATGGCGTTGCGGATTCCTTTTTTTCTTAATGTTAGAGGAATGCTTCTTTTTTTTCAACTGGAACCCCACACTTCTGGAAGCCTGCTAACGTTCCTGAGTTACCGTGAACTTTTCCAAAACATTCAGATTTGCCATTCTCTGAAGAGTTGACAATGGTGAATCAGATGCCATCATACAAGCATCCTCTTCCGCTCCTTCTGAACAATGACAAAAAACATAACCTGATAGCTTTGTCTCCTTATTCCATTCTTCAATCTTAAACATGTAAACAGCATACAATTCTTTTTCTATAACCGCTGCAAGTCTTTTTGATAAAGGCGATGGCAACCATCGAAATGCTTAAAAGCATGGCCACATGAGAATGAAGATTTCCGAGATGTAATACCTGTTTTTCTCTCCACCTTCCAATTGTCAATCTCTCTCTCTCTCTCTCTCTCTCTCTCTCTCTCTCTCTCTCTCTCTCTGCAACAATCATCTGTTATTCCACTGGTCTCATTAGTTTATCGATAGCCTAATACTGACACTGCTGTAATGTCAAGATAGATATCGATGAGCGCGTCAACTTACAAGATATTTCTGCAATACAACGGTTAAGGCAATACTTGGCACACCCCGGGAAACAGCAGCTTGTGGTATTGAAAAAATCACAAGCGTATTAACTTCTTGACTGATCAGCGAAAATAGATGAGACAATGATAAAAAATCACAAGATTACAATTACATGGAAAAAGTCCAAAGAAAGATTTTTTTTTAAATGTGTTGTAAGTCACTGAATATAAAACCGTAACATGATTAACATCTTTTGGCAGCATTCCGTTTTGGGGGAGTTCAATTTGAAAAAATTGGAAAAATTGAAAAAATAAAAAGGAAATCAATGAATTGATTAAATCTCTTGGCTTTATCAGGATTGCAAATAAGTCCTAATTTGCAAAAAGAAATCCGAAACGCGATCAGATACATCCTAGGACTCCAATTTAGTATAATTTTACATTGTAGATTGAAGCACCACTTTAACTTTTGGGGAGGGAATAAAAAATTATTTTGAATTCTAGACATAGTAGGGAGCGAATGTTCAAATTTTCAGCCCTCTAGCTCCTTTGGTGTGCCCGTTACGCGCAGTACATACATAGCCAGCAATCCTGATCACTTGGAGAACCTTATGTTGACAGTTTTGGTGACAGATTTTGTTGACGGTTAAGCGTATATTCCAAATGTCAGAATGAAGATGAGTATGAATGAAGGGTTATAGCAGCCAAGCATAAACCGGGATGGATATAAGTTGATTTTCAACGAAAGATGGCTCTTTGTCCTCTCTCGTACTGCTTATTCGTTATTTTTGAAATGAAGAAGCCGAGTGAGCTGCTGGCAACGAAATTTGTAGAGTCTAATCTTTAGTTCAGACACGTGTGAGGTTCGCAATGGAATAAGTAAGGAACCAGGAAAGTCCGACCCTGAGACCCCAGCCTCGTGAGATGATGAGAATGGAATTAGCAGGTAGCCGAAAAATGTACGGTTGCCATGGCTGTGGAGAAGCTTGCTTAGCGGTTCGATGCTCAAGTAAAATGAATGAAAATGAAATTGGATGGAACATCCTCACTATGCATAAATGAATCACCGCGGCCCGTGCGTGGACCAGAACTAGTTATCGACAACAAATATCTAAAATTATCTGAAAAATAGTTATAAAATGCGAAAGTTATCAACAACAACAAAAATACCAGCACAAGAGTTGGACCCAAATGTTGGTCCAAAATGACCATGGAGACAAAAAATGCACTTTTTTGGAAAAAAAAAAGTTTTTCGATGGTGCCTGTAATTGGGCAAATTAGTAGTTCTAAAAATGTGGCCAGGAGCACTTGGAGATATATAGATACACAGATGAGCAAGGAAAGAAGAATCTGTGGCCGAATTGGCTGGTTCGTTGAGCTGTCCATTTATGGGCCTTCTAAGTATAAACCCCTTTGAGGATAGCGTCAATAGATATCAGAATATCAACAAAACTAAAGACATTTCTTGTGTGTTACTCAAAACTTGAAGCGGGTTTTAGGTTATTTTCACCCTCTATTCACTCTGATTTGATTTCTTTCTTTACGGGTAGTTGGGGGATATATGTTACGGGGTAAAAACCAAAAATATTGATCAAATCTCAGTTAAAGTGTCTCTGCCAGCCATTATGTTCGATGTCGAGTCCTTTCCCCTGTATAACATGTACCAATACACAATATATCAAAAGTCTTTGGTTTGTACAAAAATTTATATCATAAAGTGTTAACGCATGTATGTGAATGGGTGTGTGTGTTTTTACTCTCAGATGTCGAGAATCACACATCATTGGGCACAAACAAAGGCATGTCCGGAATCAGCAGCTCTTTAAACACCTATAGCACATAACTCTATGTCAAATATTGCAAAAAAAATCCTTAGTCGATTTCCATGGGTTCTGTATTTGTACTATAACAAGACTTGTCCGTCGAAAATTTTTTTTTCGTGTTTCTTTTTTAATTTAGAATCAACTCATTAAACTATTAGAGCTGGATCTATCGAATCAAAATATAGGTATATTTTGAATCAGTGTCATCTGAAGGGCTTTTACCCCCATTATCTATTCCAATATACTTAAATAAGAGAAAGTTCAATGTATGTAGAAAAAAATTGAGAGGCGACAGTGATTCGTTGCTTCAAAGTCATGGCAGTGTAGTAGCCAAGTTGTTAAAACCTTTGAAAATAGGCATATCTGAAATCAACAGATTATAATTTGCCTACAGCACACATTTACAAGTAGATGTTTACAAAAATCGGTGCTTTCCATTGAATCTCCGTTCGCGCTCTCAGAAAAAAAGTGTGTACTCAGTTTTTTTTCTTCCATTGTCTTTTTATGCTGTAATTTACAGATTTTAAGTGATAACAGTGGAGTCTTAGAAAATGGAACTGGAGGAGGGAGATCTAGCTCAAACCTTCCGGTATTTGGCAGATTTCAAGAAAGGGAATATTTTTATAAAAGAAGATTTTATTTACAATGTAGCTATAATGCTAAATTGCAACCTTAATTTCCATTTGTTATAAATGACCATGGATGTGGATTTTCCTTTTTTTCTTGGCGCTGGCCTGTGCTGTTCCAACTGCTGAGATCACAGAGAGAGAAAAGAGGCATATCCAGAATCAGCAGATTCCAATTTACTTACAACGTACATTCAAAGGTCGAATTCTATTAAAGACAAACCGAAGATTTGAGAAGGGGTCTACATATTGAACAAAAATCAGTTTCATCTCTAAAAAATCAGTGATAACAACAATATAATAGTATTTAGAAACACAGTAAATAAAATTGGCGAACCGGGTTCAGACCTGTTAGAGAAAATTTTTTTTTTTTCTCTCTCAGTTTCGTGGGCTTTCAATTTAATCGGGGCTCATTTTTTTCCGAAAAGCTGTCATTTTTGAGAAAAGATATATTCGAGGGTTCCATAAGGGTTTCATTTACAATGTAGTTATGGCGCTGAATTGTGCACTTACTTTCCATTCGTTAAAGGTGACCATCGACTAGAGCTTCTCAGTTCTAATACCAGTTTGGCAGAATATCTTCAAGAATCTAACCATGAACTGACACTAAAATAATGTTTCTTATCAGTCCAAAAATAATGATCTTAAAATGACGCTAATCCAAATACAAACATAACAGTGAAACAAGGGGACATTTTAACATGCACACTACTAACGTCAAACGTAATAAAATGAATTCTCAGTTTTTAGAAAAATTAATCTTCAAGGTTTTAAGAGGGACTACTGACCATGAGATATCTATAAAATATCATTAGCTTTGTTTAGAGATTTCCCCTGGGCACACTTACGACAGAAAAATTTGAACATTTAGAAGCTTAGAAAAATGTTATGTTCTAATGATGTAATTACTGAGATAGATTATGTTTAAATTGTGATAGCTGCTGCATTAGAGTCATGTCTTCACCAATAAAATATTCTTAAAATAGTCTTCTGCTGTAATTCGGTGCAGAACGGTTGAGATATGTGTAGCGTTAATTGAACTGAAACAGCATATAAACTTCAATTTCAAGTGTTGTAGAAACCCTTTTATTTATTTTCTTTACAAAATATGCATTGCATGTGGACACCCACACCAGAAATGGAATAAAGTAAAAAAAAATTTTTTTTTAAATAACCAAAACACAACGGAGGCATAATTTGGTACGATGGATTCAAAGCTATGGGCCAATTCTGCAACCTAGTCTCATATAGAATCCTCCCCAGATATGCGTATTTTGGAATAATGATTTCTCAATGGGGATTTATTACAAAACTTCAAAGCCATAGTTTCATATAATGGACTTACAGAGATGGTCCAGTTGACCAGTATATATAAATTGTTAACAGAATCTTTCATGAAAAATTAAACTTTTAAAAATTTTGCGTTTTAGAGAAAGGATTTCTTCAATGTAGTTAATAGTTCTAGAAGTCTAGGCAGCCTGTATGTATATATTTCTTGGTTTGTTTATGTCTATCCATTTATCCATCCATGTATTTGTCTCTCTATCTATCTAATATTTCCCATGTAAAAAAACTATTTAAAACTGTTACCAAAACGGTCAAAATAGATTTCTTCAGTTTTCAAGTTGGTCTGGCTAGCTGGATAGCTGGATGGGCGGTTACTCATCATGCGCAGACTGCACCACTGGAGCCAGATGGCTGAAAATATCAACATTTCCTCTTTGTTATTATTCTAGAAGAAACACGTTGTTTTGATCGTGGGGGGGGGGTTGATTTGCATGTAAGTCACCCCTTAGTTTCAGCCCAACAGCATTCACATTCGGTTTTTGAAAATTCAGACTTTTTTAGTGATAAAAACCCAACAAAATATGAGAGAAGTGTTTTATTCATTGATCATCACTTTTTCTATATTTAATTGATTATTCCAAACACAGCATATCGCCAAAAGATGTTGGTAATGTGAAAGTTTCCATTGGGTGACTAACCAGACCTGTTATTCTAGAAGTCATGCAATCAACCGGAATACTTGCTCAATCAAATTTGAATCTAACGACTTCCCCCCCACCTCATAGTTTTTATTGTTTCGCATTGAACAAGAGAAATTAATTATTTACAACTCATTTCACTCTTCACTAGCGGATATTATAGTCAATTGAGACGCTAATTCTGCTAAAACAGATCTTCATTAAAAAGTCATTTCAAACACACACACACGGAAAAGTGTTCAATTCGTTTTTATTCAACTGAAAACAATTATAATTCGAAACTAATATCTAGTTTTGTTTTAAATTAGGTTGTTACATATGAAGTGTCGTTTCATTCCAGTAATAATGATATTAAGGGTGGTGTGAACAAAAAGTAAATATTACCTAATGAGGATCATCACAATTTTTATAATCTTGGAGGATAGCCAACTAATTGTTGCCTCAACGCAAGGCTCCCTAGGTATTCATTAAGCTTTGCTCAACCCTTTTCTATCCACACACCATTCTGCCTAATTTCAGAAAGTCATTCCTCTATCCCAAGATTTATTGCCATGGAAGGTACATTTAAATTATGTGCAAATACCATTGAAGATTTGTTTCTCCAATTTAGCACATATACAGTTTCTTGGATTCTTTCTCAAAGGGAAAAGTAATTCAACTTTACTGCTGTCCCTATCTGCGCTTGAAACATCAAGATTTGTCCTATGGGGAGGGTTCCTTCCTGATTGTGAACCTCTGGTCTGGCACAAGGCCAGTAAACTGGTGTAGTGGAGCTGCACAAGGATAGTAAACTGGTGCAATGGAAATAAGTAAATCCATATTATTTCTTCCAAAGAAACAACTATTTTAAATTGTTTCATGATTAAAATTAAGATGTAAAATTGAACAAAAGTCAACAACACTGGCCTTTTAGATCTTCACACAAGAAAAAAACTTGTATATCTTATGGTCTGATTTTCTGGTTTGGTACATTTTAAATCGTCGTCTTATTTACACGCAAATACGGTTTTCAGAATATGACACACTTGGAGCAATAATTTCTTTTTTCTTTTTTGTGAATTTTCGTATTTTTGCAGGGTTTTTTTGTTGTTTTTTTTTAAACGGAATATCTTTTCTTGCTTTGGGGTACATTTTATTTTTCAGCTATGAAAGTTGTTTTGTTTTTTTTTTGTTTTTTTTTACTATTTCAAGCGACTTGGGAACTCAGCATGTGTTGATAACATTAATAAGAATAATCAATATTTTTATTTGCTTCAAAATGTTCGCAAGATTTAATTACATCCTAATTATGTCCTCAACAATAATCAGTTTATAATAAATAATCCATCTTATTCGACAACAATAATTGGATATCCGATTTAACTCAATTTTAATCACCGTCTGCATTCGGTGCCAAATGGGATGCAATATTTTCGAATAATTACTTCAAGTAGGTTTGCTCAATTGGTTCTTTGAGGAACATCTTATTGCTGTGAATGAATTCCAATTCTTGAATCAGTTTTATATGGATTCCTAATAACGATTGTCACTTTCCAATCTGAATAATTCATTGAATCATGATAATATTCCTGTTGTGTTCTCGGCTTTCTACGGCGATTGCTTTCTGATGATTCACAGTTGAGTTTGGCGCTGTGGCCAAGAAAAAGAAGTTAATGAAACTGGATATGCTTTGTATATTTTGCGTTAAATTGGAAATGAGGAAGCAAAAAGAAACTTGTAATACAGCAGAAACAATTTTTGCTTATTCTGTTTTTTTACAAGTTAACAGAAAGAGGGTACTAACTTCTAGAAACAAGACGATTTGGGGACCGATGGAAGGGCGTATGGAGAAAATGCATTTGAGAAAATGTACACGAAAAATTAAGATAGGAAGCGAGACGAAAGAGTGGGAGTTAGGTCTGGGTTGGTGAAATGAAGTAACGATACAGTCTCTACAGACCTAGTATGCTTAGAGTAAGTTGATTTTCTTCTTTGTTTTTTTTTTCTGGGTCCAGATATTTGGGGATTAATATGGTAATAACTGACATCAAAACTTACATTCTTAGCTTTTACCAGTATTTGAGGAAACATTCAAGAATTGACTGCAAATACGCATGAAAAAACTCATTTTTGCAAAAGCAAAACGTACAGTGTAAGAGCTCAAAGTGAAGACTCATCTACTAAACAGAGGAATGGGAATAAAGGAATGGGGATCGATGGACTGGAATATAGGAATGGAAATAGAGGAATAAGAATAAAAGGATGGAAATATAGGAATAGGAATAGAAGAATGGAAATAGAGGAATAGGAATGAAGGGATGGAAATAAAGGGTTGAAAATAGAGAAATGAGAATAAAGGAATTGGTGTGGAGGAATTGATACAAGGGAATAGAAATAAAGTGATGGGAATAGAAGAATAGGGATGAAGGAAAATTAATAGATGAACGGGAATAGAGGATTGTGAATAGAGGAATAGGAGAGAGGAACAGAATTAGAAGAATAAGAATAAAAGAATGGTAACTAAAAAATACACAAGTTAATAAACTTATCCGATTATCCTAAGAGAAAATGTATCAAAACTATGAAAACTCAGAGAGGATTATATTAACATTTGCGCACCAAGTTACTCTATAACACGGAATGTCTCGGCTGCGTTATCATATCCGGGTGACACCGTAATAATATCCAACAATTTGAATATTTCACGCTTTAAAATACTTTCCTCGATAAACGGTGGAAGGTAAGAATAAAAAAAATTGTGTCATTTTTTATTATATCAAACCCCAATTATCTGGACTTGTTCAAGACTGCGGTTCCAAAATCGACTTATCCTACTGCTTATATGGTTCTTTGTGTTGACAGATCCAATTTACTTGACACACTAAATGTGGTCTTATTTTGGATGTAAATTACACTTAAGAAATGCCTCGATCAATTTAGCAAAATTCTCAGTTCGATTCACTGGAGGATAATATCATTATTTATGACATTCCCATTTAGTTAAGATGCTGTTCTTGTCAGTCCATTTAAAAATGTCTAGCCCTCACGCACCGTTGTTAGTAATCTTCAGGATACATACGTAAACTCTTGCTGGCCAATGTTTTGTTTGTTTTGCTGGTTTGTGGGTTTTTTGAGCTTTTTTCATTTTATCTTCAGGCAATATTACAGGTGCTAGACAAAGCGTTAACTGAATTATGGTGATTAAACGAACAAAGGTGACTATACAAGTCTCAATAGTTCATGGGATAATGACAATATCTCATCTTAGAACTTTCAACTGACTATACGAAGCATACTCTTGCGGATTAAAGACAGAGCACCAGACAAGAGTCCATTGGGAAGATACCAGACAAAACAAGCACTGGAAAGGGATTCACATCTGGGGAAAAAGCTCTGTCCAAAAAAGTTCTGTCCAAAAAAGCTTTGTCCAACAGAAGAGACACCAAAGGTGACAGTTAGATGAATTAGAGTTGTATACTTCTGAAGGTGGAATGAAGGGTTCTGTACGATCCATAAGCAAGGCTTGGTTTTCTGTGATTTTAAACCAGAATCATCTGATTTATTCGCTTAACAAACGAGTTCAATGGAAAATGCATTCGTTTAATAACACTTCCGTTTAAATGCTTCACGGGTATTGAACAAGGTAACTATGTGACCAAACAGAAATTATGTTTACGACTGCTAACAAAGTTGAAATACGTACATATATTCACTTGTGTTCTCTGTCTGTCCACACGATTTCTTCAAAAGTTATCAATAAATTTCAATTGAATTGTTAGGAAAATATCGTGGATAAGGGAGATTTGTTGAATTTGGAGTGGATCCAGGAATTCTTGTTTTTTTTTTATTGAGGGATATTTTGTGGAAGGGTGGGCCATGGACTGAAGAAGAATATATCAAATTTTGCAGCGAGTCCAGACCATTTTTTTACAGTTCCCTCCTTCATTGTAAGTATATATCAAAAGATTCTCATTCAATTTTTAGTTTAAATACGGCGTTGGCAAAGGTTTCCGCTCTCTTAATGCAGTACTTCCTACAGTTGAACTCTTCACGGATAGTCGACATAAATCAGCTTAGATCCTATCTCAAAGCCTGTCCGATAGGGTTTGAGTATTTCCTACCAGTGCTAGAAATCCATGTTCGGGCCCAGTAATGAACCAGGATTCCGAATGCTGATGTATGAGGTAGACGAGGAAACAATTATATACACTAATTGTGCTAGTAGTCATAACATCATCTTGATTTATATCTTTCAGATGAAGCATTGTTAACCATTATTGATGTTTGTCTAGCATAGTTTTCGTCTTAATTTCAGTTGTTTTTCATCGCAACTTCTCAGACCGTTAAGTGAGACTCAAAGAAACAACCTGTTTGCCTCACGGAGGCCTGGTTATCCGTACCAAGTGCTTTTATTTCCAATTTATAATACTAATCAATTCATAATACTAATTTCCAATTTATAATACTAATCAATAGTTAATAATTGTTGAATGCTTCATCTCGGTCGATCCTCAACCTTTTCCCATGTCACCCCAATTTGAATATTATTTAAATCTACCCTTCCCCACCTTCAACTTGACTCCCCGTACAGAGGGTTTAGAGGGATGACACTTTAAAAAATTACTCCTTAAACGTTTTTTTGTTTTTTTTGTCTTTCCGAAATTCCTCCCTAAAATAGTTTTTTAGAGGGGAGAGGGCAACTTACAATGTAAATCCATGCAAAATTAGTCATCAGTCTGGTTGTTTCTGTAAAAAAAACTATAGTGTCCAACAAAAGGCGAGAGAGGTCACTGATTCATTGATTAACTCTTTTTTCCAAATTTCAATTGATCTCCCCCAACATAGTCTGCTGCCAAAGGACGTTGGTTACGTGACGTTTTCTATTGAGTAACTACCCAGACCTATTGTCTTTATTATTATTTTTTTAACTAGATGCAGCATTGTCACCTATTACAAATAATTTTCACTAGTATTTTCTTTCATCCTTATTTTTTTTTCCGCTTTTCATTGTAATTACTCAGACCATCAATCTATCGTAGTGAGTAAACAGTGTGGATCAGAGTAAGTTCTGCCTTTAAGCATTCACTTCCACTTAAGTAAATCAATTTCCCATCTTAGTAATTAAAAGACAATTAATTAATTGCATTAAAGCAAGCCAGAAAGTAATTAGTGGTAAATATCTGCTGTAGATGTTTCTATAGTTTTTCACTGCTGAAAGGAAAAGCACAAGATTTCTACTCTTCATTCTCAACATGTTTTGTTCTTGAAAAAATATCCGTCGAAATTCAAAAACGACTGATTACCTTGCTCTTTTGAAAGTCACACACATGTACACAAACATATGCACACACATGCACACTCACACACACACACACACATACACACACAAAGCACCGAACATAAACACACGTATGCATGATACACAAAGGAACTCTCCCACACATATAAGCATGATGAATACATATAGATACACAAGTAGACGCATGCATTCATACAACATACAGAAACACCAACACTCATAAGCACACTCGATACATACGGATATATAATCACAGATACCGACTCAAGACACATATGCACACAGAGAAGAAACATACACATACTATGTACATAAGCACACTCTTTACACATACACACACATGCACGTATACAGACAACTTAAGGCTACTACTAATAGGTGTATAAACAACTGAAATTAAGAAGGGGGAAATACCTGTTAAATAATAGTTAATAATGCTTCATCTAATGATAATAAAATATCAACATAATAGTACTACTAATACTGTTGGTGTAAGTCAGCAGAACATCAACATACTGGAGTGTTTATGAGAAAGGAGATAAGTTTGTATGATTAGATTTGCTCTTCTAAAACCGTAGGCTCTTGTGGCTTAAACAGTTGAGAAGCTATCACGTAAGATAGGCCTCCAAAGGGAAAAGTAATGCCGTTCTAGTCTCATTTGAAGCTATTCTTATTATTCCCAAACCACGCCATCGAAGACGGTTTGATTGGGTGCAATGAACAGCAACTGAAATTAGAATTAAAGAAATGCTTGTCAAAAACTATTCAACCGTTGCCCAAGATCAAATATAGTAATTTTGACTTGTTCCTTACCCTCATCAAAATTGATAATCTGTCACAGTACAGGATTAAACTATCTGAGTCAGACTCTTAATAGTCTCATATCAATAAGTTTCTCAGCTTGAAAATTCTTCTTAAGAGTTTGGTGAGACCAGCCCTCGATTGTACTTCTTGGTTGACTGGTTCAGATGATATATCGTCACGGATCTATGATATCTTAATCCATGGATCCCTGTAATACTTTTGAACAGGAATGAGAAAAGATTCAACATAGTAAGATTAGATTTCGGTTAACCACAAATGTCTGCAATATACTTGTTAAATCATTCATAAAGTCTCTGAGAGGTACAGCTTTAATGATATTTTCTAGGTCCCTGTTTGTATAATGAAAAGCAAAATGATGTAGTTTCTTGCGCTCATCTGATTTACGTCGATAATATTATATTGTTTCATTATTATTTGATGAAGTGTTATCAACCATTATCATTTTTGTTTAGAATTCTTTTCAACTTATTCTCAGTTGCCTGTCATCACAAATTCTCAAACCGTCGTTATTCGACCATTAGCAAACAGCACTGGCTGGAAATAACGGAAACGCTATTGGAAAGACTTGAAAGACTCAGAATTCATTTTTTTCTCCTTATGGAGTCCATTTTATGGTGAAAGCTGATCTTCTGCGTGAGCTACGATGGTCAAAAATAATCATATCGATTATTATTATTATTATTATTATTATTATTATTATTATTATTATTATTATTATTATTATTATTATTATTATTATTATTATTATTATTATTATGATGATGATGATGATGATGATGATGATGACGACGACTCGGACAATAACACTAATGGCAATGCCAGATTTTCCATTACAGTGAAAAGAGATTTGATTCCACCAAACAAACAATAACTTATTAATTTTTGCATATCTATTCCAATAAAAAATGAATCATTTTTTTTGTAAAAATTTCTTTCACGAGAAATATAACGGAAAAAATATATATATACATATACTTGCTTAGGTAAGCGGCGTTGCCTGAAAAAAAAAACAACTCTAAATTTGACAACAGATTTCTCCTTCTTTTAAATCTTTAAAGATTAATTCTTTTGAAAACAGGAAATTCATTCGATCACTTTTGGAGTTAGTGGTTTGCATGTCAAAGCGGGGTATCGGAATTACATTGTGCCGATGTGTTGTTATTTTATTGGGGTTTGGAATAAGGTTAGAAGTAGGGTCAGTGTTATAGCCATGAGAAAAACATCTCTTATCGTCAGTTTAGGGTTTCATGGAATATTCATCCAAAATTCTGCCGAACTGTCAGAGACATTAACGTCTCTGGACATCATATCAAACGGAAAGTAAAGCTTCAGTTTAGTATGATAGCAACATTGTGAGCCCCTCTCATAAAACCTATAAAAACACGTAGTTTCGGAATAATGTTGTTCGAAGAAATGAATCTTGTTTTGTGTACATTTTAGATATTAATGAAGCAATGGAGCTTGACCCTAGCACAGCCATCATCATTATTATTATTATTATTATTATTATTATTATTATTATTATTATTATTATTATTATTATTATTATTATTATTATTATTATTATTATATGAGACATTGTCAACCATTGGTAATTTTTAACTAGTATTTCTTTCATCTTGATTTCAATTGCCTATCATTGTAACTAATCCATCCGTCATTCATACATAACACAATTTCCTCGGAGAGTCTATATTACCGTGACCGTTGCTCTACCACTTGAGGTACGATATCCAACGGTCGGAGAATATCACATCTAGTCATATAAACATACACAAATGATTTATTCTACATTGCAACGATACTCTACTTCCCGATGCATACTAAGTATAAAACACTTTTCTGTTAGCTTGAAATAGCGCTCGCGTAAATGCTATGAAAACGCAGAGTTTCTTAGAGATGCTGTTTCGAAAACAGATGCTCTGCTACTGCCATATTACGTGTATTGAATAAGTTTCACCGTATGTCATGTGCCTTCTCCGTCACGGCCAATTAGACACGTCTTCAAGTGTCATATACCTATCGCTTCTTCTTTCAATCTCTGCTGTACGGAATCCTGGCACCTTTTTCGTTGCTTTACGCTAGCAATCACATTGATTATCACTCCTTCTTCATCTATTTTTTTCCTTCCTTTATTTGTCCAACTGTGATTTACAATCAGTTCCAGTATCCCTCTATTCCGTTTACCTTACCTGTGTCGTCTTATATCTTTTATTTTTCTACTTCTGTAGTTCCTTGCACGTGAGAGTGTTTCTTAATTAACATCGCTATCTCAGCAGGGGTTTCCTTGACCGAACTGTTCATCTCCAGGCAACGTTGAGAAAAACCGGTATCTTTTTCATTTGAGTCTGAAAGCCCTTAAAGAGTTAAATTCTAGCTCTGAAAGACTGGCTCTGAAATCATCTTTTCAAGGCATGTCCTGTAAGCTTTCTTGTTTACCTGAGAGAATGTAATTATTTCGTGCACATCCATGTACATAAACACACACAAACGCACACATACATATCTCAGCGGTTGGTTGTACACACATACACACGTGTGCATGTACACACTTTCTTTCTTCTCATTAGAATCTCTTAGTGACTTTTAATTTAATTAAAGAATTCTCCAAGTTTGTGCAGTCTAATGTTGCATCAGGTGTTCGGTGCGAAAACTTCAGTTGGTGATAAAAGCATGAAATTTGGTACTAGTATCATTTGATTGGTACTAATCATTTCCAGGTATTGAAGCAATCCCGAAATACCCATAGCAACGGTTGCTAAGGAATAGCAAATGCACATGTACGCTTGAAAATCAATTCTTTCAAGTTTTTACAAAAAAATTTTCTCAACCTTTCTTTTTGTAGCATCGGGTGTCCTCAATGATATAGTGAAAGTCTTCCTCAATCTGACCACTACAAGTGTATAACTTTCAAGATTCATGAGGCCTCATATAACAGTACACTACACATAGCAATTCTTGGATCTACCCTAAAATTTAATCAGCCGCCACCCATCTTTCCACATACTTTCATTGAAACTCATTCAGAATCTTCAGAGGTGGATAAACATGAATGAATACGGAAATGTACGGAGAAAAAGAACGAAAAAAATTAAGAAATATCCCTCAGATATAAATTCCTCTATCAGTCCGAAGGCAAGCCTTTGGCAGAGCAAGCTCAACCTTCAAAAATGAGAAGATCTCATTAATCCCAAAAAGAAGGGTGTATAACCAATGCATCCGCCCAGTAGTCACTTATGGAGCGGGAACATGGAACCTAACCAAGAGACATATCCGCAAATTGAAAACTATGCAACGTGCACATGAGAAGATTATGCTAGACCTCACATGGAGAGACGACAAGACAGCACAGTACATCCGGGAAAAGAGTCAGGGACATGATAAAATCCATTAAAAATCTCAAATGGCAGTAGGCTGGCCATGTTGCACAAATGGCGGACAATCGATGGACATCGCGACTCACGACATGGATCCCCCAAGATCATATGTGCAACCATGGCCGGCAGAATATTAGATGGAGAGACGAGCTAGACAAATTCAGGAAGTATTGGCTCTGCGACACCCATGATAGAAAAGTGTGGCGAATCCTGGGGAAGGTCTATTTCCAACGACGGATGTTAAAAGTCTGATGATGATGATGGTTCCTTACGATGTGTTTTTTTTTACCAAATCCTACGATAATTCATTGAGAACATTTGAGATATTGTATGGACGAACAAGAGCAAATACAGAAACCTAAGGAAAAAGGACACATGAAACATGTCTTCCGATCAAAAATGAATTCAAGGATCCGCCCCCAAATTTCATCTTCCACGATAACGAATACTGAATTGTATAGAATGTAGGAAATATTCAAAAAAATATCTATCACTTGAAAACGAATTCCAAGATCCATCCTGAAATTGAGTTACGACTTTCTTACCTGGTAGTTTGCCCTCTCACAGGATTTCATTAAAATTCATTGGGAACTTTTGGACACATTGTATGGACGAACAGGAGTGAATAACGTAATTTATTCAAAAAAATGCAAAGATATCCCCCAATCAAGACAAGTACCTGTATCTGCATGAAAATGTAATCATTCTTTCATATTGTGCCTTCATCTTGAAATTTATTGGGAACCTTTGGAGATACAGTGTGGATAGATACAGAAATGCATGAAATATTGAAATGTCTAAATGTCCCTCAATCAAAATGGATAGGATGATTCCCTCCCACGGCAACTACCTAAACACAACCCCAGAACCATCACCAAAAAAAATCGTTATACACTGACACCTACAAAGTCGGAAAACTCTCAACAGATATGCACTGAATCGATCCTGAAAATGAAGAACTAATCAAACTGAATTGGAAACACTGCTTTACAACAACGGAAGATGGGAAGTAAAACAAAGCAGGTTAGGCTACCTTATAGATAAGGAACTGAAAGACAATGTGGTAGGATTCAGAGCTGTCTTTGGTCGCATAGCCATTGTCACCGTTCAACTCTCGAAAAGGTATACACTGAATATTATTCAAGTCAACGTTCCCACTTCAGTCAACCAAAACAGAATAGACAATTTCTACGATGACTTGAATTCCATACTTCAAGATACCAAAGAATACTTATATATCATTATGGGAGACTTCAATGCACAGGTAAAACGAGGAAATGAACGTTGCGTCGGCAAGTTTGGAGGTAAAGTTCGGAACAAAAGAAGAGAAGATCTTGAGAACTTTGCAACCGAGAACGGTTTCATAACCATGAACATCTTCAAGAAGAAAAATCAATAAAAATGGACGAGCCCCAATCATCAAACCAATAACGAAATTGATTACCTCATAGCGGGCCAAAACGGCACTTTCAAAAATATCCAGGTCCTAAATCAAGTCGACGTAGGAAGCGACTACATAATGTTACGATGTAAAATCCAAATTAACACCAACAAAGAACGCAGAAAAATGTTCCTTATCGAACTGTAACCACTAAACGTACCAAAAGATACCACTTGATTCTCTAAGCTTGAACAGAAAACAGATATGAACTTCTCACTGAACCAGAAAAGAGCGACACCAACAGTAAAGAATCCAACAACAAAGTAGCAGCCTCTCTAATTGAAGTTGACCCTATGTTTAAACCAAAGAGTACATATATCATCAGTGAAGTCTCGTATGAAATCAAGAATCTCACGCAAATGCAAAAATCCCAAGCTGCCAACTACAAGAGAAAATTGAAGCAAAGAAATTAAATAAAAGAAACGAAGAAAAGGCAAAAGAAGATACCCGGCGGCAACCATCAAAACAATTCTCGAAAAGAGTTTGGGCTTCAAATCTATAAATAAAACTCTCAATACTGAACGGAAACAAATAACTAGTGCACCCGTGACCAAACAACAGACAAGGACCAGTGCCGAAAAATTCTACCAAAAACTCCACTCCTCCGATTGAGGAACACAAAACAATGAACTGGGGGTGCAAAAGGCGAGCAATCAGTTAAAAGATTTTCCAGAAGTTACGCTGTTGGGAGTGAAACAAGCCATTAAACAAACAAAAAAAGGAAAGGCCGCTGGACCAGATAACTTCACCATCGACCTACTCAAAAAAGCTGGAAAAGTCATTTCTAGGAAACTAGCCATTCTATTCAAATTATGCCTCGAACAAAGTAAAGTCCAAGAAGATTGGAACACTGCAATCATAATGCTGTTATAAAAAAAGGAATAGCTGGAATACCTCAACAACTACAGACCAATAAGCTTATTCAACTGCATCTACAAACTTTTCACCAAAGTTATCACCTACCAAATCTTGAAACGCTTGATGAAAACCAACCACGGGAACAACCTAGCTTTAGGAGAAGCTACTCAATCATTGACCGTCTCCATTCGATACATCAACTAAAAGAGAAAATAACAAAATATGAAATGCCATGCGCTATAGCATTATCGACTTTAAGAAGCCCTTTGACATGAAATTCCCGAGGCAATTGATGCTATCACTCTACAGAATGTAGACACTGTGTATGCCAGAGTGTTGCAACATATATAGTATTGCAGCAGTATAGTATTGACTAGGCTACATAATGACTCAGATCCGTTTCAGCTCGAAAAGGGGATGAAACAAGGTGATGCCAGCTTACCCAAACCCTTTAGAACCTGCTCCGGGATGATCTCCGAAAACCTAGAATGATAAAATACATGAATCTGAAGAAACGGCGAATCACCAAGCAATTTCAGATTTGCAGACGACATTGTCCTTGTTATAGAGTACCCTCGTAGCTTCCAACAAATGCTAGACGATCTGAATGAAGGAATCGGGGAAATTGGTCTTCACATCAATATGAACATAGGTTGGCAAGCTTTCGGCTGAGAAAGTTCAACCTCAGAGAACAAGAAAATGTCATTCGCCATATAAAGAAGGGTATACAACCAATGCATCCTCTAAATAGTCACCTGAGAAGCTGAAACATGGAACCAAACCAAGAGACTGATCCTCTCACTGACAATCATGCAACGTACTTATGAAATAATCATGTTCAACCTCACAAACAGGCTTCTGAGATATAATAGAATCCATTAAAAACTTAAATGGCAATGGGCTGGATATGTTGCAAGAATGTCAGACAACTGCTGGACATCATAATTCACAAGTTAGATCCCCAGAGATCACATACAAAACTGTGTCCGGCAGGATAAAAGATGGCGAGACGAACTAGACAAGTTCAGAAAGTATTGGCTCCGCAGCATCCATGATAGAGAGGTGTGGCAAATCCTTGACGACTCACACTAAAAGGCTGTTCTTGATGATGATGCTGATGATGATGCTGATGCTGATGATTAGCTTACTACTACGTTGCGATGTATTTAGCGGGCGATGAATTTAGCAGGCGATGAAATTTCGGGCGATGTAATTACCTGCAATAAATTCACCGGAACAAATTTATCGGAAAGTTAATTCCTTATGCACTGAGATGCTAATTCAAATATTGATTTTTAGAATGTTTTACTCCAAAGTGGATATAATTTCCTTTCTATCCAACTGACAAAGCATTTTTCTCACTTTTACATGGAAATGTTTGGGTTTTTTTCTGAACGACATTGATTATCGGTTAGGATTAATAATCAATAAATTTCAATTCAATTGTAGACTCTGCTTTTTCTAAAGCTTGGTAGTAAAACTTCATATCGATCTCATATTTATATGTAGGCTTGCTTGGTGTCTGTGCTGGTTATATGTTTATCTCCTGTGCTTTTGTTTAACGTCCGGGCCTTGGTAACAGACTGGTTTTTGAGGCTGTTTTTTTTTATCAGATAGGCAAACCCTTCTTACTTAAATGATCAGTACATTCGTGTACTATAAAATCTGCAATACCTACACTGTAGTCTCAGTCTGATTTGTTTTCAATCAGATCCCATTGTTATGTAATCTATCTAAAATATTCTGATCAGCTCAGTTACTTCCTGTGTCACATGAGACATGAGCAATGATTTCGCCTCAATCACTTGAGACTCAACCATTGTTTGTAGCTATTGTCTTTTCTATGAAGCTCAGGTGCTAGCCCAACGCCAAAAATGGGCTCTTTTACAAGATTAAAGGGCACCATCTACTCTGCTTTTTACACATAGTTGCGAGAAGTTGATTCAAGTGGTTTTCAAAGGGATTAAAGCGAACGGAGCGCAAACAATCCCAGCCAGAGTTTGAATTCGGTTCAATTCATTCCATTAACCATGCCCCGGCCACCCACTTGGCAACCATTCGGCCACCCTCTTCTCATCTGGAGTGATGAAAACAGATATTTGGCATTCAATGCGAAAACACTTTTCTTTTTCTAAACAGGGAAATCTTGAGTGGTTATGTTTGAAATGTAAAACAAAAACAAAAACAATTTTATTTGACAATTTCTCGAATGAATTAGCTTCACACTTCCCGTTTATTTTCTAAGCTTTTACACGATTGAAATTCTTAGGGTAATGCATCGATAAGGACCTAAACTTAAGCGAAAACCCCTAGGAAGATTAAACTGGGATCATCTATCGATATAGCTCAAAAGTTATTACCAGATTATTGGAATTATGGAAGATTATATCATTCTCCTCGAACACAACTACTTCGGTTGTTGATAATCAAAGACTGGCATGTATTGTCCTCGTAGTTTTTAGAATATTTTCGATCCAATTTATAAAATCTGTGCATATTTGTCGTTGAACTCTGATAATGACCTCACCAGCCGAATATATGAGTTATTTCTAAAATATTCTAAAGAAAAAACAAATATATATTTGCCAACTTCAAGTTTTTATTACAGCATAATGACTCAAATATTGCTGTCATTTTTTTTAGTCCAGGGTAAATTAGGTTATAAATAATTTATAAACCTTTCTCTTTCTACACTGGTTACATTACAGTGATAAATCGTTTCTTTTATTGAATATTTTCCAGAGTCTAGTAATTGTTTCGAGCATATGATTACTGATTTAATCTCAGATGAAGAATCAATTTGTTAATCCTTGACACGGGAACCATTCGTTGAAATCCTGCAGAAGGCATTTGGCTGTGAACACTCTTGCCGCTAGGATTAAGATTTTTCTATGGAGAAAAAGCACTTAATTTCTTTTAGTTGACGTTTTATCGGCGCAAGTTTAATCAATGGTTTTTCTCTCGCTTGATAAAGTTGCTGCCTTGGCGCCGACATAGTTTTGTGCTAATCAATACAATTAGCGATACCCCGTTTAACGCTAATTCGGTATAGTGCTCTTTTTTCAAATATTTTTCGTTATAAATGTAGTATTCGGACAAGCGTGTTCAGCTCTTTTTCCAATATGATTAAGTTAAATTCTGAATATACACATATACATACGCAATAATTTATCATCAACACGTATTGATTTTTCACCAACTCTGGAAAAGTCGCTACCAGATGAGGCACAAAGTACTCATTTATTCCATCTTATTGAAGCTCTACGACGACACCATTGAACGACCGTAGCCATCAAACGTGGCAAAGGATTCTATCTCTTTTATATGTATGTGCTTGTGTATTCCAGCGCTCCTGGCTATACTGTTACGGCTACGGACCGGAAAATTGGTATGATAACCCCACCCGTCCCCTACTAAAAAGTTCTCATTTTTATCCTCAGAAAAAAACTCTTTTCTTACCTTTTGGGAATCTCAATTACACGGTTTTATTGATAGCATCTAAATACTCCAGAATTTAAATGTTTGTAGATGTTTAGGGGTTTGTTTTTTTCACTCTATTTCAGATGTTTTCCAGTGGAAATGATATTTAGATTTCCCATGATCTAGATGTTTCTGGATGTTTTTTGCAAATGTTGGAAAATGCCAGTGATGTCATAAATAGATGTTATTCTCATATTTATCCTACAAGAGAATTTCTTTTCCATGACTTCAAATTTTGACATAACAGTTGTCCAATTATTGATGCCGATTATCAGTATATTTTTAGATTATTGCAGGCATAATCTGTGTCTATAATTTTACCTTTTCGTTTTACGATGTATTTCTAGGAACGTATATAGGGTGATAAGGTATCACTGTTAAACACCTCAGCCATTGTAATCTCATCATTATTATCTCCTTTTGAATTTCGCCATCTTTCTTTGAATCACCATCCATTAAACAAAGCCTGCACTGAAGATCTTGATGAGAAAAAGTGTTTTCGTTGAGTTTTCAATTGCAAAATAAAAGCTATTGTTATTTGCGTTATGCGTCCAAGCCGAAGTAAACATGCAATTTGCATTACATTGATTACATTGTTACTATGTGTTTTTTTTTTCATTGAAAAGAATAGTGTTTAGATTAAGACAGAGTTTTCAAAGTAGGATTCACGAGCCTCTAGGGATTACTGACACTTCATCAGGTGGTCCTTAAGATCAAGATTAATTTCGTAAACATTATTAGTTTTTCCACGAATATTTCTTTCCTCCTCATTCAAGTTGTTTATCATTGCAACTACTCAGACCATTAATTCAAGGGAGTGAGTGAGTGAACAATGCATATCAGAAATATAAAATAAGCTCCGGTTGAGACACGAACTTACAACCCTTTCACCTCGGGGAGTCTGCCTATGTACAGCAGCTGCTGTCAATGTTTGAGGTACCATAGTTTTTATGGCCAAGTAATTATCTTCTGTTCGCATCTTGTGTGGGATGATCAAATTAAAAAAATAGAAAAACAGCTGATCGATTAACAAGAGACTTCTCTTTCATTTTTATTGGGCAAAAATCATCCACAAAAAGTCTAACTTTTCGAAAACAAACGTGAATGCTGCCGGACACAATCTGGCACTCAATCAAGCAAAAACTCTTATTGTAAATTGACCCCCTGCCACTATTTAGAAAAGAATTTTTTTGAGAAAAAAGAAGAAGCGCTCTTTGTAATACGATAAGGAGTAAATGTTTAAAGATTTTCCCCCTCTGGGTCCATTTGTGTGGCCTGTACGCATGATACAAACATAGGCCGCCAGCTAGCTAGCAAGTGAGACCAACTTAAAAACTGAAGAAATCTATGTTGACTTTTTTATGGAAGCCGTAGGAAATGGCAATGGGCTGGTCATGTTTTCAAAAATTTCTGACAACCGCTGGACATCACGACTCACAATAAGGATCCATAGAGATCATATGTGAAACTGTGACCGGCAGAAAATAAGTTGGTGTGACGAACTAAACAAGTTCAGGAAGTACTGGCTCGGCGTTGCTCATGATAGGGATGTTTGACGAATCTTGTCTTTTAGAGTCCGACGACGGACACTAAAAGACAAATGATGACAACGAATGGACCGTAAAATTACTGCTATACTTTTTCATTTTCAGTTGGAAATGCTCCGAAAATATTTGAAACAAAATAATATACTCTAGAAGATACGAAAGTAAATGAAAGAACGGGATGATAATAAATAGGGGAAGAGCCTGTTTCAATTAAACGTATGGTCTATCAAATCGAACAAGAAATCAAGTAGACCATCTATGGATAAGTATGAGATATGCAGGGTCAAACTTCTATTTCGACTCAAGATGATTATTGTAAATTTTGTATTGTGTATACAAGTGAAAAATATATATATATATTTTTGTAAAAATGTATTTATTCATTGATTACAATGAAATAATGTCGTGTCTATCTGTATGATGAAATTTCGTTGATATCTAACAGTTGTCAATTCAGCTCAGCTAGTAAGATAGCCTCCTGGCAAATACTTGATCGTGAGTACAGATCTCCAGGCTATGTACTGGAGTTTTACAAAAGCTTCAAATGAAGCAAAAGCCAGGTGCTTTTATTTTACGTACGTATAAGATTTTCAGGGAACCCCTTAGAACTTCTCACGGAACATTCGTTGAGAAGACTGCCTTGGGCTATCGATCTAAACAACTGACATTCTTCTCAAAGTGATTCCAGGGTAGGCCCTAGATATCAGCAACACCAGCAGTTGTTCATGGGTGCCTGTCATGGGTATTAAACTGATGGACTCTTCAAATACAAATCGAATAATGGGGAAATGAATAAATTAAACTGAATAAAAACAAAAATGAGAAAATCATTTCATTTGAAGTGAGAGTTTTCGGCATTATCTGACATTTAAATACTCTCTGATGCGGAGAAACTAAGAGAAACAATTACCAAGGAAAATGCTCATGACTGGTAGCAAGCTTTAAATTGCACTGAATCACAGATTAACTAGGTCACCTGGCGAAGCTGAGTTTAGACCTTGGGAGCTAGGGTCATTTCAGGTACGGGTTGGGGGCTCATACTCAGAAATTAAAGTTCATGACAAATCCCAGATTAAATGAATTCCGAAATGAATTACAAGTATCATTGATTTACTAATTATCAATTTATTTCTTATTAAAGCTATCTTTGTTTAGAGGGATCCCCGGGGCAATTACCTGTATTGCCCCCAATAAATCCTGCGCTGGTGCCACGAACCCTAGGGCTGGCCCTGGTGTTATTCTATGGTCAAATTGCTATCAATAAATTCTACGAACATTTTTCTTTCAAAATTAGTTATATAATGATCAGTGTGATTTTCTCGATTCTCTGTCTCAAACCATGGACTCTTCCACTTAAAGGTGACAATTCTACTGTTTTAGATATCCCCTACCCAACATTTGAAACTGTGGACTCTCTCACTGTAAAAAGTCTTTTTAAACACCACTTTTCCGCTCTTGCGAAAAAAGACGGAAAAAAAAGCTGAAAATCCTAGAAAATCTTTTTTTGTTTGGGGGGGGGGGGAATCCATCCCAACCCCCCAAAATTAGTTGCGATTGGGGTGTTGAATGTACAGTATAAGTTTATGTTAAATTGATCATTTAGTTTGTGTCCGGCTTCCTGTGTTCACACTTTTTTGAAGATTCTGACTTTTTAGTGATTCAGCAAATAACTAGAAAATTAACTTATTCATTGATCCATTTTTCTATAATTTATCGCCCCCAAACCCGAAATGCAGTCAAAAGATGCTGATTAGGTGACGGTTTCTAGGGAGTGACTACCCAGACCTGTCTTGGTTAGGAATTATTGACCTTTCAACCAGACAATGTTCGGGTTACATTGACACAAGCTGCAGCTTTCTCCAAAGTGAAATGCTGACGTCGGGCAAGTAGATTCCATTGTCATAAATATGTTATAATAATAAGTAATGAAATACAACACTGCTTAAAGGCGTAGATGACCATATCATCTTCTCGGTCAGATGGAAGAGTGATCTCAAACCACCGCGCCGTGGACTGATACTGAGCCGCAAAGCATGGACCACCGGGCCGCGGGGAAATTATATGATTTGGCGATAGGAGACGACATGAAAAAAATAATTAGATAAACTCTCTTAACAACGGAACCGGGTGTATTAGCCACTTATGAGTGACTTCCTTCGTTGGCAAGAATATTGTCAATATTGAACTTGTCCACAGGGCAAAAAAAGTTTTAGTATCCCTGAGATAGAATATTTCTACTTCTGCCTATACGTGATCAATATCAAATGAGGTTAGCGCTAAACCATTGCTCAGAGGTTTGACTTTGTGCAAGCAGGTATTAATTGACTCTACAAGAGACAAACTGAGTTGAATATGGTCTGCTTCTTCGATGTCTACAATACACTTATGTAAATATAGATGCAGACCGTTCAATTATGTAGATAGATAGATAGATAAATGTGGACAAACTGGAATACAAAGACAAACGGACAGACAGTTCTGATAACCACTTGATAGTAACCGTCACGTGACTAACGTCTTTTGGCAGCATGCCGTCGGGGTGATCAGAAAGAAAAATTGAGAAAAGGGTGATCAATGAATCAGTTACTTCTCACGCCTTTTGATGGAAAGTGATCAAAGCGTATCGTTGATTTAAACGCTGTAATAAAATTATAAAATCTATGGTCCCTTATCTTTGAAGCTAAACAACTACTACAGACATTCGTCTCCCCCGACCACACAAAAACCTCTCCCCAGCACTGTCCATAAGAGAAGAGAGCTAATATCATCTACAATCTATTCATCCTAGTGTTATTTTTTCTGCAAGGGCAAGAACGATCTGCTGTCGTAATAAATGCAAAACCATCGTAAATACCTCACGGAAGTCGTAAGAGATCACTAGTTAACAATTCTTGGCAAGCCTGTCTGAGATGATTGACGGCTCTGAAAATAGGGTAGGTACTTATTAATCCACTTAGTAGGTCCAGGGGGTTGATGTACACTATTTTCCTCTCGCACTAGGATTTTTATTACTTACATGAATGTCTGTCATAGTTGGTTATAACTCGTGAGACCCGAGTGCCAAGCAACTGCACTACCTCCCAAAGATAAGGAGCACCAATCCCAAGAGGTTCTTCTGTCTATTCATCCTCAACGGGAGCGATATGGCCTCCAAACTTGAGCTGAGGTGGGGCAGTAGATTACCACATACAAATGGATATTCTTAAAGATAGCTGCTTCTTTGTTTTACGACGGTATTGTCAATTCCCATTTGATGAATTACAAATTGTTTATTTTATGAATGCAAAGGGGTATAAGACTAAAACTCACAAACAATAATCCTAACATTCAGAACCTACCAGCAACGTATCACGCACGGGGGTCACATGGGATGGTCAGTAAACTGTGGTTCTAGTCTCAGTAAGAATCGTGGTACGATTGCCAATTAAGGTAGAAATATTGTATTGCACAAATCCTCAAAGTTGCAAAGGTCTGCCTGCTTTGAAAATCATGATTCAATTTTCTTTTATCTAAGCGTGAACAACGATCACAGGCACTAATTAGAGATGAATCATGATCTCGTCCATAGGTTGACTACAAACTTCTGGTAAATCCTCATCTTTTGTCCTCTCCCTTTTCATACAGACCATCGATATCATCGTTAATAATTCTTTATCCATAATTACTAATTTTCAAAGTTTTCTGTGTCAAGGCTTTAATTTTTCCTGTGTGCAATTCAGGAAAGATCCAGAATATCTTATTCTGGATACTGCCTAGTGCTTCATGCTTTTATTTCTTCTAAAAATGATCATTAACGACACTCGCTTAAAGGCCACCTCCGCCAGAAGTTGAGTTCGATGTCAAGGCACTTCCTTCGCATCGAATTATTATCAGAACGAGGTGATTAATTACAAAGGGAAACGATTCAATAATGCGTATTTTCAACAAAAAAAAACGAAAAATAAATTCCCATCATTTTTCGCCCTTAAATAAGAAAAGAAAGGTTCCCCTGAATTTTCAACCTTAAGAGAGGAAAAAAAACTTTCCCCTTTGATTTTGACCGCTAAAAAGGAGAAAAGTTTTCCCCTGAATTTTGACTTTTAAAAGAAAAAATTGCCCCTCATTTTTAATCTTCAAAAAGGAAAAGGTATAATCATAATATGAGGTCAGATAAAAAATATAGTTACATCGTTAATTGAGCCCCTGCTCCCCGAAAACATAATTCACTGAAAAAGCATCGCGTACAAAAACTCTAAATAATCACTCCAATTAGTAACACGTTTATTCATTAGTTTATCTCAAAGTAATATTCATCATATTTTATCAGGATTTTACAGTGAAACAAACTAATAGAATTTGGTTAAGATATCTTTCAACCAAGTAAATTTTTCAAGCTGGTCCAAAGAAACTCTTTTTCAGTCTACATACATAGCCACAAACCGAAAAACAATTGTTCAGAGTTTGAGAAAATTTGAGAAAATCTATTAACATTCCAACTTTCGATCAGGGAGTCCAATCTCTTTTTCCCATCTTTGTTGGTAATACGTTTCGCCCGATTAATTCTACAACTATCTGCAAGTGTAATATCTAATATCCATAAGGAGAGAGAGAGAGAGAGAGAGAGAGAGAGAGAGAGAGAGGAATAAAAAGTCGTATTTATTGGTCTTCTTCAACAGAATGAAAGAGCAGTATGAAAAATAGACATTAACTGCAACGCTTGTAAATAAATCATACCATTTCAGCAAAAAATGAGATACAGTGTGTTCCATAATTTTTAACATAATGTTCTCCTTCAACTTCCTCAACGATGCTCCCTGTCAATCAAATAGGCCCCATCCCAGAAGGGATAATTTGTACCCTTTCCATTCTCAGATATGATTTTTTCACATTTTCTTTGACTATGGTTTTATTATGTCAGTCGCATCAGAATTCAAGGGATCAGCTTGTTTCACCCATATATATATATAACTATTTATATCTTACCCTGGATTTGTCCAGTCGCCAAAATAAGGATATCATATCAAGCCTCATTCTAAAGGATATTTTTGACGCCCATATGACACTGATCACAGGGACAACACAATTTTTGTCTTTGTTTGAAAGTAAGTGTGTAAACCTTGATCTTATGTAACAACCTGTCCTGGGAGAAAAAGACAAAAAAACATTTTTTTTCATCTTAGGTTGATCACTCCCCGAATTCCACTCGACGAACTCTCAAATAATTGAATAATCGAATTTGCTGCAATAAGTTGATGGGTGTTGTTTAGCCAGAAGGAACTGCAGAAATCAGTTCTGAAGTAAGGTAGACAGAAACTAGGAGAGTCAAGAGAGTTTGACTCCACGAACCCTATCCCTATTGATCTCTTTCGTCTTTTGGGACTCTCTTCTCAAAAACCCCACCTACCCCAAAACCCCGTGCTATCAACATACTTTGGGGGTAGAGCGATCGATTGATATTTGATCAGGGTACAACTAAATACGAGCATACAGAACACATATAAAGTATTCAATTGATTGATATAAAGAAATTTTTTCGCTTCCTTAAGCTATTCATTCTTTTATCTCTAAATGTTCTCTTTCTCTCTTTTTGCTCTCTCTCTCTCTCTGTCTTCTCCTTTTATGATCTCTTTCTCGTCTCCCTTCTTCCCTTTTTCCCTTTCACTTACTCTCTGTCTCTTTCTTTTTAATGTTACTTTTTCTTATCTCTATATTTAACCGCTTCCCATTAAGGTTGGTGCCCATACGCGTAAGTGAGAACAAAAATTACCCAGACTCCACGACCATTGTCACAAAGGCTTCCGACCATCCTCTTGTTGTGTAATGGGGAGGTGCTGTTTCGGTGTTGGGATCTCCTGGAATAAGCAAGCCTTATTTATGCTACGTCCCGCCCAAAGACGAGAACACAACAAGACTGATACTATACGAGCATCCGCGCCTGAAAGCCGCGTATATGAGCTCTAGTGCGTTCTCCAATGGTCTCTCTTTCCATTTTGAATTATAACTTTTTTTTAAATCCTACTTTCTCTTATTTCTTCCTGTTTCTCTCTATGTCTCCTCTCTCTCTCTCTCTCTCTCTCTCTATATATATATATATATATATATATATATATATATATATATTCGTTTTCTCACGATGTCTATCTCTCATATTCTTTCCAACATTTTTCATCTTCTCCATTTTCCTCTCTCTCTCTCTCTCTCCCTCTCTCTCTCTCTCTCCCTCTCCCTCTCTCTGTCTTTCCCTTTTGTTGCTTTCCTCGGAGGCGTTTATTTTTGTCTTGCCTTCACATTCGGTTTAAGCCCGTGATGCTCCTCTGGCCGTATGTTATTCCGTTTCAACCTCGTATTTATTTACAAGTCTACCTTTGCCATCAGGAAATGAAGTCATAAGTTTTTTCACTATGACAAAAGGTATTTAGAAAAACATCATGTCCCATAGCATTATTCTTTCTATAAAACTCAGCTAAAGGTAAAATAATGCAAAGATATAGAAAATATTTTAGCAACATTTGCACAATAGTTTGTTCCATATTTTTTAAACATGGAAATATTCTCCTTCAACTCCCTCATCGATGTTCCCTGTCAATCAAATAGGCCCCATCCCAGAGGGGATGATATGTACTTTTTCACTTCAGATATGATCTGCCATGACAGATTCTTTTACCTCACCGTTCGCAATGGCTTCATTATGTTCCTCGCAAGGGTCAGCTCATTTTACCCTTATATACCTTTTTCACATAATTTGTATATCTTACTTTGAATTTGTCCAATTCATTTAAAAGTCTACCTTTGTCACCAAGAAATAAAGTCATAACTTATTTTCTGACTACATTTTACTTGAAAAGAATATAAAAAAAATACCATGTTGCATAACTTTTTCCTGATCTTTTCATCAAACTGAAGTACAAATATAAACAGATGGGCGAATTACCAATCGTTTGATTTTTTTTTTTATTTGTGTAGGTGCATGCATGCATGTGTGTATGTGTGTGTTAGCGTGTGTGTGTATAAACATTAAAAATATTATAGACACACACAATATATATATATGCATATATATAGAGAGAGAGAGAGAGAAAGAGATAAAAATCTCTCATTGTCGCACGGAGAACGAGTAACTCAGCCTTTACAGCTTAGATAGAAATGAACAATTATAGAAAATGGGGCTACACCAGGAATCGATACTGTGACCAATAAGGCAGCTGCTTTTACGTAGCGTTACTCTTGACCATTGAGTTAAACAGTCCTACGGAAAGGCAAAGTCCAAATAACCACTTTATACCCACTTTCGTCATTTTATTCATTTACTGTCCATGTCTCCACTACTTGTTCCTAATGCTGACAATTGAATTATAAGGAAATGGATGTATAATCAGACAGAATATTCATGAATGCGTTATATTATTTGAAACTCTATTCAAAATTATCCCGTTGTTATACGATGAATGACTCATTTGGCCTTGACAGCGTAAATGGAGATAAAGAAATGAAGAAAAATACGGGTGCTGTAAAAATCGAACCTGTGACCGATAACGTAACCGCTTCAACAGAGCGTTGCTCTTAACCATTGGGCTAAACAGCTGTACTGAGCAGCGAAAATCCAAATGTATATTTATCTACGTTGAAACACATATGCATGTTTTGCACATTACAAATAATGCTCAATTTACCATGGAAAAAAATATTTATAAATCAAGTTCAACATGACATGAAATTCTATTTTACTACGTCATCAGAACCAGCGATTCTACTTTTACTACGTCATCATGAAAAGGTGAAAAGTATGATAGTCGACAAATAAATGGAAAAATAAATAGTTCACATAGTGGCTTATCATATATGGAGATTTATGGTGCTCGCTGAGGTTCCACCGTAGCGACTACACGTAAACAGACCCTCCTCTATTGGTTCATTGCTAATATCAAGATATTGGAAACACAATCAGTGGAGAGTTGCCCCTCTATACTGTATCCTATGTTTTGTGTTCAAGAAAAATCGACGTTATCAGTAGTTTGTGGTCACATAATCTATGTATTCATCAGTTTATCGTCACATAATCTTTGAAATCATCATTCTATGGTCATATAATCTTGGTAATCATCGGTTTATGGTCACATAATCTTCGTAATATGTTGAATACAAAAGTCTTAGTAATCATCCTCTATCGGGATATAAGTAGGAGTGAAACCAGACTTGTTGGTATTTTTACCTTTTCCTACTAAGTTAGATATATGCATTCACTCGTGTTTGTTTATAAAACGAACATCTTCAAAAATTCCCGATGATTTTCAATAACATTTTGTGGAAAAATGAATCATGTTATTAAAATGATTGTTTAGATTTGAGGTTGGATCTAAGATTTCTTTTCCATTTGAGAGATATTTTCTTTTCTTTTTTTTTCATATATTTATTGATTATCTCATGTGTGTCTACAATAATGATGTTTTGTGGAAGGGTTGTTTATGTGTGAAGGAAGGGTTGATTAAATTCTAGGGCTGATCCAAGAATTCGTTTCCGATGGAGAGAAATGTTCTCATATATTAAAAGGCGTAAACAATAGTCCAAAATATGGGAAAACAAAAACGTACACTATCATCTCTCATGCATCATATATATATATATATATATATATATATATATATATATATATATATATATATATATATATATATATGATAATTTTCGTTCCGTTTTCAGTTTGGGTGTGATGTTGTCCTCTCTTTGAATACTTTTCAACTTTTCATTTTGCCAAATAAATTGACATAAAAGTGAGTCCTAGATGAGTGATAGCAGGAAACAATCTTGTCTTCTGCTTAATCCGACTCCATTCTTACTTTGATTCCAAGTAAAGATGATTACGGCAACTTCCATGTTGTTTATGTTACGTCAAATCCGTGAAATTTCCTAATTGGATGAATTTTAAACTTTTTACAAAAAAATAAATAATTGCGTAGTCTGAATTTTATCATAAGTCCATTCAATCAATACAAGAATGTAAAACAACAATTTTTAAAAACTGTTCTTTACAAAAAAATAAGCTGATATGTAATTTTAACTTCTGGAATATTGTTTACCTCGTGTTAGAAAATATCTCTCTATTGGAAATAAAGTTAATACGTAGTTCTAACTTTATTTTTACAAGAAATAAATACATACGTAGTTATAATTCGATCAGGGGTTTATTTCATCAAAATGAGGATATAAAACAAGTATTTTTATACGATAAAAAGTTTATGTAAGCAAAGTGAAATCAAATGTGTTTTTACAAAAATAATTCTTACCAATCAGATAATTGCACCAATCTGGCTTAAGATATTCCAAAGATTATGTTTTTATAAACTACGAGAAAAACTTTGTCAATACCAGACATGTAGGGGCTATTGATAGATTACATCATTGAGTTAAGAGGGAAAAGAGTTGCCTTCTCCTAATTTGGATGAGGGTCGTTTTTGTTATTCTCGTTACAGTTGAAGAACAAAGTCAATTCTAATCTCCGATTGGGATGGGAGTTTAACAAAAAGATTTTGTATCCTGTAAGCGTGGGTGAATAAGTACTGCGTAGTAAGCTTGTTTTTTTTTTGTATCCTGTTTGAATCCGGATACCTACCAGCGTGCGCAATAAACTAAAATAGTATACCGACGCATGACCAATGATAATGATGATCTTTATCTCATTTTGTTTTCATTGAGGATTCAGTTGTGACATATGCTTGGGTATTTTATTTCCCTTCAAGCACGTACTCGTCAAAAACGATCGGGTTATTTATGTATGGATCGACCCCCAACTTCGTCAATATTCTCTCAACCTCTCACCCGATTTACTACGTATTCATACATGCAAATTAGTATTTGATATTATTTCTATTAATCATTATCAATACTTCATCTCAAAAATTCAGAGAAACACTAGTATTTATTTGTACTTCATTTGGTTGGCTCTTGTGACCAATTCCTTTTATAACCTAAAAGTTTTAATGGATTGGTCCATTTTGCATGGATTAACTTGGCTAAAAAAAACTAATAAAGGATTGCAAGAAACTGAGATAAACTGTTATGACATAATAATAAAGATTTTGTCACGTTTTGGACGTTTAAAACTAAAATGAAATTTTTAAAAGGAGCATGTAAATGCCCTTTAAAAATGCAAGATTTGACAAAATTTGTCATACTATTTTTACCCATTTTTTTACAAAATTATATTCAACATTTTTTGTAGTGTTTTGTTGATATCTGAAAGACTCATGATTCATGAAGTGGATCCCCATAGATTACATACAAAACAGGAGCCGACAAAATGTAAGATGGCGTTATCAAGTAGGTGAGTTCAGAGAGTACTAGCTCCGTGACACCCACAATAGAGAGGTCTAGTGAATCTAGGGGAAGGTCTTTGTCAAACGATAGCTGCTCAACAGCGGATGATGATGACGAAGTTATATTTTTGATAAGTTTCTTCCAATGGCGATTTTTGTACCTCATGATATCAGCGGTGTTTATTTCCTTACATGACATCTTGTCTGATGATTCTGTGTCCGGTCATTATTTAAAACAACTTTAGTTGAATCTTTAAAAAAATTTGAATCAGGATTCATGAATTATTAAAAAGTACATAATCTATATAAATTAGCCGTAGGCTCCCTAGGTTCGATCCATACATAAATAACCCCGTCACCTCTTACGTATATATGCTATTTTACATATATATATATATATATATATATATATATATATATATATATATATATATATATATATATATATATATAGTTATGTTCGTGTATTCACCTGAATCAATCCATTATATAACAACTGATAACAGCACACTAACCAAATAAACAACCGAACCAACGACACATACTAATTTATATATATCCAATATAATAAGATTGTGATAAACATGTATGTTTCATTAATATTCTATATCTAATACTTATTCAATTCGGATATCATTGTTTAGCTATCTTATACATAAACATCAAAAGATTTGCCTAGTTTTACTTTTCCGGGGGATGAGAATAAAAATATGTTATAGCAATGAAAACATTGCACTTAATTTGTTTTTCAATCAAATTTGATGTGTTTTGATATTTTCTTGTAACTGAGTTAATCAGCTAATTAGTGGACAGTCAATTACTAATGGATGAGGAGGTGTTGTGTCCTACTTACTAGAGGGTTATTAAGAACCGTCGACCAATACTGTCACCAAATCTGCTAACATTTCTTTGGTTTTCAAGTTGATGACGCCGACTGATTGTCTATGTATGTATGGAGCCACAAGGCTGAAAATTTGAACAGTTACTCCCTAGGTCTAGATAAAACAGTTTGGGTTTTTTTTCAACCCCCCACCTCCTGAAAGGTTTTTAGTAGGGTGTTCAATTCACTATATAGCTTTATGCTAAACTGGCCCCTTTGTTTGTGCCCGGCAGCATTCACGTTTGTTTTGTTTGTTTTGTTTTGTTTTTTGTTTTGTTTTTGTTTTATTTTTTGCTTTTAGGGAAAATCAGATTATTTGGAAGATCTTTGCCAAACAAAATGCAAGAGAAGTAACCCCTTCATTTATCACCCTTCTTTCCATTTTCTTTTATTCATCATCCCCAACACAGCAGGCTGCAAAAAATACATTGGTTACATGACGATTTCTACTGAAAGATCAACAAGACCGGTGTTTTGTTGTTTTCAGGAGATGTTGCATTGTGACAGGAAAACTTCTACTTTCAATAAAGCGCCGTTCTCTCGTAAGAGAAATGCAAATGGCTGCTATTTATACAATAGGTGGTCCGTCTGGAAAATATCCAGACTTTCCAAATATCTCAGAAATCGGTTGCAAGGCAATAATGAGCTGCTTCTTCAATATATCTTTTGTTTTATGCTATCAGCCAGTTGCTGTTGTCTGACAGACCCTGTCCCAAAGTGATCTCAGTAATCAGCTCCCCCCTCTCTCTCTCTCTCTCTCTCTCTCTCTATATATATATATATATATATATATATATATATATATATATATATATATATTTAGTCTAGAATGATTTACATCCTTAAAGTCTGAATTGATATATTTTTCAATTTAATTACTCAGAAATGTATGTTAATGCAATTTATGTAGGCTCTCCAATTTTTTTTTATGTTTCAAACAGGATTAGATGTTATGGCAGTATGTAAATTGTTCTTGTTGGGATCATCAATTGTTTAGCATGTAACTGTTACGAAAATTCAAGCACAAAACAGTTATGGCTCCCCAGCAGTATTGATCAAACACCGAATATATATTCTTTATGTTAGGTATTATGATAATTTTTATGTATTGACGTTATTGTATACTACATATCATTTGAATTTTTGAAACAAAGGATTTACATGTGTAAAGTCGCATCTGACGATGGAGGTTCAATAAGAATAACAACGGATGTGACTACTTGTTCGTGTCACTTCTATTGAGTGTTCACTTGGGTGTAAATCTGTTATGTCGGTTTCAATATCCGATTGCATGGAAATTAACTGATGAAACATCTTCCAGAATACTACTTAGTCAATTTGAGTTGAATTGAGAAAAAGTTGATTTCCTACCGATATATTCAACCGAAAAATTTTGCAAAATATTTTAGATCACTAATCTTAGACTGAATTATTTACATCCTGCAGCATCTATATATGTGTGTGAGGAGAAAGGATGAAGATCCGACAGAATGTTGTGGAAAAGTTGACAATGTGGAAGAGAAAAAAAGACTTGAGAGTAATTAGTAAGTCTCACATTTTTATTGAAAAAGGTTTAATTGCTTACATACTTTTCACCTGTACAGGTTTTACTCAAAGCTTAGAAGCGAAAGTTTCAGAAAAATGAGGAAAATTACATCAATGTAGTAATGTAATAATGTATTAAGTTTGATATTGATAGAGAAAAGCAGGGATTTTGCAACTTTACAGCTGAGGGAAAGGGTTTGATACATAGATTAGGTCTCTATTGGATTTTTTTAGTATATAAGGTTGTTTCGACAGGGAAAGGGGTATCTTGATGATGTGGTTGGTATGGGAAGTGTTAGGAGGTTGGGGAAAACTATGAAAATCATTGAAATTTAAAGGGGTCAATGCAAATGTATGAGGGGAAAAGGGTTTAAGATCAGATCGAAATCAAACCTACCATAGTTATAATTTTTATTCAAAGACCCTTGGAATCTGTACCTCAGAACATTCTAATAACATACAATAATAAAAAGATCAAATAATTTTCTCAAACAAACTTTTGCTTCTAAGTTCTGCAGAAGCCATGTGAGACGTACGTAAGCAATTACACTTTTTTAATATATATTTTAGATATACTAATCAGTCTCAAGTCTCTTTCCTTCACCACAGTCAACTTTTAGACAACATATATATAATGTCATTTTGCATAACATCACGACTGATCACAGGAAGTCAAGCTTTGATATCGAATCTTTGTGTTTGGGACTCAAATATACCGTTAGTGCGCATCGGAAACCAATTCCCCGACATTGCTTTCCTATTCCAATGGAAGGAGAGGGTGGAAGAATTCTAAATGTCTGCGATTGACTGACATGTATCCAGTACATTTTCGAAAAAATCACAGATCTTATGTCGTATCATGCACTCAGAGGTTACAAATAAATAACAATTTATTGCTTCTTCCCACTACACGGTAAGATACAATGGCTGTGACTTCTGATATTCAATCGTTTATTGCCTCTCGCAACCATGCCAGTCAGGTGGTTCGGGAAGTGGGATGAAGTTATTGAGCGTAGTACAGAGATCAGTTTCCTCTTTCGGGGGATTAATCGGTTCACCATATGATGCTCTCTATACGCTCCCCTGAGGCTTACAGCATCTAGACAGTCACCCATCTAGATACTGACAATGCTCGACGTTGCTTAACTTCGGTGATCGAAAAAGAACCGGTATGTCCACCGTTATTTTGCCGTTGCATTTCTCCTTATAGATTTGGCACCATCTTTCTCCTAGTGGCATCAGTTCGGCAAAGGTTATTTATTTATCTACGCACATCAGTCCGTTTGTTTGTTTCTTGTTTGTTTTTTCACACAATGTATCCAAAAGTTCTTAATGAATTTCAACAACATTTTATGGAGAAGTGAGCCGTTTGCTAGAGAATAATTGATTGAATTTTTGAACGGATACAGGATATTTTTTCAATTTCGCTGGCATTGCAAGATTTTCGTTTGTTTTTATTTTTTCGGGTGTAATAACACAGAAATGTTAAATTACCCAGTAAGAGTGGAATAACCGAGTGTTGAAATAGATCAAAGTTCAAAGGAATGTATTTGATGATAAATTCTTACTAGCTTTTTTTACGACAAATTCTGTGATCTAGAAGCTGATACGTAAGTTTTTAATGACAATGGAATTGGAGTGGGTATGTGCTCTCTGAGTGTTTCTTAGTCGGAAACTTGTATCATTTAGTTCTTAACTATTCCTTTTTTTTCTCTCCCCAGGCATCTACGAATATTTCTCTCCTACTTTTAAATTTGCTGTTCAAGAGGACAACTCGTCACGGTATATCAACGTCATCGACCTCACGCATCCTCGACGCAGCACAGACTACGAAGAAATTAACAGAAGTAAGTTTCCTTTGAGAACATTTCGCCCTGAGAACAATATTGATTTATAATAGTTAATTTGATAAGGAAAAATTGAAATAAATGAAATAAAATGAAAAGTCAAAACATGTATTCAATACAGCAACTACAGGAATGTAAACAAAATGGCTACGATCGGAATGAAGAATAGGGTTGAGAGTGTTATTTGAACTTCTGTGTCCAGTTGAAGTCTTGATGGATTAAATCGGTAAAGCAGGCTAGGCTTAACAGTACTTCCCCTAGTTACAGTTTTTGGGTTCGAATACCAACTAAATCTTATTCTTTAGTTTCCGATCAACGCAGTCTACTCATTGCCGTAGGATTATCGGCCTGGCCCGAGAAAAAGTTGCGATAAAAAAAGTAACTAATAAAATTAAGATGAATGTAAAAAGTAGACGTGATGATATGAAAATAATGATGATTTTTAATATTTCATTTAATAAAAAATTCTTTAATTTAAAAACAGAAAATGTATTTTGTCCTTCAAACCACGACATGATGCTTAAAATATTGCCTCAGTACATTACACCAAATCCCAATACTTGGAGAGGAGAATATTTGAGTGTTGTTCTTTTTTTTAATATTCGCAATACTTGTATCTTGTTGTTGAGTTGATTATCTTGTAATGGAGAAAATAAAAAGTATGGGAGGCCTAACGGTTAACAAAGAAAAATCAGCCAACAAATACCGGCTGAAACAATTGACATTCGCTTTGCAATAATGTCATTGGGAATGGCATGAATCTATCTCTTAACCTCCCTATTATTCTTAAATAGCAATGCGGACCGGCCTCTTCCGCCTTGGTTGGCAATCAGTCAAAGAGACGGATAATTCGAAATTTGAAGTTAAAATTAAAAATTCCAACATCGTTGGAGGCTGGCGATGTAGTAGGGAACGTGATGCCAATATGTACGCATAACAAGGTTCTGCTGAAGCTTTAACAGGCCTAGTAAGTGGATTATAATGAATTGTTTGCTTAGAATGAAAGAGAGGGAACGGATGAATGGAATAACCCAACTGCCCTCTCCACTTCCCTACTAAAACTCACGTACAAGTGAAATACAGTGGATTGTGCACAATGGCTATGAGAGCCACAATAGGGCCAATCTCGTAAGAAATGTTTCAAACATTTGTGATAATCGCTAATTTGTTCTGTTTATTTTGATCAACATGCCGCTTATTTGGACCAAGCAGCATTGCTACCGAATTAACATCTTTTTGAATAAAATCTGATAAAATCACAATCAATATGTATTTTAGTTCTAAAAAAATCACTGATTTACGTGTTTCTACCGGATGACAGAAGTTAAATGTGAAATATACCGTGCTCTGTTCTGGTTTACTAAGTTACCTCCCTGCAACAGTTACTGATTTAAATATGAGTTTTCTATAGATATCTTTTCATAGAAAACTATTTGCCCAAGTAGCCACAACAATTGGGTTCTATTTCCTGGGCAGGTGCGGTAGTTATGATGGAGTGGTTTACCAAGCTGCTCAACCATCAACTCTTTTCTACACAACTCTCCATGTCATGCCAGTAACGAGGAATATTATCAATATATCTAATGATGAGATAAAGTGCAAAAAGATTGGAATCATGCCTTTCGTAGGGACATTAGTGCAAAATGGACATAAACAGCCTCAGTAGAAATTTCAAATTTGCTTGGACGATTCCGTTTTCCGTGTTGCTAGCTGTTTACGCCATCTCTTCTGGTATCAACAGTTTCAAATTCTTGTATCTCTGCAGATTCAATACATCGTCTTTTTGAATTATTCGGTTCTTCTTTGATCAATTGTGGCATTTCAGATCAAAATTTTGATCATCAAAACAGAATGGATGATAATTTCGATCTGAAAGAGGTAGAACTGATCAAAGATACACGAACAATACAGGAAAAAAGATTTATTGAATCTGTATTGATACTAGAATGTGAAACGGTGGGTACTCCCCTGTTTTTCGAATACATTGATCCACTCTTTTCAGTTTTACTTTCTTTTTTAGATATGATTAAAATTGTTTAACGTCTCATCTCGTGCAATGCGATAGAATCAAGGAACAGCGTTAATTGGAAGAGTGTGTTCTATTTGAGTTCAAATCTGGAAAAAAAACGCGAGTCAAAAGTAGTCAGAAAAATCATGGAAAATATCCTACCAATTGTTATTCAATATATATATACATATATGTGTGTGTGCATGTGTGTGTGGGGGGGATAATAATAATAATAATAATAGAAATACTAATAATAACAACAACAACAACAAAGTATTAGGGAAACAAAGGAAAAGACATTTTTGATTATTACATAAATTGAATTGACAGATATTGGGAAATGGGTGACTGAAGTGACACGAAAAAATCTGTTAAAACTTTTTTTTTTTTAATGTTTATTGTTTTAAGCTGTACAGCTGTCTAGACTACAAATATGATTATAAGTTGCGCTATATTATATAGAAACTTTTATTCGAAATGATCTCCCGTCATTACACCGTTAATGAATCACTAATATAATGTCAGGATGGTCATTTCAAATTAGAATTTCCATATAATATAACGCAATTTATAATCATTCAGTCGGATTATAGAAATCCACTTCATAATATATATATATATATATATATATATATATATATATATATATATATATATATATATATATATATGAATATATATATATATATATATAAATGTATATCTAATGACTGTATGTGATCAAGGGTAATAGATTGCTGGACTATTAGGAGTAGCAGTCTTTTATCGTCTGTTGTTGGACATTGACCTTCCCTCAGATTTGCAAAACGTGTCTACTATGGGCGTTGGGAAGCCAATATTTTCTGAACCTGTCTAGATCCTCATGCAATCTTTTTTTTTTTTTTTGACGACCACAGTTTTTTATATTATTTCTGGGGTCTACGTTGTAAGATGTGATGTCTAGCAGTTGTCTGACATTCTTGCAACGTGACTAGCCCATTGCCCATTTTTTAATGAGTTCTATGATATCTCTGACTCCTGACTTTTCTCAAATAATCTGTGCTGTCTAATGATCTCTCCATGTGAGGTTGAGCTATGTTCTCCCCGGTGCACGTTGCATGGTTCTCAGTTAGAGAGTCAATATTTTGATTGGGTTTCATGTTTCTGATCAATAAGCAAGAATCGGGAGGATGGATTGATTGTATACCTTTCTTTTTAGGCCTAATGGGACTTTCTTGTTCTTATAGGTTAAGCTTGCTTTATCGAAAGCTTGTCAACCTAAAGTGATAAAAAAGACAGACATGGATTGTTTTATCAATTTTTCAGTGGATTCCTCTTGTTTACCGAACGGATATTTGGATTAAGTGTGTCTGCCGTTTTTAATAGCACACTTTCAAATTTCCGTCAAGTAAATAAGAGAAATCCACTACGAAAATCGATAAAACAATCCATGTCCGCCATGTTTTCAAACAAAGCTGATTAAATGAAAAATTGCTGTTATATATATATATATATATATATATATATATATATATATATATATATATATATGGAGAGAGAGAGAGAGAGAGGGGGGAGAGTATGAAGGTAGCAATTTATCTTCTAAGCATGTTATTAAAAACAAAAGACAAATCTTGTCTTTTTGATTTTATAGTTCTTTTTTTCTCGTTTTTGAACACGATATATATATAGATACATACATCAGCTTCGTGTAGTGTCTGATCTTATACACACACACACACACATATACATATATATATATATATATAGAGAGAGAGAGAGGGGGGATTTTTCTGGACAAAACATCTTGAAGTACCGTATTTATTGTTTTTTTTTATTATTGTTCAGTATTTCTGATTTCTTCACAGCAATTTCTATCTTACAAGCGGAGAATATCCATGCCGTTGTCGGACCCTTCGACCGTGGCACCTCTATTGCCACCGAGGAACTTGAGATTCCGTACCTCTCTACGAGCGCGGTCAGTCTAGAAGACAATAACGTCATCTTCCAGATGATCCCAGACAGAGATGAGGTGAACATGGCAATGTTGAATCTTATCAAAGTCTACGGTTGGAAAAATGCTGGAATGTTCTACGATAGTGACACAGGTAAGTCTCTTTGCTTTATGAGATCAGTGTGGTTAAGTAGCAAACTAAACTAGTGGATTCATGCAGTGAGTTCGATCTTCACTAGGTGACTCATGTCAGACAGAGCGAAACATACCTACAAACCAACAAATTCGGCCCACCTTGTTGTGGCAGTATCACAACCTGCCTAAACAGTAAGCAAGCAATAAATTTCAATAAAAGGTTTTATTCACGATACATTTGACTAAATCAACCAAACACCTCTTTATATAGCAACAGTTTCTTTTGAATCAATGAGGTAGAGTCAATTGATTTTCATAAATGAAATTCTAGCTCCTGTATTAAATCTAATGGGGTATTTTTTTAATTATCTCAATTTAGACTGGTTTATAGTCTTTGCTCTTAAAGTAGTGGAAGCAGGGTTTGTTTTTTTTTACCAGCGTAAGGGCGCTTTTCGAATTTCGATGTATGCAAAAGTTGTGCCTTGGTCTAAAAGTATCCAGTACCGAATTCTAGCTCAATCCGAGAATCCATAAGGGATGGTTGGGGACAATTTTCCTTAGCAAAACGACAAGTAAAAAGTGTAAGTGCTTTGATATTTGTATATTTTCTCAATCTAAGGTCCCTTTATGTATCTGCAGGCCTCGGACTAACTTAGTCCTGACGAAATATCCTGTAAGTCTTTAGTTTTGGTCTGTGGGCTCTTACTCATCCTCCAACTGAAGTTGAAGGTGGCAGAAGGCCATTTTTATGTGGGGAATTACATACATTTGTGCATGAGTTCGTGCAAACATTGGCCGGTTCAATAATCCTGCAGACATCAGGGCGTATCTACTAACTCAATGCAGTTTTGTGCAACGGGGGTGAACTTAGCTATTAATGGATTCGCTTATCTCGCTGGAAGACAAATCACGTTCAGTTGCGAACCACCGGAACTGAGAAAAGCCAGCAAAAAGGTGTTCTTACGTGCCATATGAGCACCTACCCTAGAGAACTATGGGTAGTGACCTAATCTGGTGAATTATTCGCTCGTGTAGCGAGTTCGATCTTCACCAAGTGCCTCGGTATTGTGGATCTATGCCAGTATAAACTAAACACACTAAATATCTTATTGAACATGTGTTGTGGCTGAGATGGACGTGTATTACCGTCGTGTTGTGTCATATAGTCGTGTATTTTGCTTCTAGTTGCTATTCATTTCAAGATAGAAATGAATATTTCAAATACTGATTTTCAAGGTAAGCAGACACTCCCTACTTGATTAATTGTTTTTATAACAGTTGTACTACTGTTGCCAATTTTCTAAGCAGGTCGCGAAATCAGAATTGATTTTGGCATGAGTAATTCATGTAAATCAACAAGAATTACTTCCCTTTATGCCAAGATTATAATTGTGTATCGCTCTCAAAATAATGGTTACACATAAAAATGACTGAAACGAGCAGAGGGTTATTTAGTTATTTCATGACGTACTCTACGCGACTCCCATTGGGAATTGAAGACCGTTCTATGGATCTTCCTTCTTGATTGCTTTCAAATTTTGGAGACCATAAAAGCAAAGATGGAAATGGAGCGTACACGGGGGTACGGCGTATACCTACTTCTAAACATCCAGTTTTTGTATCTCTACTAATGGATAGAACGTTCAGAACATTTTGAATAATGTGAAAATAGTATGCAAATTGTGTATATAAGCATATATCATAATAATCATATTTACACAATATCCAAAGCCTCAAACTCTGTAATAAAAATCATAATTCTTCTTAAAATCATTTACATAAATGATTGCTCTACTTATCCCAGTGATCTATATGATTGTCCAACCACTCAATTGTGAAAAGAGAACTTATTGATATTCAGTCTACTTCTATTTTCGTCAACCGTATACGTGTGGCCTCTCAGTCCCTTATACACCTTTCAAGAAGAATATACACCGGGGTCTACTTGTTTTAAACCATACATAATCTTAAACAATGGAAAAGAAAATCATAATTACCGAGTTCCCAAAACCTAACCTTACTGTATACCAAATTTCCAAAACTGGTTTCCTCCTCTGTGTAGAAGGCGTCCTTTAACTTGGTTTGTTGTAATTACATTAGTTTGCCAAGGTGTTAATAACACGTTTATTCGTGTGAGCATCACAAAAGCAAAAATTTAGAAATTTTTCGTTATCTAAAATGAGTTTGCGTTTCCTTTTATTTCCTTATTCGAGTATTTTTCTCTTTCATTCTTCTTCTTCAAACCTCGTTCATTATTTTATTCTTTCCTTCTTTTTTTCTCTTTTCTTTCCTTTATTATCTCCTTGGTTTTTCCTTTTGTAAACTTTTGCTCTATCGATTTTTTCTTCCTTTTTTTTTCTTCCTTTCTTTAGTCTTTTTCTCTTTCCCTTTCTCTCTGTACAGTCTTTTTCTTTCTCTTTCTATCTTTCATTCTTTTTCAAGTCTTTTTATCATACTCTTCCTTACCTCCTTTCTCTTTCTCTCTTTATTTCTTTTCATTCTACCTTTCGCTTTCTTTCGTTCTCTCACCAATACCCCTCCTCGCTCACTTTCCTCGTTTCTTTCCTTTTATCTTCGGCATTTTTATTCAAATCTTCCAACCCACGCCCTTTCATTCATTTTTTCATCTTTCAAACGTTTTTGTTTTCATTTCACTCTCATTCTTTTTTCTTTTTTTTATTAATTTGTTCATTCAGATTTCCAGGCATTTCATTCCATGTCTATCTTTTTTTTCTTCGTTCTTTCTCTTTTTTTTTTTTTTTTTGGCATTTTATTTGTAACTTTTTCTTTGTTCTCTCTTTTCAGCAGCATTTTACTCCTTAATCTATATATATATCCCAAGCAATTTCCATTGTTTCTTTCCTAATTTCCTTATCTCTCTCTTCATTTTTCTTCCGTAATTTTCGATCTTCCTCCCTCTAATCTTTATCTTTCTTTCTCTCTTTCTTTCGTTCTTTTTTTTTTTGCTTTTCCCTTTTCTCGGCTGCATTTGAATTTTTACCAGAGTTCTTCTTTTAAAAGAAAGTCCATTGTTACAGCCGGAGAGACTAACAGAAAAAAATCATTCAGTTCGTCATATAAGTAGATTTATACTTCTTTATTACTTCATTTATGATTCATTATTTCTTCCTTCAATTTTTCTTCTTTTACTTCTTTCTGTAGACTTTATTATTTCTTCGTTTATAATTCATTATTTCTTCCTTCAATTTTTTTTCTTTTATTTCTTTCTTTCTGTAGTCTTTTTCATTAACTTTCTTTCTTTTTCACGTATTTCTTTTTTGTTCTACTTTTTATTATCTTTATTTATTTACTTATGTATTTACTTGTTGATCTATTCTTATTATCACTGTCACTCTGTCCCCTTTCATTCCAGCCTCGCTCTCATTGTTTTCATCTTTTGTTACTTTTTATTCCTTTCTTCCCATTTTTCTCTCCTCAATCTTCCGCCTCTTTCTCTCCCTTTTCCCCTTCTCTCCCTCTTTCTCTCTCTTGTTATTTCTAAAATATTCCTTCTTCTTTGTTTCCCACCTTCAACCGTTAACACCCTTTTCCCGTCAACATATTTGCCATGGCCGCCAATTCCTCACCTCATTTCCCGCCATTTTCTTTCGTTCTATCAGCTTTTTATAACACAGTCATAGATTTTCTCACGCGCTGTTACTCCCAGATTTCTTTCTGGGAAGAACAATAAGTTGGGAAGAAATTGCACTTGAACAAGTGTATGTGGGTTCCAATGTTATTCACCAATAAAAACAATTGTCTTAGAAAAAATCTGATACTCCAAAAATTCCAACACTGTTCGCAGATTGCGTTGTCTAGAGATCCGATACAGGGTCACGCAGAGCTGGTAATAGGACTAGGCCAGATGGAAAATACAGCTCCATTTCGAACTCTTCATTAGGTGTTTTTCTACTCAGTGCTTGTACATTGGATGTATGTATGGATATATGCATACTATGTACTTACAAGAATCAGAACAGAATAAAAGAACTAGAACATTCTGGGGTATGCCCCCCCCCCCTTCAAAATAGTTGACCCATGCTTTTTTTTTATGAGGAATTGGATTTATCCGGACTATTGTCCTTATCTTGGTTGTTTAAATGATCCTAACGTTTCGATCGTTGCACTGTACGGTCTTTTTCAGGTGCATGTTTATCCTCCAATCTATAATACTTGCACACTGGATAGAACATGTTGCTACGTATATTTCAAAAGTCAATGCCACTTCTGAGACCGCAAATTCGTTATATTTTCATATACTTATATTTCATGAAAAATCTATCATGTACTTGTACATCATGAAACATTTATTAGAAACCCTTAACGATAAGTATTAACATGAGTTTCTTCGGCTTTTAAGTGATTCCGGTTGGGTAGCTATGTACGTGTCATAGAGATCAGAAATTTTTACTTATTTTTATTTTATTTAATTTTAGCTTGTTATTTCAAGAAAACTATTTTTTCAAATCCCCCAAATAAGGGAAGCGTCAATTCATAATGTAAATAAGCTAAATTGGTCCCTTAGTCTGTATCTGTCAGTATTCACGCTTATTTTTTAAGCATTCACACTCTTCATTGATCCATCAGAGGGCGAGAGAAATAACTTATTCATTCATCATCCTTTCTTCCAATTTTTACATTGATCATCCACAATACTGCATGCTGCCAAAAGACGTTGGTGCCAATACCGTTTCTATTGAGTGACTAATCAGACCTGTTTGATTTCTTTTTCTTTCAGGGTCAAGTTTTATGGAGTCTTTATTAAGCGAGTACAATTTGAGCCTGAAGGCATGGCGCCTATCCTCAGGGTCTTCCATAAAAGGAGTAAGGGATTGTCTTATCAACATGAGGAAAGTTTTTATTCAAAAAGTTATCGTCATAACTTCTGCCACTAATGCAGAAATGCTTCTCGACGAGGTGAGTTTCATTATTTTTTCCCTTGATAAAAATTGTTTTACGGATATGAAAATGAATATTTCTTCAGAATTCGTCGGATTATTCATCATTATTTTATTTCTTAATTCTTTGTTTTGCATCTTGTGGGACCGGGTCCTAATCATGATCTCCAAGCTCTATAGAGGAGTTGTCACTTTATTGACAGGACTTTGCGTAATATGGAGACTGCTCCGAATTCTGGACAGTATAGATGTTGATGTTGCCTGAGAAATAGTAGGTGAACTTTTCTGTCCCTTTTTTCACGTATCTTAGCGCTTTGATGACCACTGGTGTTATTTTGGTCTTCATTACCAACATCCAGTTGATCTCAATATCGAGTTCCTTGTACTTGGATAGTTTCCCCACAATTTTCACGGAAGAGTTATTTTTGTCTTGTTTTGTTTTGGGGGATTGTTGTTGTTGTTGTTGTTGCCGCCCCCGTCATCATTATCATTATTATTATTATTATTATTATTATTATTATTATTATTATTATTATTATTATTATTAGGAATTTCACACCAGTTGCCTGGTGGTAACCGCTGGAGTTTGAGTGACAGCAAGTCTCCTCAAGTCTCCAGCCCTCCTCCCCTAGTAATCATAGGTCGCAGTAATTCTGCGATTAGCAGTTTCACACCGGTTGCCCAGTGGTTATCACTGAAGGCTGAGTGACAATAAGTCTCCTCAGGTCTTCAGCTAACGTCTCCTCTCTTTCGCATATCATGTCAGGGCTAAAATTCGTTGCAGTATTTATATCTCTAGCACCTTCCTCAGTATCCGTGCAGTTCCCAGTAGTGCTGTGGTCTGTACGGTCTCAATCCTTCCCCTAATCCCAATCTCCTCCAGTCATTATTATTATTATTATTTGGGTTTTCACACCAGTTGCTCGGTGGTCATCGCTGAGGACTGGGTGATAACAGGGTTTCTCAAATCTCCAGCTGTCCTCTACTGAGAACTATGCAACGTGCACCGGATAGAATCATGTTCAATCTCACATAGAAAGATCATAAGACCGTACAGTATATTTGAGAATAGACAGAAGTCAGAGATATCATAAAAACAGAAAATTCAAATATGTATAGGCCGGACATATTGCGAGAATGTCAGATGACTGCTGGACGTCATGATTCACGACATGGATCCCCAGAGATCACAATCGAATTGTGGCCGACAGAAAGTAAGATAACGTGACGAGCTAGATAAGTTCAAAAAGTACTAGCTCCGCGATGACCATGAAAGAGAGATCTGGCGAATCTTGAAGAAGGTCCATATCCAACGATGAATGCTAGAAGGCTGATGATGATTATACATTATCATAAAGATGAACTTTTCCTTTATAATTCATTAAATTATTCATCATTATTTTTACCTAATTCTTCGTATTCTTGTGAAGAGGTTGTCACTTCTTCGATATGGATTAGTTTCATATGCAATTCTTTTCTTCATCCTCAGTAAACTACCTCACTATATTTTCCACCTCTCCCTCCCTACCTAATTCTCCTTTCTCACTCTTTTCTCACTTTCTACTCCTTTAGCAACCTATGTAACTGCTTTTTTTTCAATAGAATAAGAAATATCTTAAAGAATATGTGATATTTCAATTCATTTAACTCATAGCATTAGAATAAGTAATATTTCAAAAAGAATAAGTAATATTTTTATCAACGAATTTGTAGTAAAAAAAATGTAATACATTTTCATTAAAAGATACACTAGTTTGCTGAACTGAATCTTAACCCGGATCTTCTTACACGCTTGTGATTCTGTAACGTAAAGAAGCAACATAATTTGTTTCACGAAACAGTCATATTCAAATATTTTCTTTCCTAATTCTCTTCCATGAGTGGCTAGTTTTTTGGTGGATTGACCAATGAAAGGGGTCACGACGTAATCATGACAAGAATATCAATGATATATAAATATATTTCACGCTTTTGCTTTATTCTCGTTTTTTTGTTGTTTTTTTTTTTTCTTATTTTGTTTTCATTTCTTTCTTTATTCCTTTTCTTTGCTTTAGGGTTTGGAATAATTTTCTTTCTCTTTTTTTTTTCGTCTCGACCTTTTCTTTTCTTTTTTTTTTTTTTTAATAACTTTTGCCAAACTCCAGTCAGAAAGAACTAGTGTATCTATGGTCTGACTTTTAGGCATTTTATTCAATCATTTCACACATTGTTTATTGAAATTATGCGACTTTAGCCAAAAGCTGTATTCATAAAGCGTCCAAAGAGGAATAAACTCACTACCAATGGCTTGCATGACTAGCACATTAACCATTCAACTAGAGCTAGTAATCTTTAGCAAATCATCCTTTTCCAACTCCATTTACCCCCACCTCCACTGCCACCACAAAGCATGATGAACGAACTGCGTGGTCAATATATCATTAAAGATACCCTGTAATGATAAATGGCATAAAATAAGATGTTTTATCTTCGTCCAGAAATACACTTTAAGAATGTGCAGCGTCGGCCAGTAGCAAAGTTTATAATTTGTTTTTCCTTCTATCGTTCAACCCCCACCCACAAAAAATACTAAGACTGTTTTATGTCTATTTGGTGTTCAAATCACGTTCTCCTTCACGATTTGAACGGGAAGACAGTATTAGCCTTCCCAACCCGGCATCAATCAACTTGCACTGGTCAGGCGTCGATGGGGGACGGTAATTATGGAAGGGTAAATGTGAGGGAGGTGTCGATAGTCGGGAAAGGGGAAAGGCTCTTTCCTATTCGTCCTCGCTAAAATACAAGTAACGGTAATCACCAACATCATAATCATTATCATCAACGACATCAATCATTGAAAGTCCATTATTGGACACGGGCTTTTCTCATGATCTATCACATTTTTGTTTTCTTTTGAGCATCCAAAACGTTTTAAATTTGTTCAGATGATCATAGCATCGTATTTTTGTCGCTTATGATCTCGAGGAATCCATCCTTGAAGTTGCGATGTCCAGCAGTTGTTTGATATCTTTGCAACATGTTAATGGCCTATATAATATCTCTGATACCCGTTTTTCTCTTATACATTGTACTGTCTTATGATCCTCCCGTGTGATGCCCCTCGCAATTGTTCACGTCACATGGTTATTAGCTTGAAAGACAATTTCTTGGTTAGGTTCCACGTTCCAACTCTGTGAGAGATCATTGCTAGGCTGCACTAATTGCATACCCTTCTTTCAAGGATCAATAAGATCTCCTTGTTCTCGAAGATTGACCTTGCTCTGCCAAGGGCTTACCAACCTAGGGTGATTCTTAGCTTTATTTCTTCTTCTTTGAGGATATCATGGAAAACAGTTGTCCCAGGTAAATGTACTAATCTACTTCAGCTTTACGTTTACATTCTTCGCCGTTTTCTTGATTGTCGACGTATTTGTCGTTCATTCCATCGGTTTTATTGCCGTTCATGAAGATACCATTTCCTTTTCAACATCAGAGGGAGGAATCACAAGATAGTATAGTATATAACAGATGAAACATGTCAGATATTATCTGAAAGTTGGCTTTACAGTCTTCAAGAGAGGTGCAGAATTTTTAAGTTTCTCGTCGGCAATCCAGCTACCACGGTCGAAGGTACCCGACAACAGCGTAGGTATTCCCCGCTTGTAGGATAAAAATTGAAGTAAAGAAATCAGAAACATTGGACAATAATTGAGAAAAAGATAACTACGATACTTCAGGGTGTTTTTGAGGGAAAACTGCTTCTCTTTCCCCCCCTCTCTCTCTCTCTCTCTCTCTCTCTCTCTCTCTCTCTCTCTCTATCTATCTATCTATCTATATATATATATATATATATATATAGTTTACAATGTATATTAAGGCATCGTTTTTTAATTCAATCCAGCTTCATTGCAAATAATGGCAGCCACGGATTGCTTTATCAATTTTTGTAGTGGATTTCTCTCGTTCAGATATTTTGATTGAATTTTTTTCAAACAACATACACTCTTAATCCAAATATCGGTTTGGTAAACAAGAGAAATCTGCAGAAAAATATGATAGATTAAATCCATGTTTGTACATCTTATCACTCTAAGTTGGTAAGCTTTCGATAAAACAAGCCCAACAAGATCAAGAAAGCCCCATTTGTCCTAATAAGAAATTTATACAGCCGATGCACTCTCCCAATATTCATCTCGAGATCTGGAACATGAAACTCAACACCCGAGCAGAGAATGCTGCAGCTTGTACTGGAAAGAATCTTGCTCAACCTCACATGGAGAGAACCCAAGATGGCACATTATGTTAGAGAAGAAACAGACGTCAGAGATATAGAATCCATTGGAAACCTCAAATGGCAATGGGCTGATCATGTTGCAAGAATGGCAGACTCCCGCTGGACGTCAAGACTCACAAAAGTTGATCCCTAGATACCATATGCCAAACTGTGGCCGGCATAAGTTAGGATGACGTGAGAAACTTCACATGTTCAGAAAATATTGGTTCCACGACACCCATGATAGGGAGGTATGGCGAATCTTAGGGGAGGTGTACGCCTAACAACGATTGCTGGAAGACTGATGATGATAATAATGCTTATTACTAGATGAAGTTATTGACCAGAATCTAACATTATTTTATAAAATTATTCAAAAATCCAATAACGTCTAAATGACGTGGCTTTTGTAACGCTTATTATCTAGATTTGGAAAATTTTTATTCAAATTTTTATCACATATAGATTTATGTACAATTTATGATGAAATGTTCATCGGAAAAATATTTGCTTATATCAAAAAATTAGGTGCCTCTTGATTCCTTTCTTCAACGGCGAGCTTTTGGTTAGCAGCTAATTTTGCTTCAAAAAAATACATACTTCGTAGCAGCAAAAATTTGACTATAAATAACAAATTTATTCAAATATGCTAAGGTTCTGACCGGATAGTTTTAGCTACGCTGCACCAGGGGACTTGCATGGGCACGACGCATTGAACTGAATACTATTAACGGTACGGTTACATCAATTCTTTATTTTCGTACGCATCATCTTGAAATGCAGACTAGCAACACAAAATGCATTGACTTGCTAGTTTTAAGAACAATGTAAAACTCAGCCTTGGCATTGGGATCGATGCTTTAGACCATTAGTCTCCTAAAATTCCAGTACGTTGTATATTTTACACATTTCCTCCAGTCAATCTTATATATGAATGCACAATATTCAAATGAATGAATGAATAGGTTTTATATGGATCTTTGGGATGTTTTTCTCGCCCCTCTCTCCCCTCTCGCCCCTCTTGCCCCTCTCGCCTCTCTCCCCTCTCTCTCTCTCTCTCTCTCTCTCTCTCTCTCTCTCTCTCTGACCATTGAGGCGTTGGCGTGCATCAGGGTGGGTATCGGTATATATCGGGGTGGGTGTCGGAGTGCATCGAGAGGGAACGTCTGTCCACAGAAAATGAATAGCCAGTTAACCAAAGATTTCAATGAAATAATATACAAGACGGGCACTGCTGCATATCCGATTTATACTGCTTGAATATCGTACATTTTACAAACACAAAAATGTACTGACAACTATTAAACTAGGTACCTTGTGCAATACAAAGATGAAGCTTATTTGTTTGTACACTACCGACCGAAATTTTCATAACTTTTGGGAATTGATAAGTTTATTTTATCTTATCGAGATGATGACAATTTTATGAAATCGCCTCTGTCTCTGCAGACAATAGAAGGTCCCCTCCAAGACATACGCTTGAGCAAAGTGTACGGAAGTCTTGGGATGCCCAGTTGTCAGAATGACCCCTCTTGGCCTCGCTGGTGTCGTCCAGAAGAAGGCAGAGAACGATACGATACGTCGAAAGGACATCAAACGAATTGGGGTAGAAACCGCCGTAAGTCTTACTCCCAATTTCGGAATCAGTATTGTCCTAAACTGGTTGCCAATGTGAGTCCAATCTGCCCAGTAACTCAAAATATACATGCTTTTGTTATCCAGCAAGTACTGTGTCCTCAAAACAACGAGTTTGAATCAAATAAGAAAATTACGAAATGGAAATAGATTTGGTCTGGCTAGTCACTCAATAGATCAATTAAAACATTGTGTCAGTCAAAAACTAAGGGCTAACTTAGTACACACTTACATTGTAAATTAGACCCCCTGAAAACCCATTATGGAGGATTGAAAAAAACTTTATTAAACACAATAAGGAGTAAATGTTTACATCATCTGCCTTTTAGCTTAATTCCTGCGGTCTGTAAGCGTAACATACATACATACATAGCCAACCAGCAAGAATCATTGAAATACGGAAGAAACATATATTGGTAGCTTTGGTTCCCCATTTCCAACAGACAATATAAAAGATTATTACTTGGGAATTTCAGATCATCAAACTTTTTGGATACCCTTAAAGTAATTATTGTATCAACTCTAATAGTACAAGGTTTCCAAAGGTGACTAACCAATGAAGCAGAGTATTCTGAATGTTCTTACAGTATATTTAAGACTAGGACCGTGCCCACAGAAAATGTCGAGATTATTTGTACATGGATTGGCGCTTCTATCTAATAACTGTGCGCTTAGCCTAAGGTCGAAATCTCACTCCCTGACCTCTGCCTCGAATCAAAGCATATGTGAGATCGAAGCGTCACTCCTAACCTTCTCTGCCCTCACTGAAAAATGTTTCTAACAATATATACATATATATATTGCACATTACTTTTTATGTACGTAGTGTTGGGAGCACTACTCCCAACGAACGCACAGTAGTTATGAGTTTTCTATAGAGATATAGTTTGTTTCATGCTTGCCTGTTTACCCCTCTGCTTCATGTAAATGGAACAATCCACCTTCCACATATGCAGATTGGTGGACAGGGCAAGAAGGACGCTCGAGAATTCATCAACCAGAGGAGGATGCGAGATTTATGGAAGCTAACACTATAAGCGAGGCCATAACAGACTGACGACTAGAAAAACAAGAACTTACAATCTCAATTTCAACAGATATGCTGAAGGAAAATTTGAGATGACAGCAGGGACAGATTGAGTCGGCTCAGCGATTGTCTGACTCCATTTCAACCAATTGGCAATCTCAAATGCCAAAGGCAATTCGGTGTTTGGTACAGATTCCATCGACTCAACTATTTCAGAATTCAGAACACCTGCATCGGGTGACACATTTGATGCGTGGTACAAGCGCTTGGGGAATACTTTCCTGAACGAATTCACCGGTAAAGACGATGCGTGGGAAATCGTTCTCGTCAGAAATCTCGTCACTATCGAACATGAACGTCTCACTAATTCCATCATTCCTGGGCAAGCTGAGATTTTAAACTTTGCACAGACAGTGAACTGATTTGGTGAAAGATAGCTTCTCGTTCTTCCCAATGTCAGATTCAACTGTCTCAAATTGACCTGGCAAAATACAGACAATTGTCACTTTTACAGGTGTCGTCAAACGTGAGTGCTCTAAATTCCTGATGCAGTCACTTAGGGAAAATCAGTTTAAATACCTTGATTTTTATCGCAGGACTTCAGTCCCCCACGTGACGCAGACATTTGCGGCACCACTATTGTCCTAAGTAGAGCAGAAAAGCATCACGGTGAAAGTTCTTACCACCGAACGCAAATGTTTGATAAATCTCAAACAGGACCGTCTGATGGCACAGCAGGGGAAATAATTCCCAACGCAAATAAAATGAGGCTCTCTGCAGCATGTTGCTCAAATGATATTATGCATGTTTTTGCCCATTCAAAATACACAAGTGACAAACAGAAGGTTTTTGACACACTCAACCAAAATTTTCAACACAAAAGAGGATCCTTCCGCAAGAAGCCGAATCACTAATATCCACATTCCCATCCTGTATTTGTCACTTTCAAAGACGACTAAGTCTCGCAGAAAACACATAACAGTCTCTATTAACAACACTCCAGTCCGCTGTAAGCTTGACAGTGCTTCAGACATAACTATAGATCTCGCATTCAACTGGGGCATTAATCATCGTGGACGTCTCCCATTGTGGTCGTAAAAAGGCCAATGGCAAAGTACGCATGCGCTGATTATTCCACTTGGCTGGACGATGCGTTGGATACACATCAGTATCCACTATCAGTCCCAAAAGATCTATTCACAAAGCTCAATGGTGGAACTTGCTTCGGTGACGCTTACCTTCAAATTGAAGTGGATGAGGATTCTTAGGAACTACTTATGATGAATAGACAACGGGGTTTGTTTCAATTCAAACTCCTTCTGTTTAGCGTAAAGTCGACATCGGCCTTATTCCAACAGACAATGGATGCTTTGCTGACTAAGTTAATAGAAGTTGTTGATTACAGGTTTCATTCGGGACGAACTCCCACGCGATTTGAATTTTGTGCTTGATCGAATTCAATTATATAGATTCCGTGTACGTGCTAATAAAAGTGAATTATTTTCTGACGTCAATACAATATCTTGGATTCGATTCGAACAAGCATAGTCGTAGCCTAGATCTGGAAAATATACATGCTATACAACATATGCCAGGACCGACGAATCTCACAACCCTACGTACGTTTTTGCCAGAATTGCATTGTGTGCATGGTCCCTTAAATTGTCTTTTGAAAAAGTGTTGATGCCTGGGAAAGTTGCAAACTTCCTTTCTGTGCGAGCGTTCTTGAGAGCTTATCAGCATAGGCTCTCTCGACTTGAAACAGGGTAACCGAAAAGAATGCAGCCATCTTTTGTATAAACTATTTTGAATGTAGAGACTATTTTTGAAGACACAAAATACAAAAGAATTACCGAGATGCTAATTGCACACACATTTTAACCTGAATGATTTCCTTTAACCAGAATGTAGGTTCGTACCCGTTCTTTTAATAAACGTTTTTCTACATTGAAAACAACAGAGCTGACACAAGACAATGAAACGGGTGCCTGAAGGAGTCTAGTGCATAATCTTAACTGTGAAATACCTTTGACTTTGAGTATATTGTTGCTACGTTGTTAGAATCAAAGCATAAAATTTTTGTGTGCGCGTGCGCAGTATTCCATCTGGTAAATGTCCCATTCAACTCTCTCCACAAATCATCTCCCTTCCTACGACATTCTGTATAACCGTGGCCAAAATTCTCTGATAAATGAAGTATTTCAACATCGAGCTGTGTCGTTTTAGTGCCGATGGGATAAATGGTTTATTGGAATAAGCTTCCTCTTTGAAACACCCCCCGGAAAGCAAAAAGCTAGGGGTCATTAGATCAGGGAATGCACAGACATAATTTCTTCATATCTTGAAGAATTTCGGTGGTTTATGGATGTCACAATCGAGAGCGTTAAGCCAGCGTCAGCTTGAAGCCACGTAAGCCATAACCAACTTAAATGATTTTGCGGAACAAAAATCGAATGACGGGAGCAGGAATCTAATAATATCCAGCGTCTTCTCATAAAATGAGGTGATTAAGGGGCATATTTGAGGATAATCGATATTTTTTTAGTGTCAGATTTTTGCTTTTCCCAAGGGGACTTCTTGATGTACTGGCGTCAAAAAATACGTTATATATGAGATAGAGGAGACTAGGGCTATTTGATACATTTTTTTCATTTAGATGACTGTAACTTCCTGTGAAATTAAAACACAAATATGACCAAAAGTTACTTTAGGAAACAGACCCCCTTTGGATGGGTAATCTGATTCTGAAACATTTGTCAAGTTTATACCATTTAGATAAGCGGAAAAGTGTACAGACCTACCTCACCAGAAGGTTCAATCTGATTGAGCAAGTAAGTTCTCTTGCTAGTAGGCACAGATGTGATTTTTATTTGTCATAATTCAAAAATATAAAATTTTAAACCAGACAGAATAATATAATCGAGTAAAATATAAGGTTTCAGGAATATAATGACCACCTGGCTGGACAAGTGGGATCATACGAGAGTGGGTTTCAATGATACATTGTGATAAGATGGAAAAGTAACAAGAATGGCGATCTCAAGGATCTTTTTCGAAGATTTTGTTATTTAGCAGGCTTTCTGTTCTTTCCTCTCAATTGCGTACAATTACAAGAACAAGTAACCCCACTTTACAAATCAGCCCTAAATGAATGATTTTCTCTACATTCTATTCCAATAAAGTTCTGACATAACCTACTTGAAATATAGTATATAATTTGTTTGTTGTCTTTCCTCATAAACATAGGCTATGCTATCATAAACCGCACAATGCAACATGAACTAGGCACACGTTAGTCAAAGTGAAACGGTTACTAACCTGGGTGACATTCAGAATCTATAAATTCTTGCCAACAAGGAACAAGTCCATTAAATCTGGATAAAAGTCTTGGTTCCTGGAACCAATGGCGCTCTGAGCTGCTTCTTAATTGCCAAAGACCATCCATTGCAGGAAAGGCTCGAAATACTCGAAAAATAGGTAGTCAATTCGAGTCGGGTGAGATTTCGTGAGATTTCGTACTATTGTTCGTTCAATATCGTTAGAGTCACTCGTGCGAAATGCAAGCGATTTTGCTTTTCATTCGGGGTCATCTGTGTGACATGTCCAACTTTTTCACTTTTCCAATTAGGTACAAATATCGAACAATGCCTCTTCTATAACCTTTCGAGTAGTTTTGCGTGTGTGTTCTTCAACAGGAAGTCGCCAATCAAAGAAGTCCACGTCTTCAAGGCTCACATCTCCATTTCGAAATTTCAGGAATCGACGTTTAGTTTAACGTTTGTTGACTGTCCCCTGGCCAAATACTTGCTTGATATTGTGATTAGTTTCCGCTGACTTACGTCCAATTTCGAACAACAAAATTGCTTCAATATGATTTGACAGCCACTAATAAACCAGAATAAATAGTGAAAAGCAAACGTTTAGCCAAGAGAAATTTTCACTTTAAAAGGGTATTTCCATGAACAGAGTTGGATAATATTTTATTGAAAATAAGCATTGTGGTTTAAAATAACAAAAACTGCAATCAATTTGCACCAACCTTATAAGCTGCAGATGTTTTTCAATTCCTTTCTATGTTAGACAAAGACTTCCATATCATGTCTCTGTTGAACAGCGAAAGTCATATCGAGTCAACTAAATGTATGTCAAACCAGTGTGGAAAAAAACTAAGTTACGAAAGAACATCGTTGGTTTTATATATTTAATTGGTCTCAATATTTTTTTATGTCTCGTTCATTAAATCTACTAACGATGTGCATTTAGAGGCGGAAATAAATCTCCTCGTTTCTCAGTCTATAGAAAAAAATAGAGACGAAGATAGTCAACTAAACGATTAATTGAATAATAACGATAATTTATCTCAAAGTCTCAGACCAGAACAATGAGTATGTGAATTGTCAGCCAAGTCCTTCATTGTTCATGAACAAGAAATCTCAAAATGTCAGCAAAAAAGAATAGCATAAATGACGACTGTCCCTAAGATGAATAATAACAAGCACTCACCCTAAACTTTTAATCAAATAAGGGAACAACAACGACTAAGATTATTACTTAGTTTAATCCAACTGAATGTATGTTGAATACATGAAAATATATTTGGTATTCAAAAGATTTGTATTCAAAAGATTGGCAGAATCCGGCAACGTGCCCAAGAGATCATCATGCTCAGCCCCCATTTTTCTGGCCTTTTCGGCAAGGATCAAAGAGTAGTATCGGTTCCACAGCAGACACTTTCCTGTCGAATGGCCCAGAGATTGCGTTGTGGTTGGCATCAAAGACTGAGTGCGCTGGTCCAATGCATTAGCCAATGAGGTTATTCTGAGGCTGTGCATTGCTACGCACATTGGGAGACTTTGGACTCGTCCTTGGGCTCTTCTACTATTACTCGGCCCAGCTGCAAGGGATACCACGCCCCAGGGCAGCACTGTTCCATTTCAATTTTTGAATGGGTGTCTCCTGTTTTCCCCACGTAAATTAAAGCCTCAACTTTGTGTCACATTTTGCTCTGGCTGGAGAGTAAATGAACAGGATGCTCAACATCACATTTTTTCGGGCCTTTTCAGCATGGATTAAAGTGTAGTATCTGTTCCACGGCAGAAACACTTGTACTGACACTTGCCTGTGGCAAACATCAAAGACCGATTGCACCGGTGCAATGCCTTAACTAATGAGGTTATACTGAAGCTGTGCATTGCTACGCGCATTGGGAGACTTTGGACTTGTCCTCGGGCTCTCCCACTATTACTCGGCCCAGCTGCGGGGGATCCGTTGTCCCAGGACAGTACTATCCCATTGCACTCTGAGGGACAGGGTCGGATTGTCCTGACGATGGTAATGATAGTTGCTTGAGGGTTAAATTAGACAGATATTTATTAGATTTCTAAACAAAAATAATGACCCTGTCTCAATTCTGAATTTTTGATAACTAGTTTTTTATTGTTCATGAAATCTGAACTGTCTACAAGGATATTTTCATAGTTTTTATATAATTAGATTGTCGTTACTTTCCGCTCTATTTCCTTTTCCTACTCGTCCTGTTTGTTATTCCACTAATACCCCACAGATATGAAGATTTCCATGTCCTGACGTTGGAATTAATGGTACAGTGGACCTCATTTATTCGTTAATTGGTTTGAAGTACCGCTTCGTTGGACTTTAATGGACATCGGCTTCAGGATTAATAACATTATCTGATAACATTAGCCGAGTTTTACGATCCATTTATAACTAGTAAATATCCGTAGCTTTGCTAACGGTATACTCGAAGATGTGTCTCTCTGCTAGTATGTTCACACTAATTTAAAAAGTAAATGCAAGACTCTAAACTAAAATTCTTGTATCATTTTGTATTAAACTTTATACAATTAAAAGCTTAGACGTACTCTAGTTGGCCGTAGGACTTATTGTCATTAGGACACGTAAAGTGGCTTTGGATCATAATCCCTAACGGATAATAATCTGATACAAAAAATATTTCTCCTTTTATATAAAATTAATTGTTCAGTTCGATATTTATTAAGAAGTCGCAAAATTATGGCCTCTCTGGAGTCTTTTTAGTTTGATTTTATATATACTGTCCATTGAATCTTTTAGGCCAACGTAGCTCTCTTTGACGTCTAAAGGTCTAATTTATTTATGATTGATTTATGCATTCGATTTTATAAACACCTGTCGGTTCAGTGACGTCTGATTTGAAGAACAAAAATGAAGTTGTTGGGGAAAATACTAATTCCTCACTTAAATAAAAATCTAAAAAGCAGCGATCTTCTAAAAAGCTATCATGAAATTTAAAAAAGATGCTTGAGGGGGAAAAGAGGCCAATATCAGACACATTATTTAAAAGTAGAAAAGATTTTTCTCTGCCTTATTGGCTCGGATTTTGAGATGAGTTGTTTATAATCAATGAATTTTTTTTTCTTGCTTCGTTTTTGTCATTAATTCATTTGGCTTCCTGACGTTTATCATTCATTCTTCTTTAAGTAGAGTTTTTTTAGTCTATTTGTGAAGTCTTTTGTTACCTTGTGTATCGGGATAGCTGAAATTTTGATTGCTAATTTTACTCAGCCAACAAAGATGGAAGCTATATGTACTCACTAATATTGGTCTGTTGTCCGCACAATATCTAATCAATTTCAATGAAACTTTCTGAAAGGGTGGGTCATGGGCTAAGGAACAAGTGATTAAATATCGGGGCGAGTGGAGATATTCTTTCTGATTGAAATATATCTTCCATTATCAGCAGCAGTATCCTTATAGCGTCCGTCGTTGGACATAGACCTCCGTCAGGATCCGCCAAATCTCTCTATCATGGGTGTTGAAGAGTCGATACTTTCTGAACTTGTCTAGTGCGTCACACCATCTTATATTTTGCCGGCCATAGTTCCGCATATGATCTCTGAGGACCCACATTGTTAGTCATGATGTCCATCCTGTTTTTCCCCTTATATACTATGCTAGTTTGCTGTCGGTCCATGAGAGGTTGAGCATGATTATTTCTTGTGCGCTTTGCATGGTTCTCAGATTGACAGTCTATCTTTTGGTAAGGTTCCATGTTTCAGCTCTATAGGTGACTATCGGAAGGGTGCATTGGTTGAGGATCCTTCTTTTTTGAAAATCAAACCTACACATCTATCTCTGAATTGATTTTCATTCAGTTTTCATTGAAAATTGCATTGGTACTGGTGTGTCCTCTCCGGTTGTTTCCAAGTTTTTTGTGGATTATGCGACTAATATTTCCCGAGTTCCCCTATTTTCTTGCTCCCATATACAAGAGCAGATCCAACATTTGAAACAGAGTGGAGAGGTTAGAATATTTTTTTCTATTTTTCACCCAATCTTCATAGATAATTGATATTTTTTTTAATGATGATTTATGATTACTCGGAATCAAAATGGATTTTTTATTTATAACGTTTGTTTATATAAATCTTTTTCTAAATCCAATTATGCTTTACTCCAAACCCATCCCTGCATATGATATTCATTAGAAAAGGTTAGAATAATGAGATATATTTGAAACTCATATTACAGGAAAGCTTTTAACCAGATAAACCAAGAGAACAATTATAAAACGCTTGGAAATTATGGACACATTGACAACAAATCCTCTCAATTCGAGAGTTATTCGAACAATCGAACTCATTCTTTATGTTACTTTATTGTTAAGATAAAATTTCAGCCGATTCATTCTGCAGCCTTCAACATCATACAAATATCATCATAAATGATTCCGGGAAATTGAATAATTAAGTGGTATACTAGTAACCCTCTAAAGAATCAACTACTTGTCCTATATAAACTTTAGGACAAAAAATAGGACCCTCCGAGATTATATGAGAAATTGTGACCGCCAAAAATAAGATGACATGAGAACATGTTGGTCAGGAGTGAAAAAACGAATGGGCAGTCCTTGGGAGAGGTCTATGTCCGACAAGACTTTGAAGGCTGGATGATGATAGGGAAGATATTTACTTCAAATACCATCAATCAAAAGGTGATCAGTTGTTGGTTTTGTTTTTGCTTTTTGTTTTTTTTGGGGGGTGGGTATTACAATCTGGTCCAAAATCAATGGAAGAGCAGCTGCTGCGTTTTGATTATCGTCTGCTCCACCCAAAACATGCCATCGATTGGTCAGAAAATCTACGGGGTCAGATTTCGGTCGACATTGATAATTTCCATAAAAATAAAAAGGAGATGGAAGAAAAGATGTGCCAATGGTATTTACCAAATTGATTCCGGATTACTGAAATTTGCGTCGATTTTCTGGACAAGTCAACAAACTCAACTAATGTTCTTTCATTTATGAAGAAAAAAAAATTATCCACCCACAGAAAAACGTTAGCCTATTTCCGTTTTCGTGGATTTCATTTGCAATGAGATATTTCAGCGTATCAGATTGAAGGAAAAGATAGATGAAATCCAATTAGATCGACTAAAGAAAACGAGAAACAAAAAAAGCAGAGAGAAAAATAGTAGACGTAAAGATATAAGAAACTCGATAACATAGATAGAGAACAGTTTATTGCATCTATATATATTACTACTGGTTTTTAAACAAACTAAAGAACCCGAATATAACATTAGACATAGAAGAAACCGTCAACACAAAACTGTCAGCTAACCTATCAACATAGGTTTCTTTTGTATTTCTATTATTATTCGGACTATTCTCATCTTGGTTATTTCTCATACAACGTTTCGGCCGTTGTACTCTACGGCCGTCGTCAGGTATAATCTAAATGCTAGAGGGCTACAGATTTGAACAATTACTTTTCATAATGTCTAGAAATAATGGTTTTATTGTTCTTTGGGATTCATTCTCCCAACGGTTTTTCTAATGGGGGTCAATTTACAATATAAGTTCATTCTAAATTGGTCCCCTAGTTTGTGTCGGAGAGCATTTGAGCTTGTTTTTCGAAAATACTGACTTTTTAGCGATCTGTGCCCAACAAAAAGCGATAGAAGTAATTTATTCATTGTTCGTCCCTTTTCCAATTTTTATTTGATCAACCCCAACACAGTATGCTGCCTATAGACGTGTGTCACATGACGATTTCTATTGAGTGACTAACCAGACCTATTTATTTATAAAACATTCATTCATTAATATATATTATAATCATTCAATCCTGGTCATTATTGATTAGCTCAACTAGTACCAAAATCCAATCAGGCCAGAACAAGATTTCAAAACTTTTTATCTAGTTCATACAACCCGGAGACCCTTCTGTCGAAAGTTTTTAGATAATCCTATAACCACAATGTCCCCATCGAGTTTAAATGTATTTTAGTTTCCGGTAAATGCTGATAAGCGTTCCCATTTTTCTAATATATCTACAAAACTTAGAGTTTAATCAAATATAAGTTGAAATTTCAAAGTATACTTCAAAAACTAGATGAGAAAATATGATGAAAAAGTATTTTTCAAAGTCCATCACGTGTCACTTGGAGACCCGTAACGTGTCATTACCGACACGCGTGTCATTACCGACACGCGTGTCATAGCTTTAGATCATTGATCTAACAGCATAGCAAAGAGTATTGTCCAGTTGGATAACCATTTGTTGATCGGGATAGAGTCCCTGAGAAGTGGGAAGTAGTCAACAATGCAGAGAGTCTTGATACTTTATTGCAATCAAGGGTTGTTCCACACCCTATTAGCTGTGCTAGCTCATCCACTATGTTGGACAAGTATATAGGTCAAAGACCAAAGTGATTGGTATCATAGTACTGAAGTGAGATATATAGATGGATAGATATGGACTAGTTGATATAGGTAGATGAATAAATATGGACTGGCCAAGATAGATAGATAGATAGATAGATAGATAGATAGATAGATAGATAGATAGATAGATAGATAGATAGATATGGACTATTTGCGATAGATAGATATAGATATGAGCTGGTTAAGATAGTTATATACGGATATGAACTGGTTTAGATAGATATTGAGAACTTAGATAGATAGATAGATAGATAGATATTAATATACTGGGATAGATAGATAGATAGATAGATAGATAGATAGATAGATAGATAGATAGATAGATATTAATATATTGGGATAGATAGATAGATAGATAGATAGATAGATAGATAGATAGATGGATAGAGATTGATAATTTAATAGATAGATATGAAGAAACCAAGATGATTGAAAGATAGATAGGAAGAGACTGAGATAGATAGATAGACAAATACATACATACATACATACATACATACATACATACATACATACATACATACATACATATGAACTGATTGAGATGGATAGTTTCATATATAGATAGATAGACAACAACTGATGTGAATAGATAGATGAAAAAATAGATTCTGGAAAAATTCCTTGTATAATATTTTTAAGCCCTTTTCAACACCTGAATTAACATCTGGTGCAAATAAATACGTATAAGGAATAAACGAAGGAATAAAACATCTAAATTTTTTGTGCGGTTTCTAAAAGCCATCATTGAGTAGAATCAGTACAGTAATGAAATATCATTAGGTAGTTTCTGGGTTATGAATGAGATTCGTTCCTAATTCTGTACTTTGAGTCAAATTTGTAGGTAAATCGGAATACGTACATTCAATTTCTCAAACTCTTCATTACAACCAACTTCAACTGCAGCATGTGAAACGTTCAATGATAAGTCAAGCTAAAACTTTCTAGAAGGTATGAGTGCCTTCTAGAAGATACTTTTACCGTCATGAGTGACATTCATTGTTTTCAATGGCCTCTTCTGGTCACATTTTTTTCGTGATAGACTCATGAAAAATAACATGAATTATAATGAAGTCCAATTATACGAACCAAAATTATGTAGAAATAAAAAGTTAAGAACGCTACGTTGATTTTAACCAGGAGCAAAATCAAAATTATATTTTTGTCTGTAGAATTTGTCTATATGATCCTAATCTTATCCTGATTTGGTAATTTCAAGCATTCATACATCAGATAATTGTCCCAGTCTTAACATTATCACCTTCATTAGAATATTCAGACATCGAAAAAGGTTTTATTCATTCTAAAATAGATTTAATAAGTAAGAAATTTAATTTTGATTTTCTTATCATTTGTGACTAGTCAGAAAGAAATAATACACTATACTCGGAAAAAGTAACTTGCAGAATGCACTGTTTATACCTTTGGCCGAAATCTTTATCTCTAAGTAAAAATAAGTCCCAACAATTATAATCGAATGAAATTGTATATAAAAAGAAGAAAACAAACAATACCGATGTCAACACCTTAGATTGGCACAGATTTTAATAAAGAATCATAAAGATACTTTCTAGAAGGCATTTTTCGTAACTTTAACTAAAAAGCCTTATTTGTTTCATGTACATTAGTCTAAAAAATACAAGTGAATAAGATTATATCTAAAAGAAGAAAGCAAAAACAACTCGTATCGACGTTTCAGTTTGACACAGATTTTAGTAAAAATGGAATGATAAAAGTGCCTCCTGGAAAATATTTTTGATCAATTCAAGCATAACATATTTTTTGTACTGAAAATGATATTTTTATTTCTATCTTACAAAAAGAAGTGCAGGCAAGACACTCTATTTTTTCTTATGCAATAGACACTTTCTAAAGAAAAAATAATTTTTTACAAAGTCTCAAACGTTTTTGTAAAAGTACCTCCCTGAAGGAACTCTTGGTACGTATTTAACCGGCAAAAAGCACAGAAGTACAAAAGTACTGGCTTTTCATTAAGAGAGTAGATGCTTTATATCAGAAATATAGTTATTTCTTGGAATTTTCTGAACACTCAGGCTTACAAATTCATAATATTTATTTTTATTCAAATATTTGTTGAACAGAAAAAAATAAATGGAAATGATTTTGTTGTCAAAACTTGGCATTCAATCAAGCAAAGAATTTCATCATTCTCAGATAGTCAGAAATCAGGTTGTATGGAGGTAATCAACATCCGTTCGTACCATAGTGGGATATGGTAACAAAAGTTCTTTGTAGAAGGCACTATTCAGAGTGAATTATCATTAAAGCATTGAGGCTTTTCTTGATCTCGGGTAAAGTAAGACAAATAGTCCTATTACGCTGATTCTGATCTTCTAACAGAATTATCAGCCTTTCCATTTCAATAATCGAATAACTGCATTGCTTAGGAATAATTGTATCCTTCTCCTGGGTAGGGTTCTTCCAATGCTTCATTATTCTTAATTCTATCTTTTCAGATTGTTCTGTTCGTTGGCTGACTTTAGCCAAACGCTTTCCAAATGACCAACGTCATTTCACTTATCATCGATTATTTTATTATTAGAAGCGGTCAAGCAAAACTGTCACAAAAACAGTCAACATAGCTGTCTTCAATTTTCAAATTGCTCTGGCTGGCTGGCTGGTTGGCTGGCTATGAATGTATGTATTCATGTATGTATGGTACCATAACACAACGAAAATGGTCCATCGTACCATCCAAATGCTCCAACTAAACAATTTTTAAAATCCACGTGATTTTCAACCGTTACATTATGTTTTTGCCCGCACAGTTCGCACTGTTCGAGTTAGAGGGCAGAAACATTGACATCTTATTATGTTTAGAAATACTATAACAAATAATTTTTCAGTGGGGGTTCAGTTTGAAAAGTAATTTTATGCTAAATTGATACCTTGGTTTGTGTCCAGCTGCCTTCACGGTGTTTTTTTGTTTTGTTTTGTTTTTTTTGTTTTTTGAAAATTTACAATTTTTTTTAGTGATCCCTGGCTAACAAAAGGCCCTAGCAGTAATTTATTGATCACTCTTTTTTTCGATTTTCCAATTGATTACCCCTAACACGACATGTTGCCAAAAGACATTCATCACGTGTCAGTTTTGGGTGACTAACCAGACCCGTTTCCTCTTTTATTTTTTCAATCGTGATCATTTTCCTTGTCTTTGATGCATCACTGGCACTTGCTTCAGACTTACGTTTCACAAGTATGCTCAGAAAGGTTATATAAAAATGAAATTTAAGCATTTAATGTATTTAACTCGTTTATTTTAATATAATAGACTTGGGGTAGTTCGTTTATAAGTACTAATTGTACGTAAGTCAAGCGTTCTTAACCAGGGGACTTCCTGAATAACAAAGTGAATAGATTTCCTAATTGTATAATTAAGATCCGCTGATATGTCTTGGCCACAATAATCAGCAGTTGACTTTGTTATCAGGCAAATTGGAATGAGATGTGTATCAGACGGTTGACGATCTCAACGGGCGGGATATGAAAATGTCTCCGGAAATTTTGAAACGGAAATGGCCACCATTTGTCAAACACCTTGGCGAGTAGACATTGATTCTGTTCCTTACTGGCAACCCCTTACTTACGTGCCTCAATGTTCAGGAGAATAAAGAAAGGAAATTTGGCGGTACTACTCTTTGTGAGCATTACACTTTGAGAGATTGCGGTAAACATTCCCAAGGAGACTACTTCGAAGGAGGTGGTGAAAACTGTCGTGGTCATAACGATCTTGATTAAGAACACACCCAGGCTTTGATAATCTTTTATATCTTTATCATTATTATCATCATCATCACCAAATTTTCTTGATATTTCTGATTTATATTTATAAAAGTCTCTTTCAAATGCTGGAAAGGGCTGAATAGAAATTTCAACGCATAAAAATATCCTAACACTCAGCTTTTCTGACTGGTTTGAATTCAGAGTTGTCCGTCTCTGAGAAGACATATGGCCAAACAAGTCTGTAGAGACCAGTCTGCCCTAACATTTATCCATTGTTGGAGGCAGAAAAGAGATTGATTAATGTCATTCGAAAAGGCATCAGTGGAAGGTGGACGCAATTTTTTTAATTTTTTTTTTTTTTTGCTGGAGTCCGAACACGATTCAGCGCTGTTAACCGTCGGATCAGCCACACCCCATTTTCTGACTTCTTGTTGTAGAAAAATTCTTTAAGTGTTTTCTGGCTTCTTCTGAGTCAGAATTTCATTTTTTTTTAAGAAATTCCTTCTTTTTTTTTCAATAACAAATTTACATTTAAATGTAGATATCAATTTATTGGGAGGTTTTTGTTGCACTCTAGGATAGACGTTGTCTAAAAGGTATAAATTCCTAGAAACTTTTAAAACAACCTGAAAATAAATCTGATCTTAAATCAGCGCACAAATCTTTCTGTAGATTCTTGTCTGAATTTTTCTGAAATAATTAATTAGATTTGTCAAAAGTAGCTTTGACCTAGGCCATTGGACACAGATAAGGAACCTCAACCAAAAAAGAGCTTATTACCAGAATATAAATTGGTAACAACAGTTCTAGTTAGGGTATATAACTGAGGTATATATGAAAGCTTCTAACATTAAAAGCATTTTGCTCTTGCTGGAAACGAAAGTTGTCTATAACATCCAGAAAACGAAGAGTTTTTTGAGTAATGAAGAGAAAGAGTAAATACAATTGGTAAACGTTCTTATGACAAGGGCTCATAAGTAGCTTCCTTTTTTTTCTACCAACTTTATAAAGCACTAGTTAATATCAATGAAAAAAAAATACCAATGTAAAGATTTACCCGCTATCCGAAAGTAGAGCTTCCTATAAAAGCCTTCCGTACACTGAAATAACATAAAGCAAGGAGCAATTACTAGCCATCTGTATGATGAAGATTTTGAGCGTTCACAGACCAAAAAATGGTAAGGATGTCAGGCTAATTCATCGGTGGTTGCTATGGTGGTGAGAGGTACCGGACACTGGGTTGTAGACGAGAGGGGAAGAGGGTGTATGCTGCCTCTACAGTGGTACAAAATGGAAGCTTTCGTTTTTCGCCTTTTTTTTGTGATGGCGAGAGAGAGGCGTAAAGTGAACATTTTGAATGTATTTGTATTGCATAAGATGATTTTTCACAAAAGAGACTTATAAATCATACTGTTCATATACATGTATATGCCTCACAATAAACTTGAAGATTGTAAATGTTTGCAAGCGACTAAATTGTTTTGAGAATGCACACATTATTTTTTCTCTGTGCCTATATTTTTGTTCGCTTTTCATATGCTAATGACGAATCTATATTGTTCTACAATAGCATTGTAAACTATATGGATTTCTTTACAAAACTGATGTTTGTAGACTCAATTTAGACAGCGATGAGCAAAGCTAAAGAAAATACTAAACTGATAAAAAGAATTAAAGGAAGCAAGGGTAAACACTGATTTTGATTAGATGAATTTCGCTCCAGTTCGGCTTTTTTCGCTCTAAAACCCTTAAAGAAATACCTAGACAGATTTCCCAAAAGGTATACCATACAAATATAAAGTGACGATCAAAGTGTACATCAATAATTGAATAAACAAATGATATTAAACATTAGTTTATATTCAACGAACAGTTTCAAGCTTTATGTCTAAACTACAACATGATAAAGTTCCATCACTTTATGTTTATTTTTAAAGGTTTTTAAGCGAAAAAAAACAAACTGTAGCAAAATTCATAAAATAAGCATAACGGTTATTCCTGCATCCGCTGAACTTTTAGCGGTTTATCAGTTAGGAGGTTTCGTTAGCAGTGTCCACCACTGTATGTGGAGCATAGGGTCACAACCACTATTCTCTGTTTCTGTCATAAATAAGTTTCACGGAATGAAGTTGCTGACCCAACAGCAACCCTCCTCCCGAGCTGGAGATCAGCTACGTTGATAGCCTTAGCCGTAGGTGTTTTTTTATGAGTAACATTCTCTCAAACGGACATCTTTATAGTGTGAAAAGGTTCCATCTGCCCTGCTATTTATCCATAGCTAGAAAGATAGAGAAATGAATCCATGCCTTACAGAAGAGAATCAAAGCGAAGTGAACGTAAAAAGCCGCTGTCGAAACTTGAACTCGGCCCAGGGATTCCGTTTTCTGTACTGGTAATTTGTACGCCACTCTGCATCTCCACATTTGATCTAACATCAAACAAAAATTGGTCAGAACCATGCCGTGATGTCTTCTCCAAACAAACCTCCCGATTTGTCAAAACGAAAAGATTAGCCGTCTACTAAAACTGTCAACATAGGTTTCTTCCGTTTTTAAGTTGGTCTGACTGGCTATGAATCATGCGTACAGGCCGCACCAATGTAATTAGAGAGCTGAAAATCCAAACAGCCACTATGTTCGGAGCGTTTATCGGCCAACTTAGCATAAACTCAATTTATGAGACACAATAAATCCCACTAAACCCAAAATTTTATAGATTAGAATGTGAACATTAAGTGTGAACACTCTTGAGTGGCAGTACTGTATCCAATTCTGTAGATTCCTCATTTAAAACAGCGGCTGATATTACAACTGTTTTAATGGAGTGTTGTAATTCTTATCAATCAGTCCCATAATACCGGCTACCTAAAGTTTTGGAAGCTTAAGAACTTGAAACATTCAATAGGATAAATCTATTCAAGCCATCAGTTAAAGGCTCTTATGTAATGGGAGCAAAGTAATGTTTGTTCGCTACGATTTACAATGCTGGCTTGCCTAGAGTGGAACATTTATAATCGCTACACATTAACATTTCCCCTCTTTGGAAATCTTAAAAACTTCTGTAAACCGAAGTGGTGCAAAGTATAAAATCGATGAGCATCAATTTGTAAGAGGAACATTTTTGAGTGTTATCATTGCTTTACTTCCTAAGTTAAAATTGCACAATAGTAAACAGCTAAATAATTCCCTTCCAAAAATGAATCTAAATCCAAGCTGCTTAACTCTAAATAAAAGATCATTTTCATCGATTTGTTCGATAAAAATAGAAGTTTTTCGTCGCAGTTCAACTTTGAATTTAACGTTTAAGTCCGAGATTGTTTGAGGAAACCAATTACACTTCCAATTGATTGGTCGTTAACGAGCATAGCTCTCATTCTATGACCTTAAAACAAAAGGAATGGATCTAAAAATTCGCACACGAATCTAAGTAAAACACATTGTAAATTGTGATACTCAGACCCCAACCCTGTCCTGGAGAAGTACTGTTTAATTCAGGTCTCTCATCTTGTATACAGGAGTGGTCGACAAACGTTCAATGAAGGACTCACACTTGAACTGTCCTTCCTCCCACGCTGAGCTGATTTTCAATTTAAACGTCAATTCTGGTTGCATAAGTGGTAGGGTCAGCACAAAAGGTTTGCTTGTTGGTTGAAACGAGTAGGAAAAACAAGTGAGAGAAATGATAAACATTCAATGCTGACATCCTGAGTTTTAGAGACTGTCAACGAAAACTGTCACCAGAAATGCCAATGTGGGTTTCTTCAGTTCTTGACTCAGTCCCTCCGTCAGGCTGGCTGATTATGTATGTATGTATGTATGTACGTATGTATTGCACGTACGCACCGCTCCAATGAAGCTAGAGGGCTGAAAAATGTAAATATTTACCCCTTATCATATATAAGACAAAAGGTTATTTTTAGTTTCTTTCAAATTTCCCCCCTGAATGGACTTTAAAATCTTTCAAAGGTTCAATTCGAAATGGAAGTTTTCTGCTAAACTGATCATTAGTGTGTGTCATCCATGCTGGTTGTTTGGAAAGGCAAACGTTTTTTAGTGATCACTACCCAACAAAATACGAGGGAAGTAACTTATTTATTGATCACCCCTTATATCATTTTTTTTATTGATCATGCCCAACACGGTATGCAACAAAAGATGTTGATCACGTGATAGTGTCTCTTTCTTACTTTAGTAGCTGCCTTTTCAATTAGGATTATTCTGATTATGTTATGACAGAGATAGCAAACTATATCAAGTACAGACAGGACAGAGTTTCGTCAGCTGGAATGACGTGAAGCATAGAAACAATTATCATTAATTTACATAGGAAGAATTTTTAGCGTTCCCAGACCCAAAAAATACATTTACTCTGTACGTTGGTTGTTTATTTGAAATTCTTCAATGGTTAACATAATCAAACGAACCTTTAACAAAACTTAATCTCGCTCGAAGTTGTTCAAGTTTACACGAAAGACTATCATCATTTTCATCGATTTGTTTGAGAAAAGTATTTCGCTTTGCGAGGTGTATTTTAATCCTTCCGTCGCGGTTCAGTCTCGAATTTAGGGAATAATTTGAAAGTTGCTCCAAGAAACTTCTATGACACTTCCAATTGATTGATCGTAAACAAACATGGCTCCCATTCCATGGCCTTAAAACGAAAGGAAAGGACATAAAAATTCGCGCAAGAATTCAAGTAAAACGTATTGTAATTTGTGATACTCAAACCCCCACCGACCCCAGGGAGCCACCACTTTATTTAGGTCTCTGGAGTGGTCGACAGACATTCAATAAAGAACGCACAATTTAACTGTCCTTCCTCTTACGTTGTGTAATTTTTTAATTTAAACGTCCGATCTGGTCGCATACGTGATAGGGTTAGCACCAAAGGTTTGACATTGTTCCTCATAACCCAGCTCCTTCACCCTGGATCTCCTAGGAACTGATGTTGTTTGTAAAGCATTAGAAAGTGACATTCAATGTTTACAACACGAGTTTTAGAAACTGTCAACCAGAACTGTCGATAAAAGTTTCCTCAGTTTTTAAGTTGGTCTGACTGGCTATGCATCACGCGTGCAAGCCATACCAATGGAACTAGAGGGTTGTAATTGTCAACATTTACCCCTTACTCTGTCCAGGAAAAATTGTTGTTTCTTAAGCCCTCCCCCCTCCCCTGCATTGGCTTTATTTTGCGGGGAGGGGGTAATATAAAATGTTAGCTGATCCCTAAATTGACCCCTCATCATGTATCCAGCAGCATTAACGTTCCAATTTTTTTTTTCAAAATCAGAATATTCAAGTGATCACTACCCAACAAAAGACAGGAGAAGTTACTTATCAATTGATCGACCCTTTTTTTCAATTTTCTAATTGATCACCTTGTATCCTGCAAAAAGACGTTGGTCGGTTGACTGTTTCAAATGAATGACTAACCAGATATGTTTTCTTTTTGCTTTATCCAGTTTAGTACAGTGTTCGTAAACTTGTGAATTTCTCATAACCTGGGGTATACTGCAAAATGATTCGAGAGAAATGCGGTTTACTCTCTAAAAGAGGACAGAAATGATCTTTAACCCCAGACATCTCGATCGACATGTTTCTGACCCTTGACTAAACGGTTTGTGGTTGGACATTATTGCCAATCAGCCGGGTGTTCTGGTTCAGTAAAATTCGCGATTTCGAGCGGCGTTTGTCCCTTAAATAATCTTGTCGACGACTGAATTTCAGGTTGGTTCAGTAGCAACTGATGTGAGTTACGAAGATGTTCTGATTATAAACAGACGAAGACAATTAATCATCCAAACCGGGGAGAATCCCGCCGGCCTCCAGATTTTCATACACTGCTAGATCATTTATCAATTTTTATCTTTTCCTAGAATGCCAGATCTTTAAAATCTTATCTACTTTCACAATACTTGGCATTTGTTTCGCTTTTCTAATAATCCTAATTCCAATCTCCAAGAGAAATTTAATACTCGGCTCTCTCATTCGTTTTGCGAGCTTCAGGTCTGGACAATTTACAGCTTTTTTTTCTACCTTGGTTCACACCCAGATCCGTCGCATCTACTTCTCATCTCGGGTATTTTTACTCTTCTCTTTTTTTTTTTTTTTTTGCTCCAAAGGAGATATTTTCCAGCTGCGACCTTTCCTTCTTTCTTTTAAAAACGAAACCGTACCTTGGTCCGGATCTACTTATCATGGTGAAATCTATCAGACAAGCTGTCTGAAAACGAGTCGCTAGTGTTGAGAAGGCTGTCTCGAGTGGGCTACATCCCTAAACTGTACTTAACTGAGTAACTAACCAGGGATGTAGCCTTGACGTAATGTTGACTTAACTACAATTGATTGCTACAGCTAAGCTTATAAAATCCGACCTGAGTGTTTTTCTGTCTTGCTACAAAATAAGACAGGCAATTTTTCTTTTGTTAATAAAACGATCTCTTCTGATTCGTCGTTAAGCCGTTGAATATTTATAATTTTGAAATAGACTCGCCTTCATCGTCAAAATTAGAAGCCGTGTAAAAAATACCATCGAAAAAAAATATGGTCAGAATAAATTTTACTTATGACGTCACTGGCATTTTCCACAGGAAAACATCCGAACTAAAGTTTTGAGAATCATCTAGGAGACATCAAGATTCTGGAGAACGGTACGGCCGGGAGAATCGGGACAAACAAATTAACGAACTTGTCAGAATAAGGCCCCACAGGATAAGGAAAGCTTCTAGTGGAGTACTGATGTCTATTTTCAAGTCAGTAAACAAAACGTTAAAAAAATACCTGACACGTAAAAAAACTACATGAATAACACCACGATGAGTTTTTTTCAACCAAAACCAAGGAAGATAATTTTGGAAGTAATCTAGTGACGTACTAATGCCAATACTCAAGTCTGTAGGCAAAACAGTATGACCAAGAGCTCTGGAACATCGAATAAGCAAACAATTACAAGCACATATAAAAACAACCCTCTTTGATGATTATGGTTGTTCAAATACTTAGTAATTCGTATTTCTTACTGATACTAGGACAAAAAAGAAATAATTATGCTTTGTAATTAGAATAATAGCCTTATTACCTGAGTTGGGTAAGGTAATTACACTTATCAACTACAAATTTTCATCTATGATGTGTTGTGCCGTACTTCATGTGATTTTCGATGCTTATTCCAAACATGTAATGTGTTTTGTTGTATCGATTCTGGTTTTCATGATGAGATGAAAGATGTATTTTAGCATATAACCCCTATAGAGCACCATAACAAAAAATGACGTGGTAAAATGAAAAGGACTAGAGATTTGTAATCTGTGTCGAAATTGGTCCCAAAAGTTGTGCTGAAAGCTAGATGAGATAAAAAGCTTGACCAATATTATTAATACTATAAGTCTCTTTTGACTAACAAATTCATCTTTTCTGTTACCTTTTCTAATAACATTTTATACATTCCTTTGATCTTTAAATTTAATTTGAATTGTAAAAAAAATTCCCATAATTTCAGATGTTTAAACAACTACTGACAAAACAACCATTACGAGTTTTTGACCATTATTCACTTCATCTTAATTTTAATAGCTTTCCATCGGGACTCACTCATGCAGTGAGTAAAAAGCGCAGATTGTTGATAAAGAATAAGGTCCAGGCGAGACTCGAACATGCATTCCCCCAAGAGGCCTCCGTGTGTATGGCTGATTGAACCACCAGAGTTTTCACTATTCAGAAAGAAAAAAAAAACAAATCTAACTCTTGAATTCAACAAAATGAAATATGACACTGAGCAATCGGGGAAATAAAGATTTGATCTTCAGCGGACCATAAAAGTTGTGATAGCTTGATTGGTAGAGTTGTTACCGTGCATAGGCTAGTAAAAGAGTTTGATTTCGTGTCCTGCCTAGATTTATTCTTTACTTTTGATCTGCATTGTTTACTGACGACCGTAGACAAGAGGTATGGGTACTTGCAATGAAAAGCAACTAAAATTAGGATGGCTGGAATGCTATTAAAAATTAGATGACGCTTAATAATGTTTCATCTAATCAAATAAACCAAGACCGCCTTGCATTTCTAGAAGAGTTATGAATCACTACCGCCCATATATGCTGCTTTTCACGTATTAGATTTAGCAGTGGTGGTGGTAAAATTAAGATGACACTTCTCTTGCCTTTTGGGGCTGTAATCACTAATGAAGAAACAAGCATAAATGATGCAGGACACAAACTAAGGGACCGATTTGGTATGAACTTTTACTGAAAAAATCCATGGAGGAATTAAAAAAAAATTTTTTTTTAATATTTTCCGTATTTATTGAGAGGGTTGAAAATTTCGAGTTTCTACGATTAACGGATAGGGTTAGGCGAAGTCCGAATATATAGATATGAATGTCTGAACACATGAATAACCTAAACACATTATCAATGATTAAACCGGTCTTTCGTAGGTAGCGATGGTCAATATCATTACAACTCATAAGACAGTTATCAAAAAGGGCCTGGAAGAATAAATAGGAACAAAAATGTATCTGAGTGAAATTATAGAGATGAAAATTCAGCCATATTCTTGTTGGATTCCATAACCAAATAGTATAGGCGTTCCAGTTTGATATAACAAACTTCCGTGGTCTACGATCTGAGTTTGAACTGCATCTGAACCCAACTTTGTTCCAATTTTGCAGAAATCAAATTAGAATTGATTTGAAGTTCTAAAGAATGCTTTTGCATTGAAGTACCAAAACAGATCGTAACAAAATGGGTCGAGACGCTTATCGTAAAAGATCTTTGAAGGGTTTATCTACTACTTTAATAAAAATAAATAAATAGATAAATAAATAAAACAGAGGCCACATTACAGTAATCCTCAGTCGTCTAACTTACGAACAATCTGTACTTACAAACGGACGGCCATTAGGACAAATTTATCAAAAAATTGAGACTTAATTTTGTCTTACTCCAAAACTGGAGTTGACTTTTTATTTCTACCGTAACAAGAACCATTACAAGGACAGAAACCGTAACCAGAATTAGGCGTGTAAACTGATATGAAAAATTCACATTCTCTTACCATTTGAAGTCACGACTAAGTGAGTGCCAGGAAGCTGTCTTGCCGACTGAGCAAAATTAATGAGTCTGAGATATGAGCGAAAATTTATCATACAGATGCGCTCGGGCTTATTTCAGTCTAATAAACAAAGACATCTATACAAAATATATACATGTTAATAATCTTTATTTATTATACATATGTAATCGAATCAGTAAAATTGCCAAATTAGCAGAATTTTAATTTTTTTACAAGAAATTGATAAATACTTAATCCAATTAAAAAGAGTAATTAAAAAAAACTTTTTATTATAATTAAAAGTTTGTGAAATAATTTTACAGAAAATAAGCAAATACCAAGTTTTAACCATTGTCAAAAAATCTATGAATAAACAATTTTAATTCGATCGAAACTTTATTTTAACAAAACAAAGATATAAAACAGCTACTTTTTCTAATCAAAAGTCCATGTAATCAAAGTACAATCAAACTTTT
>OY735232.1:15866792-15994292 GCA_963457665.1 Thysanoteuthis rhombus | reverse complement strand
CACCAGGAATAGTAGGTGCTCTCGGAACAGTACCTAAGACGCTGAAAGTGAGATTGGAAGAACTAGGGGTGAAAGGAAGGACCGAAAAATAGTAGGTGCACTTGGAACGATACTAAAGATACTGAAAACAAAATTGGAGGAACTGGAGATAAGAGAAAGGATTGAGACTATACAGACCACAGCACTCCTGGGGACTGCACGGATACTCAAAAAAGTACCAGAAATATCAGATCTACGACCCACAGTTATTAGTAATGGCCAAATAACCAAGAAAAAGGTATAGTAGAGACAATATAAACTATAGCACAGCTGTGATAGGTGAGATTGATATAAGAGGGAGCTGGAGACCTGAGAAGACTTACTGTTACTCAGCCTTCAGTGATGACCGCCAGGCAATTGGTGAAACTCTGAGAGCGATAAGATGAGGACTCAAAACTTGAGGATACCTGCTGTCACCCAGTTTTTAGCGGTCACTATCAGGCAACTGGTGTGTAAATGTAAATAATTATAATAATTCCAAATAATAATAATGATAATAATAATCGGCGAACAAGAAAGCTCATGATGACGCACAAAGTCTTACACTCCAGAGATGACGCGGATAGACTGTACGTGAAGAGAAAGGAAGGCAGCAGGGCATTCATCAGCATCGAAGACTGTATCCAGAGGGCCATAGCGGGTCTAGAATAGTATGTGCAAGCAAATATCGAAGACATTATGAAGAGCACCCAAAGCAGCCCAACAAACAACAACAAAAGTACAGAACGATGGAGCAGCACAGCAAACAAGGAAAGGAAAATGGGAACAGAAGAAACTATACGGGGAATTTAAAACACAGATACAGGATGTGGCAGACGAGAGATCATGGACATGGCTACGGAAAGGAAACCTGAGGAGGAAAACAAAATTGCTAATCATGACAGCCCAAAACAAATGCAAACGAACTATAACGAAGCAAAAGTCGACAGAACACAGACAAACAGCAAATGCCGCCTGTATGGGGAAAGGGATGAGATTGCAAACCACATAACTAGTGAATGCAGCCAACTAGCCCAGAAGGAGTATAAACACAGACACGATAGGGGAGCAACGGTGATACACTGGGAACTAAGCAAACTGATGGGATTTAACCATGCTGAGAAGTGGTATCAGTACAAACCAGAGACAGTCCTGGAGAATGGAAATCATAAATTAATTTGGGATTTTATTATCCAAACTAACCACCCCATCCAAGCGGGAAGATCGGATGTTGTAATCGTGGTCAAGAAGAGGGGAATTTACGAAATGATAGACGTGGCTCTTAGTAAATAGAAAAGAGAGTGAAAAGCTGGAAAAATACTAGGGCCTGGCAAGCAAGCTGAAGAAGGTATAGAACATGAAATTCAGGGTAGTACCAGTAATAGTACGTGTTCTCGGAACCGTACAAAAAGATGCTGACAGTGAGATTGGAAGAACTAGGAATAATTGGAAGGATCGAGACTTTTCAGACCACAGCACTGCTGGGGACGACACAAATACCGAGGAAGATGCTTGAAATATGAGATTCAAGACCCCAGCTATTAGTAGTTGCTGTGGTCTATGAGAATGTGGAGAGGAGGGCTGGAGACTTGAGGAGACTTGCTGTCACTCAACTTCCAGCAGTAACCACCAGGCAACTTGAGTGAGATTGCTAATAATAATAATAATAATAATAATAATAATAATAATAATAATAATAATAATAATAATAATAATCTTCAGCTGGATTTGACGTCGTCAAGCTGATTCCGTTCTCCGTGCTAATAACTGTGATGAATCTGTTGTCATCATGAAACAAACAACTGGAACATAAGAAGTTCCGAAAACAATTCAACCACAGCAAATTAACACTTCCCCTCCTGTCTTTCAATTCCATCTTTTTATCATACTTCTCAATCAATCGAATTAGTGATCAGTTAATTGGATTTCAATCGAATGTTGTTCTATTTTCAGTATCAGCTTTGGTTGATTTGAAGGACGTGATAAGAATTAAGTCGGATGGATTGATTTTTCATGGAAAGTTGTGATTTTTTTCATTTTGTTTTTCTCAATTTGAATACATTCCTTTTTTTTCTCATCTTCATTTACTGCTTTATATGATGATGTTTACAACCATTGGACGCATACCATTGAGGGTTGTTTGCTGATCATTGACGCACACTATTGCTTATGAGTTCGATATTCTGTAGGTTTTCTTTTATTGCAGCCTTGTGCCAAGTTGATACATTTGTTAATAAGTAGATAAGGGAGACTAATCTATAATTGACATTCATTGTCTCTCTTCATTATTAAATTTGAAATCATCTGACGCTTTATAGCAATATATGTATAATTTAAGGTACCCTTAACCCACAGAATACGTTAGAAATTCAAGTGTTTGTCAGCTTAATAATAATGAGGGGTCTGTTTACATTCACATTGAAGAAAGCGATTTCTGCAGCGATATATCAATGGAATACTTTGGAGTATTTTTCTCAATATTTATTCATTTATTTTCAAATGCGTAAGAAATATGAGCACAATCGGTCTTTCAGACTTAAAGTCCATTCCGGTCCCAACAGATTGCACTAGTTTTCAATCAAAAGGTGAACCAAGTCATAAGGTTGTCTACTGATAATGGAAAATGCATGATCAAAGAAATTATGATATTATTGCATGTAAAGGGATAAAAAAAAAGGAAAAGAAATAAGATGAAAGAAAGACTAGTCAAGAATTGATAATAATAAGCAGTGGTTCTCTATCTTTTTTCAACCAATGCCCTCCCCCAATCAAAATTTTCAGCGTCATCTCGCAACCCGGTACTCAAGATTCATTCGAGAGATATACCATGAAGAGAATTATCTAAAAATCTATGAGTGTAAGATTGCAGTGCAATATTTTCTTTCAAGAGTTCAGTTTTTGTATTTCGGGGTTTCTCTGCCTACCAAGCTGGAGTGGACTCTATTACAAGAGGAGTATCCTATTTTTTTATAACTCCCCTCTCATTTCCTTCTCAACTGTTAACATTGTAGTCCATTCGGTCGATTTACTCGAAACTCATTTACACACACTTTGAGATGAAATGAAATGCCCCTTCTGGGATCAGCCTCCCCACCAAGGGGATTCTTCCTTAGCCATTGATCTAAAAGAATTCAAACATTTTTATACATTTTGAAGTTTTTAAAGACTACTTTGTGTTTGAATAAAATAATATTGGCTTTTATCTTTCTTTTCTTTCAGGCACGAAACCTGGCTATGCTGTCCAACCCATATGAATGGGTCTTTCATGATCCTGTAAGTAGATAGGAAATTTAAATTAATTTATTGTCAAAATCCAAAATTGGAGACGACTTTATTTTCATACTGTAACAAGATCGAGAACAAAACTCGAACAAATTAGAGTTGTAAACCGATTTCTAAAATTCACAACGGATATATATATATATATATATATATATATATATATATATATATATATATATATATCATTGTGTCACACAGACAGCTGTTTCGATGTATTACATCTCTTCAGTGTGGCTATAGATTATTATCCCATCCTGTACTGCGAGGCAGAATTGTAACCTTCACATCAGACCGATATCCTACCTGTGGGCTACGGAACTGGACAGTCAGTAAGGCTGAATTTAAGCGTTATATCTATTTACACAGAAATCCCTCATCCACCAAATTGCCCTATTCCCATGGAAGAGCATTGCATAAGCTTACGATGGACGAGTTACCTCACTTAGAGTGCTCAACCCTGAATAGAGGAGCATTAATTATTGTGTCATCCACAGACAGCTGTTTCGATGTATTATATATATATACATATATATATACATATATATATATATATATACATACATACATATATATATATATATATATATATATATATATATATATATATATATATATATATAATGACTTTTTAAATTATTATGTATATGATACAAAAGCTGCAATAGTCATCTTCAGTCGGAAAGGAAGTTGGAGCGGTGTTTGGCCCTTTCATGTTACATGAAATATTCGTATTAGCATATTCTTTTTTGTTCCGATCCTAACATTTTGGCTGCTGACCTCTCCGGAATTCCTACTGCTTTCCCGAATCCCTTAGCCGAAGTATTGAGATTATCCAATGAATGATAACTATTATTATCTTGATTGTTCTTGTTTCGATTATTTTGTAAGGGAGGATACTTACCCGAACAATTCAACGAACAATCACTATGCTTTATCTAGCTAACAACACAACTTATTATATAAAAGCCAATGTCATTTTTGTTTTATGGTTGGTTTATGTCGCGCTAAAGCAAACAGAAGGGAGGAAAACTTAAGCCAATTGTGTGTCTGAGTGTTTGCCAACGCAAAAGCACAGTACTGAGTATTTGTGCATCTGAGTCTATATTACCACTATTGTTGATGATGGTGATGTCTTGGTAGTTATCTATTAGGATTGCTTAGTCTGACACTAAGACTTGAGGTTGCTTACAGTACATATTGTTACCTAAGTGACCACTCATCTAAGTACTGAACATGCTGATCACTGTTTAGCTTTGCTGATCTGGCAGTAATTGATGCTTTCATTATCATCATTATCAGCAACAGCTTTTCAGCGTCCGTTATTGAACAAAGATCTTTCCCAGGATTCTCTTGGCCAATACCTTCTGAACTTGTCTAGTTCGTCTTGCCATCTTATATACTGCACACTACAGTTTCGCACTTGATCTCTAGGGATCCACTTTGTGAGTTGCAATGTGCAGCAGTTGTCTGCCATTTTTGCAGCATGATCAGCCGATTGCCATTAGACTTTTTAAATGAATTTAATGATGTCACAGGCTCCTGTTTCGCCCTAATATAACTCTCCATGTGAGGTTGAGCATGATTATTTCATGTGTACGTTGCATGTTTCTCAATTTGAGGGTCAATCTCTTGGTTGGGTTCCATGTTTCAGTTCCGTTAGTGTCTACCGGGAAGATGCATTGGTTGTACACCCTTATTTTCAGGGCTATTGAGATTTTCTTGTTCTTGAAGGCTGAGCTTGTTATGCCGATGGCTTGCCATCCTCGAGTGATTCTTCGCTTAATTTCTTTTTCTTACTGTTGGATAAAAAACAAATATAGACATCTCCGATTTTTAATGAATAAAACTGATATGTTTCTCGTACTTAAAAAATCGTTTTTAACGGTTTCCGGGGTCTTATTGCTTGAAAATTATTCATTAAAAAAATCAGAAAATAGGAAGAGTTGAAAATCGACGGAAAAATCGATTTCGTTTAAGTTAAACGTTTTTTCTTTTGTATCTTTTTTTCTAATTAACCATCAACCAAAAGGTCAATATAGTCAACGAAAGTTTATTCAGATTCTAAACGCCAATGGAGCTAGGAGGCTGGAAATTTGAGCATTTTTCCTTATGTCTAGAGAAAAAAAAACTTTTTTTCCTTGGAAATTCTCCCTATCCAAATCATTATACAGTGGAGATTCAATTTACGATGTAAATCCATGCTAAATCAGTTCTTTAGTTTGTATCCGGGAGTGTTCATGCTTTATCAGTGAATGTTTGGACTTTTTAGCTAACAGTGCTCAACAAAAAGCGAGAAAAGTTTATTTTTCATTGATCACCCTTTTTTTTAATTTTTAATTTACCATCCCCAATTTTGGTCACGTGACGATTTCCATTGAGTAACCAACTTTTTCCGATGGGGTATACATTAAATACATCATAAGTAAAATGCATATTTGTATAATTTATTCATTTGTACTGTATTCCATGGCATATAAGACGCACAGCCATACACCTCAACTACCATACTCTTGAAAAAATAGAAATGAACTTTTTCTCCCCTGTTTTTTGTAGTCTTTCATATTATTGTATTATTTTGTTTAGCTTTTATCTATTCAGATCAAATATTAACCTTTACAGTAATTGGCTGTTTTCATTATTTGCATAGCGTAGTAACGTTAGCTGAGGAGTGAAAGAACATTCGCCACCCGACACAGAACTTGGAAAATAGCGAGTCTTACAAACTGTAAAATACGGTAAATAATCTCGTCATTTTTTATGGGTACTATGCTAGTATATTTAATTTCCCAAAATTAGCTTCCAGCCTAGGTCTATTCTTCAGCCTCTGGGTACAGAATTTGCGATTGATTTTTTTTTTCTCTTTAACAACTTAATATCATTTATATTGTTCTAAAGATAGGTCTCTGCTTGGGGATAAAATCGATGTCAAATATAATCACTGGTATTTACATTAATTCAGCACTACCGTTAATTAATCAAGAACTGTCTCTCAATATTAATCGAATCATATCATCGATTGAAGTCTTTATTATTGCTTGCATCTTCTTACCTGAAATATCTGGTGGCCATCACTTGTGGACCAAGTGACAGCAAGTTTTCTCCAGTATTCAACAGTAATCATTACTATCTATTGTATACATCCCGCTAATCGCTATAAACAATTGAAGATTAGGACCGTGTGCACAGTTATGAGCCTAGGCTGAGACGACCGTAGAATAATTGTGTTGCCGCGTACAGCTGCTAGTATTTCTAGATGATCACCAATCTAGATAATATATAACCAGACTCGACGTTGCTTTGATGATTGTGCAATGGCCAGTGAAACAACGTGACCAGCTCATTGCCACTCGAGTTTTCTAATGGATTCTATGATTTCTCGGACTTCTGTTTTCTCCTTAACATATTGTGGTGACTTGTGATCTCTCTATGTGAGGTTGATAATGATTCTCTCCTGTGTACGTTGCGTGATTCTCAGCTTGGGAGCCAATCTTCTGGTCAAGTTCCATGTTTCAGTTCCATAGTTGATTATCAGGATATGCATTGATTGTATACGCTTCCGTTTAGATCTAAAGGGATGTTCTTCTCTACATTAGACGGAAATAATTCTTATATCGATTGTGCAGGTAGATCGTTTTCATGTTGCTGTCCATACTAGCAGTTAATTCATCCATTCGATGTGGATAAAGGGTTCGCTATGAAATTCGCGGAAGCTTACCAACTGCAATAGATGCATAAAGGACACCGGAGGACACAGAGGCTGAAATGTTGTGACGATAAAAACTGAGGTGAGGACACAATGAAAAAAGTAATTTTACACAGATTGAGAAAGGTTCAAGATAGAAAACAACAGACGTTGAAAACCGTTGCTAAGCCATTGGTGTAGTATGCATACTGACTTTTTGCTATGGCCATTAAACGATAATTTATTCTTAACCAGATTGAGGAAGACTCGAGAAAGAAAACAGCAGACTCCCTGTCTACACGAAATGGAAAATTACGAGTAGAAGAAACCATTGGATTATTGAAAGAAGTGAGCTCAGGTGAAAGTGATGAGAAAGCAATTGATCCTGACTTTTAATGAACGAGATAGATCATCAGCTAAAGCTGTGTTGGGAGATTAAAGAGCAATCGATTCAGATTCTTTCCGGAAATAACGATGAGCCGAGAACCTCTGATCAAAGTGTGTAGGTGATCAAAAAGCAATTGATTCGGAATCCTTCTCGTAAAATAATGACGAGAATAGATCATTTGATCAAGGTGTGTTAGATGAGGAAAATACAGTGGATTTAGATACTTCCTCGTAAATAATGGTTATAGTTACATTGCAAATAGAACGCAGCACCCCTTAAAGCCCCTTTTTACTTTGAAACACCACCCTGGGTCCATTGAGTATGCACGCCAGATTAAATTAGATCAAGTGCAGAGAATGTAGTTGAATCAGAAAATAAAGATGTAAAAAGATCATTTGATGGAAAAGTGTCAAGGATGAAGAATGAGAATCAAGATGATAGTTGCTCGCCTGGAGATGAAAATAACAACCGTGATGATACTGTCTTTTGTTATTTTCCACTGCCAACGACATTGGACAAGGAATATGTGTTCACTTGTGTTCGTCAATTTGTCAACACAACGTTCCAAAAAACCTCAATGATGCTCTATGATATTTTGTGGAAGTGTCGACCATGGGTTAAGGAAGGGTTGGGTAGATCTTCGGTGGATCCAGGATGTTTTTTGTTCTGTTTTTTTGTCTTTGTTTTTTTTTTTTGTTTTTTGGGGGGGAGTTGGGGTCTGAGAGATATTTTTATAGATCGAGACAATAATCCAAAATATGGGAAATTGTATTTTAGACAGTTACTTACCATGCATCACAACTATATATGAAATGATTTTCATTCAGTTTTGTGACAATAGCGTTGGTAGAGTTGTGCAGTTTTTTTCTAGTTCTTCGATTAATATATGTAACGTCAAACAATGATAGACAAGGTAAAGTTTCTATTCTAAATTTTATTAGACGGAGTGCTCTGATGATTTTATCAGGTTTAATCGAAACCTAGGGAAGGTCCGAAGGCACACAGTCGAAACGTTGTGAAAAAATAGACAACAAAGACGAGACAAATAGTTCGACTAGACCACATTCAAAACTAAAATCTCATATTCGATTTTAAAAAAATGTTTATTTCAATCAATATCTAAGCACAATTGAAGAAATCTGTGAGTATATGCACTGCGAATACTCGACAACCAACAATTGTACAAAGTTGACTTTTGCAATATGTATTATACAGCACAAAATGCAGTTTTCTGGATCAGCAGTTCTCGAGAGATCTAATAAGAAAAAAAATAGATATTAAAGATAATATATCTTTCTAATTAGTTTCTATCGATAATCTCCCTTGACTTCCTCTCTGCCAAATTGACAACACTGAAAAGAAATAACAGAAATACTTCGGAGCTGTAGTTTAGTACGACAGGCGTACAATTATTTCACATGACAAACAAGCACAACTCTATTTCTTTGAATTTTATATCCCGGGTTCGAATTAAATAAAAATACAGTCTTCAAAGAGTTTTCCAAACGATTGAAGTCTTTCTTGCTGTTTGTGTTGTAAATATCAGAGTTCAATTGCCCGAGAAACTCTTTGAATGTTAATGACCCTTCTCAAAACTATAGACACAAATATAGTTAGTTTAAATTTATTTCTTCAATTTTGTATCAAAACGATATGCTTGCAGATTTAAAGGTTAACTTATATTGCGTAGATCAATTCTGTCAATTCTTTCTCTTGCTAGATGCTAATAATACATGATCATATCCGATTTATCAGATGTCATTACACCGTGCAAAGCGATTTCTGTTGCTTAATAGTGAGCCTTCTTTTTGATTGCTCGTGTGTGAAAAGTATTTTCAAAAATGGCTATTATCTCCTAAATTTGCTTTGTGATCAGGACAGTGATATCTACGTAATTGTTTTCCTCACTTAATGTGATTAAAAATGTCCAAATTTGCCTGTTGTCCAATTTGAAATAAGTGAATTAAAATCATCACCGTCCTGGTCGCGAAAGCAAAGTTTGAAGAGAATAATTGACATTTTCAATTCAATTTAAACATAATCAATCAGAAAATAATACTTATTATTCCGCATTTCTTAAAATCACACAGTGCTATTGAAAGCTGAGAGTAGATGCAACACTACTTATTATCTCGAAGGGAAATAAAACTTTCGCTGATCGGAAAAAATATCAAGAAACTTTTCTTCACGGTATTACAAGGAGTTGAAGCATAAAGCAGTGTAGTATCTAAAAAAACATACGCGAACGCGATAACCAAGCCATATTTGATAGAATAAAACTAATCTTATTTTCACCTTTATACCAACCTAGATCGTTGGATATACAATGGAACTAGTAGTAGTAGTAGTAGTAGTAGTAGTAGTAGTAGTAGTAGTAGTAGTAGCACACTCAGCCGTTCTCCATTAGTCGACATCTTTATGTTTCAATCCCTACCCTCTTGAATACCCCTACTCTGCCTTTCTCCCCCTCTCCCAGTCTGCCGATCTCAGTTGCATCCCATTTTACTTTCAGACGCGCAGAATTTGGCTAATACCAATTTTGTATTCGTGTTTTAGCATTACCCCACCTCCCCTCTTTCTGTTTGTTAAGCCATGGACCAGTGGTTCTCAACTTTATTCGCCCTGGCAACTTTCTTACCAGATTTGATGATGCCAATGCCAGCTTCAAAATCGGTTTGATTTAAAAGATTTATTTTCGAATTGTAATTTCTGGAAAAATCATTATTCAAACAGTTTGAATTTGCTACTATGTGGTCTTAAATTCCATAACCACCCGAAGCCGTAGAATTCAATTGTAGTGGGTGGGGATTCTCCCCTGGTTGGGTTCCACGGCCATAGACAGACTGACACGTCGCAATTAGAATGAATATTAAAACAAGCTAGCCTGTGTTAGGGTCAAACTTCCTTGCTTTATAAAAATCTAAAAAGTAGATAAAACTGAATCATTTCTACGTACAATATTATTCTAAAACTACATGTCCCATTTCAACTCTTAATAGTTTGTGCAAATTGGATTTGCAAACTTCAGCAAAAAATCCACCTGAGTTAGACTTTGGGAGTGGGAGTGAATTCGTCATCAGTTTTTGCATGATGTCGCTGTTTTCTGTTTGGTCATTGTCATCCACCATTGTTGTTACACAGGAAAATAAAGTCAAGACTTGATAGTAAGAGTTTGACAGTAAACCAGAAGAGGAAAAAGAACGGATTCGCAATAAGTTTGAAAGCAAAACTACTAAATCGGTAATGACTTACGACTAGTGAATTCCTTCTGACTTTCTGGGGTAAGCAATTACCATTTTCATTAGATTTAGGAATCGGTCTGAAGTTTTCAAGTCCTATTTCCGTTTGTTTGCAAGACATGGTGACAGTTGTCTGCAATAGGGCGAAGGTGTCCCCGAAATGAAATATTCGAAAATAAAATGGAAGATCCATTAGGTGATCAACCAATTTGTAGTTAATCTCAATTTAATCGATTGTTGATTTTTCATTCGCTCTCATTCATGTTGAGTTCCAGAGAAAAAAATTAACTAGATGAAAAGATCTTTTTCTCCAAAGGTCATATGGCAGATATCTCCACTATTCAATCTAATTGATTAATTTTGATCGAATTGCAAAAAAGTAATCGGATATTTATAGCAATTAACAGAATATTTGATTTTTTTTTTCTTGCTTCGACTGACAGGGGAAAAAAATAAAGAGTACCCAAAAACAATTGGATCATTATAAATACCTTATTTTGGCGAGCAAACCTGCTTGAATAAAAGAAAACCTTGCTGGATCCATCAAAATTATCCCGGTGTTGATAACTAAGACAACATTATACTATATAGTATATACATCGTTTTATTTAAAGTACATAATTTTGATGAAGTAATAAATTACATATAGAATGTATTCAAATGAAATCAATATGTCTGTTGATATCATGATTCATTTCTTTTTGTAATCTGTTTATATATCTGTGGTCTAGTACGACTATAACTTAATGTTCAGGCTTCAGACTTTTAAGAGAGGAGTAATGAATGGATGGGGGAAAGATTAACAAGAGGGAAAGATCTTCTCTTCCCTAAATGCCATCTGACTAATATCGTCACTCGTTAATCCAAATGATTAATTTTATCGAGTGGCAAAAAAATAATCAAGTTTCTACAGCGATTAGCCGATTAAAGTTGGACGCTCTTTGTTTCGGCTGACATGAAAACAAGATGAACAGGTCTGGTTAGTTACTCAATAGAAACCGTCATGTGACCAAAGTCTTTTGGTAGCTTGCTGCGTTGGGGTTGATCAATTTGGAAAAAATAGGAATCAATGAATAAGTTACTTCTCCAACCTATTACAGGTGTGATCTCTAAAAAGTCAGAATTTTCAAAGGAAAAAACAAGCGTGAATGTCGATAGATACAAAGTAATGGACTGATTTAGCATAAAATTATATTGCAAATTGAACTCACCACAAAAACTGATTCGGGAGTAATTTTGAATAAACAAAAAAAATGGGGGGTTCTAAACAAATGACTTGAAATTTCGGCCCTCTAGCTCCATCAATGCGCCTTTTATGTGCGACATATTCAAACAGAGGTAGATAGATAGCCAGGCAGGGTCACTTAAAAACCTATGTTGACTACGTTGACAGATTTGGTTGGTGGTTTCTAATAAAGAGTAACTGAGATAATCTTTCACCGGAATAAATACCCAAATATAGAATAACAATATCAATATCCCTGAATTTTTTAGATGAGGTATTATTATCATTTCTTTTATTATTCGGACTATCCTCATCTTGATTGTTTTTCATACAACATTTCGGCCGTTGTACTCTACGGTCTTCATCAGGTATCATCTAGTAGGTGTGGGGAAGTTACGAACCGAACCCTTTATTTAACCGACGGGTGTATATTGACTGCACTCCCCTCTTAGCAGTAGGAGTATCATTGTTGTCTCACACTGGGATTGAACCTACCAGATGATATCTGATGAAGGCCGTAGAGTACAACGGCCGAAACGTTGTATGAAAAAAGATGAGGATGGTCCGAATAATAATAGAAATAATAACAATATCAAGTTGCAACGAAAATTCTGTCTATTTTTTTGTATCGTTTGAGCTTGAATGTAGCTGACATGCCATCCCTATTTCTTCCTACCCTGACACACTTTGCCCTCTCCAAGACCAACCGCTGCTACTTAACCATAGACTTAATCAGTAGCTGGACTTTCTCTCTCTCACATAGAAGGATGCCTCCAGCAGCCTTTACAAAATCTTTTACCCACAAGGCAAAGCTCTTAATAGGGGACTCTGGTTCCACATGGAAACTTTAAAACCTAAGAACACATATTCACACACCACTGAAGATGGGAATAAATCCCGAAACATGTCTGGACCATTAACATCTAAGGATTAATAAACCTTACCTCTAAACACTTTACTCCCCGAATCTGTCTCACTCTTTACAGTTCATATATATATATATATATATATATATATATATATATATATATATATATATATATATGAAAGAGAGAGAGATGGATAGATATGAACAGATTCAGAGAGAAAGATATGGACGAATTCTAATAGCTGAGAGATAGATAGATAGATAGATAGATAGATAGATAGATAGATAGATAGATGGGCATCCCAAAAAAAAGAAAGACCAGCGCAATATTTGGGTATTGTTGGCCCAAAATATAGAGACTCCGAAAGAGTGAGTCCTTCGACCAAGAAAACTGAATAAAGAATTTAAAGAAATGCTGCAGGAATCGTACCTGCAACCGATAAGGTAGCCGTTTTACCGTTAGAACGCTCTCAACCATTGAGCAAAACTAACCGACGGAAAGGTGAAGGTCCTAATTCCACTGTCTAGGCCAAGTGACTTATTCTCTGTGTAAGAACAGGAGGTCATTTCAAATAGAGTTTTAAATGATATAATGCTTTGATATATATATATATATATATATATATGTATATGTATATATATAAATACATACATATATACATATATATATATATATATATATATATATATATATATATATATATATATATATATATATATATATATCCAATAAAGACTTGAAAGGCTTCAAAACTTTTTCTCTAATTAACTATATTAGAAACATTGAAACTTTTTCACCCACCGACAAAGGAGATCTTCCAAGTCAAACGTTTAACAAGCTAATTAGTCTTCAGTTGATAATGATTCATATCTGAAAGCAGAGAAACAAGAATTGTCTTCTTCTTTGAGACGTCAAAGCTCTTGCTCAGGCACATCGCGATGCAATGCGAAAACCTAGTTTAATATGGCACGAAATTCGACCCTAAATATTTTTTGAAGTATGTCTTTTGATTGAATGATTTTTATTATGTATTGGCTTTTAGCACAGCTTTCTAGCACCGACCGTGGAGATCTGAAATCCATAAATCCAACCTTGCACGGGCTAAACACATTCTTATTATATCAAGATAAAGAAATTTTATGAATGTAAACCTAAATAATCCCAGGTAATCATAATCTAACCTTAAAAGTAAATATTTATTTTATTCAGCATTTAATTAGACAGACAGCGTAATTTGGACACTTCTGCTCAAAATCCTGGATCCAGCCCTGTATTTTATGAGAAAGACTCTGCCGTTTCTTAGTTTTGCCTACGGATTAAATGAAGCATTATTAACTATTACCATTCAAAATGAAACAACAAAGATTACGTCAAATAATCGTAGGAAACATTTTATTCTAACAAATATAGTTTGTATAACAAGTTTTTTGTTGAATGTTGAGGCTGGTTGATTCCGACTGACTGGAGAGTTTATACTTTTTAAGTTGCAATGTGCGCGTCTAGATGAGAGAAAGTATTCGTCAAAAATGAATAACAATAGTTGACGAGGCGTCATTTAATAAAAGATAAATGAAGATGATATTTCTACTACTGATACTACTATTGTAAAAATATTAACGAATATGGCACCGAGTGAGATCAGCGAAGAATAGGGGGTAGGTTGTAAGGTTAGATTAGTCGTACACATTTTTCTTAATGGTCCTGTTTTCTTTAATATTAATATGAACACGCAATGTCCTCAACTATAACTACTATTGTTTGAATAAAGAGTAGTTCCCAAATGGATTCAATCTCTCAATTACAAAAGAACACACTAACCCTCTGTGCCAAAGAGACATATGAACTAGACAGGAATTAATTTTGAATATAAATCTTTTCTGTCTGACTTTCCAAATCTTTCTCATTTCGAACACTAAAACTCTTGTTATGCGTTCACAAATTAGAGAATCCTATGTTTATATTGGGAAAAAAACGTTTGCAAAGTCAAATTAAGTGTATATGGAAAGTTTACTTTAATTCACTTCTTCAGTTCAGGGGTGCATTGCGTCGTATCAAATATGAGATGAAAATTATCTAAATAATTGTATACAGCGTTTTTCAGTACAATTTTCGTGAGTGAGTAAAATTCTATAAGTTATTTGATGCAAAGGTCCCCGTAAGATTACACACATTTTATCAAAATTGGTTGAGTTTTATAAAAATTATTACAAAACTATCGTCGTCGATTTGTGTGAAAAAACAACTTACTCATAATACGAACAGAGCTCTAAACACGCTTGTCCGATTAAGTGAGATGTATTTTCTCTTTCATTTCCATCTTCTTTTATTCCCATATAACTGTTTCACCAATGAAATTATACTGATAACTAGCGATTCAAGATATATATATATATATATATATATATATATATATTTATATTTATATAAAAATATCGTGCTTCAACCCAATACAGAATTATGTATCATGTTTGTTGCCCGAAAGAAGAAAAAAAAGCTTCTTTTTCTGTTCCATTAACCGACTTGTTCCTATTCACTTGTCAACCAATGATCAAATCTCTTTGAAACATCATGAACACTGTCCTCGCCATTTTTACTCTTTCTTTTAGAATATAACGTCACGTGAATCGCAAGATAAGCGGAGGTGGGGAGGAGATAATCGTACTAAATCACGTCACCATTACTTGCGATAACGACGATGACAGTAACTGGAAACGCATTTTGGTAGCATTTCGTCTTTACAACAATCGTCACGAAATAGTGGATTATTTTGTCGGAGAGAACCAATCCACTTGGCTGACAGCACTGAAAGATCTGGTAATCAACAGGACCCCGTATATGCTGTGCATCAAGATCATACTTGATGGTAGACAGCTATGACCAACCAGGGCCAAGCTTATGATCATGACAACAGATCAATAAGTCCATAATCTGACACGTAGTAATTATTAGTAGTGAATTTTGATGTCAGTGACTATCTATATACCTTTCTCTCTCACTCACCGTTCTCACCATATTTCCCACTCATTCTCTTTCTTCCTCTTCTTCTTCTTCTCTATATTCAAGCTGTATTCTTCCTCGCTTTTTGTGTCCTCATTCCTCATTATATTATCTCTCTCTCTCTCTCTCTCTCTCTCTCTCTCTCTCTCTCTCTCTCTCTCTCTCTTTCTCTCTCTCTCTCTCTCTTCCTCGGCTCTCTCAACATATTATCTTTCTCTGCTCTCCCCATATTCTTTTTATTTTTCTCTCTCCTTCTTGGAGCGAGAAAAGGCAACAGTTTTCATCTATGATTATAAGTTTGTTGCTCATCCGAGTTGAATGACTCGAGCCGGAAGTTACTGACTGGTTTTACATCAGATAAGGGTCTCTAAACTGGTTGACATCGATCTCTAAGGGTCGATGAGACTATCCAAAGAGTTGATAAATGACTTGGGTCAAAAGGGGATCGATGAATGCCGGAAGGGGTCTATTGAACTTCTTTGGTCAAAAGCTGATATTCGTATGGGAAATAATAATAATAATAATAATAATAATAATAATAATAATAATAATAATGATAATAATAATAATAAATTGGTTGAAGCCCTGAGGAGACTTATTGTTACTCAGCCTTCAACAATGACCACTGGGCAACCGGTGTGAAACTGTAAACCGCAGTATTACTGTGGTCTATGAGAACTAGGAGAGAAGGGCTGGAGACTTGAGGAGACTTGCTGTCACTCAAACTCCAGCGGTAACCACCAGGCAACTGGTGTGAGATTGCAAAATAATAATAATAATAATAATAATAATAATAATAATAATAATAATAATAATAATAATAATAGAATACAACTTGCCAATACTCATTTCTGATTCATATATAATTAGTTTTTATTGTTTAATTATCACGTGAATTCATATACAACGGATTTGGTACGTATTTAGGAATAATTGGTACTTTTTAGACTGTGGTATTTGTACCTTTGATAAAATCATTTCACAATGTTATTTGATCCTAAATTGCCACCTTATGTTGTTTCGGACATGTTTCTGATTTTTTGTTAGTGACGCAACAAAAGGTGAGAGAAGTAACTTATCCATTGATCATACCTTATTCTAATTTTTGATTGATCACCCCTAACATAGCATGCTGCCAAAAGACGTTGGTTAGGCAACAGTTTCTATTGAGTGGCTAACCTGACCTTTTTTTGTAATCAAATTGAGAGCAAATCACGTGTCTTGAAATATTTATGCAGTGAGAACTTGACCGATATTTGATGTACGGGCATTTATGTGCGTGGAGGTGGGAGTGGCGCAATGGTTGACAGTGCAGACAATGAAATCGGCAAGTCAAGTTCAAACTTTGGCCCAGGTTGTTTATGATCACTTTGCAATAATGCTCCTAGGGAAAGTTATGAATCCATCTTTTTCTAGCCTTGGGAGGCAACCAGTCTGAAAGGAATAAATCAGGAGCTGGGTACCTTAAGAAGTCTAACACTCTATCCACACTCGTTCTGGTAGCTCCTGTGACAACACTGATGTTAAGTTGTGTAGATCCTTGCTCTCCCCTTGAACAACATCAGTGCATGAAGAGAGGAGACCTGCATGATGGGCGACCCCCTGTCTTCCATATAAACTTTCCCAGGATTGCGCCCAAGAGACACTGAAAGCAAGACTTTCTTGGTGCAGATCCAAAGTCTCTCGGTTTGAGGTATTTCACCGATTTATATGTTGATACGACCTAGTTTCTATTTCCGTTCATCTGTTCAAAACGAATGATGTCCAATTTTTTATATCATTTCAAACAATACTCTATGATAGGCACTATAAATAGATATCTCCTACACGTTAAGACACAAGGTTCCAATATTGGATAACTTAACGAGAATCAAACTCATTAGAAATGGTCTGCCACATCAACTTGGTAATCATCACACCATGACAAGTACATTAAACATTCATACAATTCTGCAATATGAATCTCTTGAAATAATATAATGAATAATCAGGTGTGCGCGTATACCTCGATATGTGGTCATACTAATTTTATATTAAGCTGACACAAGACTACTGTATAATTAGTTACGATTACTATGATTCTATCTTAGGCTGGCAGAAGGCTACAAGGCTATATCACCGAGAGGGGATTTTATATCCGCTGCTTTCCTTGTTGACTGTATTATTATATTAATCTTGGCTACTTGATTGTTGTATTCATTTGCATCCATGTTCTCTCATCGCATAAAATACAAAAAACGTCTGGTTAATTGAACTGTAGCTCCGGCTCATTATATGTCGCTCACGAACGAAGTCACTCTTCCCTCGGACCCTTGTTCACAACAGCTTTGACTTCTGCTCCAAGGAAGGAGCTCTTCTCAAAATGCGATATCCCGGAAAAGAATTGGCAGAAGTATCTCTATTTGCGCATTAAGTTATGTGCATGTGTTTTAGTAAACCTCGTTGTGGCGACATGTCTTTTAATCTTAATATGTTTGTATTTTTGCTGCTTCGCTCGTGTAAGCGACTTGTGCTTCCATAGAATCATTTCAATTGAACGATCGTTTAAAACAGATCTCTTCGCCTCTTATCAGAATCAATTGTAAAGGTCATTGGACTTGGGTACATTCACTGTTGTTTTTCCCTTTCTTTCTACACACGATAATATGTAATTGAAGGGAAATCAACTGTGTGAGCGAGAAGAGAGATTGACTCATGAAAAAGTGTTGTAACGCAGGTCCACGGGCAGATCCAGGATTTTAAGCATGGGAGATGCAATTTTTCTTTTAACCTCCATCTGTCCAATCAACATAATGATGTATTGTTTTTAAGGTTAATTCATGATTGCTCGGGGTTTGTTTTGTTTTTTTTGTTTATAAATTTTCTTTGTCAAAATATTTTTTTAGATCAATTGTGCTTTGCCTGAAAATGCAATGGGGTGGGAGCCTACCCTTTTGGAACCCTTCCGTTTGTATCTGTGCCTGCTGTCATTTTGAATGTGAGATGAACCTTCAGGGCACGGCAAGATTGGTTGATTGATCTGCAGTGGATTTCAGTCAATAGGGCCGCATCGAGGCCAACGATATTGGACCCAATAACCGGCTGTTCCGCTTAATGTAGAAACATCTTGTCTTTTTTTTCATGCACAAAACAATGTTTTTCTTCAAGTCAAAGAGAACAACTTGCATAACTAACGACAACTTGAGTTTTTTTTTCTACTTTTTTTCCTTCGTAAATTTGAGTTACAAGCTAAAAATATTTGAAAGTTGTTTTGAGAACTAAAAAATACATTATTAGTATTTCTACCAAGTTTACTTCCGAAAAATTCAGTAGTACTGCTGCTTGATCCAAATAAACAGCGCATTGGTCCAAATAAACAGCGCATTGGTCCAAATAAACAGTGAATTGGTCCAAATAAACAGCGCATTGGTCCAAATAAACAGAGTAAATCAATGATGATTATGCATGTTTGAAACAGTTCTTACAAGATGATGCCTACCGTGGAGCTGCTTCTAATAACTGTTGATCCAGCTACATCAAATGCATTCAACGAAAACGGTTGTCAGTGGAAAGGTCAGAAATTCAAAGGTCTGAAGGCAAAAGGCCAGAATGGTTGGAATAGTTTAGAGGAATACGAGGAAAAAATTGCACAAAAAAAAAACATGGGTAAACTGAGAGTGGGAAAATGTCAAGAATTATGTGCGTTTGGAGAGAGAAAGTGGGGAAGAGAATGGGAGCCGTAATAGTAGATAGATATATGAATATTAACGGAATAGATAGATAGATAGATAGATCGATAGATGGATGGATAGATAGATGGGCAGACGGACATTAGAGATTTGGATAGATAGATAGATAGATAGATAGATAGATAGATAGATAGATAAATAGACAGACATTAAAGATTTGGATAGATAAATAGATAGATATTAACTATCAATTAATTCGGACTGGTATGGAGAAATAGATAAATAGATATTAACCAACAGACTGGGGTAGATAGATAGATAGACAGACATTAAAGATTTGGATAGATAGATAGATAGATAGATATTAACTATCAATTAACTCGGACTGGGATGAAGAGATAGATAAATAGATATTAACCAACAGACTGGGGTAGATAGATAGATAGATAGATAGATAGATAGATAGATAGATAGATAGATGGATGGATGGATAGATAGATAGATGAATATTTCGAAACTTGGAGAAATAGATCGATATTTTACAGACTTATGTCGATAGATAGATAGATAGATAGATAGATAGATAGATAGATAGATAGATATTAACAGAGATATTTAGATATTTTACAGAGATAGATAGATATTTTACAGACTGGGGTAGATAGATAGATAGATAGATAGATAGATAGATACATACATACATACATACATACATACATACATACATACATATTATGCGACTTGGATAGATAGATAGATAGATAGATAGATAGATAGCCATTTATGCCAGTGCATACATTTGTACAAGTAGTCACGTACGTTCAAGTATTCAGACACACCATGCTCATTTTTTTATAAGAATAACGCTTTATTTTGAGAGTCAACTTCGATATTCATTGTAAAATCTATCGAAAAATTAATATCTATGATCTTCAATTTATTTCTCCTGCCTATTTATAGATCGAATCATTCAAATTAAAAATGGTCGCTGAAATCAGTCGCCTATTTAGTAAGTTAAGGTTATTAGAAACCGTCAACTACCGTGGTCACAAAAACTGCCAACATAGATTTCTACAGTTTCTAAGCTGGTCTGACTGGCTATGTATATATGTATCACGCGAATAGCCTGCAGCAAAGGAGATAGAAGGCTGAAAATTTTGACATTTTCGTCTTGATCTCTCAAAACCCTCTCTCTTAATTAGTTTTAAAGGGGCTAAATTTGCAGTGTAAATTTTATGCCTAATCGATCCCCTCAATTGCGACAGGCTTGTTTTTTCTTAAATCAAGCCTTTTTTTAGTGATCACTGCCCGACAGTAGACGAGAGTGGTAACTTATTTATTGATCCCCAAAACGGCATGTTACCAGAAGATGTTGTTTACGAGACGTTTTCTATTGAGTGAGTAACCAGACCGGTTCATTATTTTACTTCTTGATAAAATTCAAGTAGATTCTTCTTTTTTTCCAAACCCTTCTTTTTATCGTTCACTAATTTTTGTAATTATCGATAATATTTCAAGTAACTTGAGTCAGAAATATTCAAGCTTGGCTCAAAATCTTTGGGAAGATAATAAGTGTAATTATTGAGAGTTGATCATTTCAGTCAGCTAAGTGTATCACGATGTAATCAAGGTAACTCGGTGTTGTCCAGAAAGTAGTATCTATCAACGGAATTCAAATTAGTGAAACATTAATGATATCCATCACTTATGCTGATGAAGCAATCTCGATTAAGTAACAGCATGAATCCCTGTTAATATTCTCATACTTCAGTTAACCCAGACGAGCAAATGCACATTAACACGCGCACACACCCAAACAATGATAGATTGATAGAGAGATAAATAGATATGAACCAACCTGAAAAGATAGATGAATAAATAGATATTACCAGACTGAGATAGATAGATAGATAGATAGATAGATAGATAGATAGATATATAGATAGATAGATAGATAGATAGATAGATAGATTGATAGATATTAAGACACTGAGATGGATAGAGAGAGAGAAAGAGATATATTAACAGGTAGATAGATAGATAGACAGATAGATGGATAGATAGATAGATAGATAGATAGATAGATAGATAGATAGATATTAAGACACTGAGATGGATAGACAGAGAGAGAGAAAGAAATATATTAATAGATAGATAGATATATAGATAGATCGATATTAACAGACTGAGGTAGATAATAACAGATTGAGATAGATAGATAGATAGATAGAGAGAGAGAGAGAGAGAGAGAGAGAGACTGCGATGGATCGATCGATAGATAGATAGATAGATATTAATAGACTGAAGTAGATATTAACAGATTGAGATAGATAGAGAGATAGATAGATAGATAGATATTAACAAACTGAGATAGATAGATAGATAGTTAGTTAGTTAGTTAGTAAGTAAGTAAGTAAGTAAGTAAGTAAGTGAGTAAGTGAGTGAGTAAGTAAGTAGGTAAGTAGGTAAGTAACAGAGAGATAGAGAGAGATAAATATCAACAGGCTGATATAGATAGGGATAGATAGATAATTTTTGTACATGCTTCTCTGGAAGTAATCATTCTTCTTTATACACACATTGTGGTATTTTCTGTGTTTACTTCCACTTCGGCGGTACGAATGGAGTAACGGTTGACGGCGGAGACAATGATATCAAAGAGCTGGGTTCAATCTCCGAGGCTGCTTACCTTAATTTTGCTCTGATACCCTTGGGAAAGACTTTAATCCATCTCTCTTCCATGGGTTAAATAGCACATCAAGTGGAAGAAATCTAGAAGTCTAGAAGTACAAGTTTGAAATCAAAACCAAACAGGAGTGGATCGCCACTGACCTCTGAGCATTTACGCTGAAATTATCAAGTGCGCCCGTGCATATCCAAACCAAACCACTTTTTGTTAAGATTCGTCAGATCTCACTATCATGGACGTCACAAAGCCAATACTTTCTGAACTTGTCTGGTTCGCCACGTCATCTTATTTTTTGCCAGTCACGGTTTCGCATATGATCTCTTGGGATCCACATTGTGAGTTGTAATGTCCATCGGTTGCCTGACATTCTTGACACCTGACCTGCCCATTCTGTTTTGACCCCTGTTTGTTCTGTAGGATAATGTGCTGGTTCGTGATCTCTCCATGTGATTTTGAGCTCAATTTTCCAACGATCATTTTTTAATAGTTCACTAAATGAAACTAAAAACATTATCCATAGACAGTTTCTCCGGGCTTTAGCCCGTTTATCATTATTAAAAAAAGAAATAAATGCTTGGAGGGAACAGATTGTAGGTTGTGTTGAGCAGCTTGCAATAAGAGACGGGTAAAATAATTTTCTATCCGTCGCACGAAACTACGATCTGATGACTATCTCCGAAGTGTTGCCAATTTAGATATTTTATATTTAAATTTAGATCTTCTGCAAATTTGGATACTTTATATCTAAGTTTGTAAATCTATTACCAATTTAGATATTTACATCTGAATTCAGATCTACTGTCAATTTAGATATTTTATATCTAAATCATGATCTATAATGAGAAATATAAAAAGAATAGACAAAGAACTATATATTATTGATCTTTTATCGAGAATAAATAATCTACAAAGAAAATAGCTCGAACAGAATTAACAAAAATGCTTTGCTGCCAAGTAATATTCTTAACGACGATAAAGAAAAATTATGTCTGATTACCAACAGAAGAGGTGATCAACATCTTTTGGCAGCATGTCGTGTTGGGGGTGATCAATTGAAATTCGGAAAAAAGGATGATCAATGAATAAGTCACTGCTCTCGCATTTTGTAGGCGGTGATCACTAAAAAAAAGTTCGAATTTTCAAGGAAAAAAACACTGTGAACGCTGCCAGACACAAACTAAAGGACCAGTTCAGCATAAACTTACATTGTAAATGGACATCCAAAAAATATTTGAGGGAAATTTTCAAAGAACAAAAAAATGTTTTTTTTTCTGCACATCATGAGAACTGAATTTTAGGCTGTTAATTCCATTGGCACGGCTGTACTTGTGACACATACATAGTGAGCTAACCAGCCAGAATCACGTAAAAATTGAGGAGACCAATATTGAGATTTTTGGTAGACAGTGTCTAATAGATTAATACTCTGATCATTCTAGAATAAAACTCTAATAAACCGATTCCACTTCAGTAACTATTAAACCAAACAGCGAAATTTGCAATGATATTCTTTTGCTCTTCATTTCTGATAATCGTTTTTTGAACAAATCGATTTATGCTTACGTGCAACGAAAATGATAGAGGCTTACTTTTCCGATGTGTTCTTAACAAAAAATAATAAAGTTTCATTGATTGAATAGCAGAAATTAATCGCCTTTATCGAAATTAAAATCGCTGTATACCTTTTTTTTTCGGTGTTACTACTCTTTCTTCCCAAACGAACCGACTAACAAAAATAGAGTTTCGTCTCATTCAACTTCATCGGGGAAAATATTTCAAAAAAGTCTTTGATATTTTTTGGCATTAATGAAAATTCTTTATCTGGAATTATTTTTGGAATTTTCCCAAAACACAAAAAACTTGAATGGAAATCTGTGCGTTTTCTCATCAGTGTTATCAATAAAATCGTATCGGCTCGAAAATCAGATGAAATTCCATTATTTATGCAGACAAGTACCAACACCTTTGTTGTTCCTTCGGCCTTCTTCGATATTTTCTTAAGTTCTAAGATAGAATATCATCACAGACAACGTCCGCTTCTTGAAAGTTCGCTTTACGCCACCCTTTCCTTTTTTTAAGAAAAAAAAACGCAAAGTGAACATTGCATAACCAATATTTGGTGTTCTCAATATGGATTTAAGTAGATGGGAGCTAGTTTATATCATGTGCTGTTGTAAATCAGGCGATTCTACTGTTCTATTAAGTTATGATGCATAAAGTGTCAGACAAAAATGATTTATGAGTTGGTGCTATCAAGATGGAATTAAGGAGGTGTGTAATACATAAGAAACCCTCAATCAACACTACCACCAAAAACTGTCTACATAAGTTTCGTTAGTTTTCAGGTAGGTCTGTCTGACTGTCTGTCTGGCTATATATCACGCATACAAAACGCACCAATGAAGCTAAAGGGCAGAGAATTTCGACATTTACTCCTTATCTAGTCTAGAAAAAGGTTTGGTTTCTTTGAAATTACCCACCTAAATATGTTTCCAGTTTGGTTCAATTTGCAATATAAGTTTATACTAAATTGGTCCCTTCATTTGTTTTGTTTGTTTTTCATTCAGACTTTTCCATTGATCACTGCCCAACGAGAGGCGAGTGAAGAAGTATTCATTAATCACTTTTTTTCCAATTTTTTTAATTGATCACTGCCACACGACATGTTGTCGAAAGACGAGTAATGTGACGATTTTTATTGAGTAACTAGCCAGAATTGTCGTATCATTTGCTGTTATAAACAACATGGGGTTGGAAAATTCTATTCCAACTGAAAATGATTATTACAACTTTTGTATTGTGTAAATAATATATTTAAAAAAATAGTGTAAATGTATTTATTTATTTGAAGGAAACGGGTACTTGCCTATTTGAAACATAAATTTTCTTAGATATGTAAAACATGTCAGTTTTGCTCAGTTGGTAAAAGAGCCGCCAACTGATCACGGGACGGAAATGTTGATTTTACACATCGGCATTTGGCATTTGGAGAAGGTACAGCTACCGAGTTAATAATATAGAATTCTTTTCAAAAATTGTTCTAGCTTGTTTCACAGGATAAGCAAACAAAATGATGCTCGCCCAAATGGTATGTATTCTACCAACAAAGACAACATTAAGTAATGTTACATTAGCAAATGATACAATAAACAGCTACTTAAATTCATCTTTGTATCAGCAAATCATTAATGGTTATCAAAGGCGTAATAGCACGCACACGCACACTTATACATACATATAAACTGATATCATGTATATGTAAATATCACTATAAACTAATTATATATATATATGTTAGACAGTCTATGTCGGACAGAATAGAATGTGATAACTGTGAAGACAATTCATTTGAAAATATATCCCGTCCGGCACTGAAATTAACCGAGTAGCAAATCCAACAGCTGGACATGTAAATTAATAAAGAAAATGAGTGTCATCGATCCCATGTCCAACAGGGAACAGTCTTAATGCAATTCTGCTCCACCAACTCCGCTAACAACGCTTTTGGTGAGTAGGAGTCTAAAATGGCGCACTCACATCACACATCTCCCAGCTCCCAGGTTGTAGGCATAAATATTCACATATATATATATATGTATATATATATATATATATGTGTGTGTGTGTGTGTGTCTGTGTCTGTGTGCTCCCCTGTTTTACCCACAGTATGTATCTATCATTAAGATGGACAGTTTATGTCTGACAAACCGCAGAGTAGAGACATGGGTGGTTTAAGTGCCCTATTTTATACTCCTGCATACCGAAAACGTTGTTATGGGATTACGATTAATTTTAAGATGTAACCACTGTCGCATTGAAATCGTCAAGTTGAAGGTAAGTCTTTGGCAATAAGATATTTTACAATGATTGGTGCAGAAACGTCAAGAAATATGTAGCGTCAACTAAACTAAAACCGCACATAAACTTCAATTTTATGTACCCCAGAAAATCTGTCCGTTACCAATTGATGCAGAATGAAAATGCGACTATTATTTCAAAACAACGTTGTTCGAACAGCATTTATGTTTACATAACGTTGTTTTGAGATAATATTCAAATTTTAGAACCAGCCTTCAAACATATCGTCGTAGAATGGAGAAATAATCTCTGTTTGCAGAATATTGTTTTGAAAGCTTCAGTACTTTTCCTCCCCGATCTTAACCCTTTCAAGATGAAGAAAATACCTTCGATTTTGACACTTGGAAGTGAAAAAGAAAAGTTCCTTAGATTTTGCCCACTTAAATTTGAAAAAGATATTCCCCACATTTTTTATCCCTAACACTGAAAAAATATTCCTTCTTGATTTTGGCCCCGATAAAATAGAAATGAACGCTCTATCTCAATTTCGCCCCCCACCTAAAAATTTCCAAAAGAAATCTCCCTCTGCGATTCTGACCATTTAAAATTCATAATGATAGTTCCCCTCCAGTCTAGTCCCTCAAAATCGAAAAAGAACTTTCCTCTCGATTTGCCCTTGAAAAGTAAAAAAAAATACTCTCCGTCGATTTTGATACCTAAAAATAGAAAGGAAAATTTTAATACTCGACTTTGACCTTTGAAAATGAAAAATGGAGGTCCCCCTTCGATTTTGTTTGCAAAGTGAAATAAATCTTCCCCTCGATTTTGATCCCAAAAATTGGGAAGAAATTTTGACCCTAGAAAATCAAATCCCTCAATTTTGACTCCTAAAAATGAAAAGTATCACAGTAGATCTTGATACCTAGAAACAAAATACTTGTTCCGTTTCAAAATGAAGAAAAAATGAAAGTTACTCCAAAACTACTGTTGTCTCTCAAATCAAAAGAACCTCGCCTCAAAATTGAGCTGCTCTTTTGAAAAACGTGTACATAGTTTCTCGTGCGAACACAATTATCATTGTGAATGGAAAAAAAACTGTTTGCAGAGCGTTGTTTTGAAAGCCTCACTTCTCTTCTTTTTAACTCACTCGTAAAAAAATTCCCTCTCTCTATTCCATTTCAAACTCATTACATATGTGAATTGCGTTGTATTTACGTCATTTTTGGGTTGTAACAAGATATGTGTTCATTCCAGCATAAGTTCTTATTGCAGAGAAAGCGTCACCCGTAAATTAAGTAAGAAAGCTTCGAATCGAAAAGCATTTTAGATAAGACAGACGGTGGAGGAAATGCAGGAAGTGAAAAATACAACATAAGCTCGATAACCATTATTGATTTAGCTAAAGCAGGGAAAACTGCATGAACTTATTGGCATATAGTCATCTTGGTAAGGTAAATAAATACCATTGTCACTTTTTTCTGCATATGTTTGCTTGTCTGTAGCGCTGTTCCAAACTGATATATAAAATCAAGAAACATCCATACTACGGTCACTAAGTGACCACGATTCGATCGACTGACATAGACAAATGATGTACACATGAACTACAGCCAGGGATATTATCATCAAGTTACATTAAATATCAATGCAGTGAAAGTTGCTCGACAGACGGCCTAATTTTTTAAAGAAAGAAACGAAAATATGTTACCGGAAATCATTGATCACTTTGACAAGCAAATCACCGATGGATTGATTAGGCATTCAATTGGCTACATTTACAAAATATTCATTAATTTGAGATTTAATTTCAATAATTTAATATTTCATTACTATCATCGTATTCACTCGAGTACTATGCAATCTTAAATATAATGCAACTCCTATTTTTGTAGCTAAGAATCAGTAATATATTTTTTTCTCTTATAGCAGCAAATTTAAAAACATATTTTTTTTTTAGATAAAACCCAAACACTGAAACATAGTTCTTACTTTTACTCAGTAACTTTGGTTGGAATTTACCAAAAGATCCAAATTAGAAACTGTCAACCAAAACTGTCACAAAAATTGTCAACATAAGCTGGTCTGTCTAGCCGGCTGGTTGGCTATGTGTGTATCACGCGTATAGGCTGTGCCAGAGAAGTTGGGGTATAGAAATTTGAACTTTCACTCTTTATTATGCCAAGAAAAACGTTTTTGTTGTTGTTGTTTGTTTTGTTTTTGCTTTTGTTTTTGTTTTTTGTATTTTTTCATTATCCCCCGAAACTAAGTTTTTCGTGGGTGTTCAATTTGCGATGCAGGTTTATGCTAAATTGATCTTTTAGTTTGTGTCTGCATGTTTTTTGAAAATGAAGATTGTTAGAGGTCATTGTCCAAAAAAGGCGAGAGAAGTAACTTATCCATTGATCACCCGTTTTTCCCTTTTTAATTGATCACCCCCAACATAGTACGCTGCCGAAAGATATAGGTCGCGCGACGGTTTCAATTGAATTAATAAACAGAACTATTCAATGTATTTGATGGTTTGTTGCCACGATACAGTAGGGATGTCACTTATCATTTTTGACGGGTTCTCCGCTAATAAATATGTAATCTCCATCAAATAAGTGTTATGAATGTTTCCTAATGTACGTCTGTCTTTTTTTGTAGGACGGCTATATTGCTCCGACTGTTCGCTCTTTTGTTGCTATGAACACGAATTTCACCATTTTAAGTAACCTGCCTTTACGAGAGGGACCAATTGAAGACACGCTGAATAATACCAAAATTTATGACATGGCCGTCGTTAAAGACATTGTATCTTTGCTCAAACAAATTACGTTTAGTATTAACCGACGACCGAATACAGAAGACATGAGAGTGAAAATTGCCAAGAAATTACGAAGGGTAAATATAATTTTTTTTCTCTCTCTCTTTGTTGTTTTTGACGAAAATGAATATGCTGGCTCCATTTACATCCAATAGAATCAGAGGAATAGTTATAACCTACAAATTTGAACCTCCACCAAAGTTAGAAAAAATACTTCTCGGCAAGAGTAGCAACTGCAATGGAATAATTCGAGTGAAAAGACGATCACATCCGAGATATCAACATTTTCAGAAATAGTCTTAATTCTGATGTCGGCTGTACCAAATTCTCATATTAGTTTAATCCTTTCTCAACTGAAACTGATTTATGATGCAATTAACTGCTGTCAGGAAAGTCAGTTTCTAGTAAATTCAAGTACACTCAAGTACATTCAAATACATAGCGAATCTTTGCTTTTAATTATCGTACATCCTCGTGTTAAAGACAAAATGCAAGTGAAAGCTATTAATCAATTTTTTTACAATGTTAAATGTATCAATCAGTTGTTGAATAGAATCAAAATCCCAGTTCCCGAACTGATGTTGATCTTATTTAGCTTGGGGCTTTTTATAATATCTTAAGTGCCTCAAGAATCTTTTTTTACAATTAATGTTCTACATTGTACATAGGATATTTTCTTGCACGTATTTATAACTTAGAGGTGTCCGGAAGAGGTGTCCGATTATCTGATTGAATGATTGTCTGTCATACTATAAACTCCTGCGAAACATAAGGTAAGCCAAACAAAAATTGCCATGCGGGCTTCAGAGGCACAGGAAAATGTTTTAAAGTGAATAGTTTGGAGGAAAACGAATTCATTTCATTTATTTACTATGTAAATATAATACCAAAGTGGGACCTTACTTTCCGTCCATATACCCTTTTTTCTCATTTTTTATGTTCATATGTAAATTCTTTAATAGAAGTGAAGGGAAATAACCCCGTCCCTTAGGGGTCAAAAGTGAAAAAACTTTTTCCGGCAAGGGTCAAAAATGATTGTAGATTTTTTTTGCTCTTTTGACTTCTGTACTCTCATATATATATATATATATATATATATATATATATATATATATATATATATATATATATACTAAGCATCCTTTCAGAGATGACCCCTAGATCCAGTTCATGCCCCTTGACAAAATGAATAACCCCATACCACTCACTACCACACTCACAACATTCTCACCATATTCGCTAAAACTAGAATAAAAAAACATAGATAATCATTCGCCTAATGAGGCCCGGAGAGGGCAGAAACATGAGCTAGTTTGTGTAGCGAATCCACAATCTACTATTTATTTATACATATATATATATATATATATATATATAGAGAGAGAGAGAGAGAGAGAGAGAGAGAGAGAGAGACAAACGGACACAGACAGACAGACAGATGGACAGAAAGAGAGCGAGAGAGAGGTGTGCAGCTAGTGAATATTATTTATAAAGTATATGAGAGCCTTCACTTCTGACCCTTTAATGTGGAAAAACTTCCCCTTCACCTCTGAACCCTAGAAGCAGGGGGAAGTTTACCTATTTTTTTACTCTTCAAGGCTGGCGTACTCTCCCATTACTACCGCTGTAGGGAAAAGTCTGTAGGAAAAAGTGTCTGTTGTCTTTAAATCCTTTGGAGAGGGAAGTGTGTGCCTACACATTTTACACCTTTAAGATTGAAAAGGTCTCTCTTCAATTTTGACTCTTTTAGGTAGGTAAAAAATGTTAAAAAATAGTCTCTGCTCTGCATTACTATTGACTCTTTGAAAGGAGGAAAAGTTTCCCTTTACTCATTTCACTGTAAAAGAAAGGAGAAGTTTTCCTTCAACTTTGATCTTTTAAAGCTGAAAACATCACTTTCGAACTTCAAGTAGGCAAGAGAGCTTCCTCCTCACTCTTGACCCCTTGAAGGTTGAAAAGTACAACGTCATATTCCACTCTTTAAAGGGATGAAGAAGTTACCATTTATTTTGACATCTAAAAGGAGCAAAAATTCTACTGTCTAAAACCTTTTAAGATATGTTATATATATACATATACGTACATATATATATATATGAGAATAGATTAAAGGAGCAAAAAATCTACCGTCACTCTTGACCCAGTGCAAGGAAGGAAAAGTCTCCTTTTTGGCCCTTTAAGGTGGAGTAGTTTCCCATCACTTCGGACACATTTATAAACATATAAAAAGAGAAAATACGCATGTGGGCGGAAAGTATGTGCCATTTTCGTTTTATAGTTATGTGGTAAATAGAACCGATACTAAACCCTTCAAAACGGCTTTTTCTAAATTTTTTTTTCCAAATTTCCCCTATATCTATCATGGCTATTTTGGTAGACTGTCCATATGTTTAGAGAAAACAATGAAGATTTCACGTACCTAAAGGAGTCAACAATGAAGAGAGATGGTAAAAATCGCAGGAACACTTTTCTCTCTACAAATAGTCAAAAGTGAATCGAGACTTCTCCATGAGTCGATAGTAATTGGAGAGTATCCTAGCCTTAAGGGCTTACAAACGAAGAGTGATTTTCCCCTACTTTAAGAGTCAGAGGGCTGAGGCATAACTGAGGTAGGGTGTGGGGTCTGATCCATTTGAAACTCATCAGCTTGACCATAATGAAATAACAACGTAAATTAAGGAATAAGTTAACGAGAGTATAAAAATAGAGTAAATGAATAATTCATACTAAAATAAATAGATTTTTATTAATGTCAGGGGAATTGGGTAACCAAAAGAGATGGATCAAATCTTTGTAAGTGTGAAAGGTCATTGTATTGACTGGAACCAGGGAAAGGGGAAAACATTTGGCTCTGGTCTATTTGACTGATAGTGAGTTGGGCAGATGGGAGATCGAATATGGAATGCTCAGTAAAAAATTATCTAAGTATATTAATGGGATAGCCCATTGAGATGTTACCACTTGCTAGAAAGTGATTTTGTTTCGTTTCAACCTTGTATATAAGAATACTTTATAGAATAATCTAAAAAAAAACAAATTGATTGAAGCAAGATGGTATACTGCTTTGGAAAGTTAACTTCAAGATTAGTGGAAATATTTTTCGGTAGAATATAATGGTACAGAATCAAGAAGGTTCTGTGTAATTAATATTCTTAAAGGTTTAATATTCTTATGGGTGAACATTCAATACAGGTGACACGAACAGCGAGTCCCGTCCGTTGTTATGCTTATTAACCCTTCATCGTTGAATATGTTTTTGGGGTAATTTACATAAGTAAGCTCTGTTTCAAAATATGAAATGAGGTGCAGTATGAAATAACGTCCAATAATGTACAATATATTCAGATAATGCCCAAACAAACTACATGTATGACATTACCTATATATTAAAATCATATCTGAAAGGGAGGTGGTGATCAACCCTGCTAGGTGTCATCTTAATATAACTGTTATGTATTTTAAATCCCCGAAACAGGTACATAGTAAACAACTGATGGTCCCAATAGGTGAAAATTCACAGATACTTCCATAGTAACGAAGTATACATAAAGCATAAAAACATTGAAGAAAAATATATAAATTATATTAACAGATATTGGGAAATAAATGACTTAAGTGAAAGAAAAAAATTGAACAAGTTTCTAGATGTTCATCGTTTAAAGCTGTAAAGCTTCCTAGACAGTACATATATATGTGTGTGTATGTTTGTGTGTGTATTTATTAGACTTACCTGGTACGGGAATCAATGGCTTCTGTCGTGGTATGGCTTTGTATATGCAATGAAAGGCCATGTCAAAGTTGCTCCGGGCTCGTCCTGAGATCCAGTAAAGCTTGCTCGAATGTCTCAGCGACACTAATGCAGAGACAAGAGCCAGGACCCAACCGAGCTAAGACTCAACCCTAAATTTGCCGTCGTGGGGAAGCAAGTAAACAACCTGGCTAGCATGTTTATATCAGTGGTGTACCGTCAGCATCAAAGCAATATGGCGTTTTTGCTCTATTGAGTAAAACTAATCTTTTTTTTCTTCTCTTTCCTCAGATAAAAATGGATGGCAATACTGGTCATGTTCAGTTAAGCCAAAAAGGGAAAAGGAAAAATGTCAATTTATATTTTACTGCCATTTTTGGAGAAATGACCCAAGAGGTAAGTGAACGCAAATTCGATTGATATTTTCTTTCGTTATTTTTCATATTATTTCCCATCGGCGTGCATCTCGTCCAACTTATTATATATTCAATATTTCACTTATAGCATTATTATCTATGATGTAAAAAATATTTCATGTGCAACAACATAATAATAATGATGGTGATGGTGCCTTTCTCTTGCAGATTGCTATTTGGAATGCAAGCAGTTCGGAACATTTTCAAGTCTGTCCTCGAAAGATTTATCCAAACATGACGTATACGTTTCCTTTGAAGGGACGTCGTGTTCAAGTCGTCACTATTCTGGTAAGAACAGTTTTATAGAATTTATATTATAATTATTTGCACACCGTAATCATTATTATTATTATTATTATTGTTATTATTATTATTATTATTATTATTTGCAATCTATGGTAACCGCTGGAGTTTGAGTGACAGCAAGTCTCCTCAAGTCTCCAGCCCTTCTCTCCTAGTACTCACAGGTCGCAGTAATACTGCGGTGTACAGTTTCTCACAGGTCGTCCATGGTCATTGCTGAAGGCTGAGTGACAATAAGTCTCCTCAGGTCTTCAACCAACATCTCTACTCTCTTTCGCCTATCATGTCAGTGCTGCAGTTTGCATCTCCACTTTCATTTCCCTTCCTCTGTTAGGGCATTGCTAACATTTAGTGTTGCAGCCTTTATATTTCTAGCACTTTCCTCAGTATCAGTGCAGTTCCCAGTAGTGCTGTGGTCTGTACGGTCTCAATCCTTCCCCTAATCCCGATCTCCTCCAGTCTCACCCTCAGCGTTTTGGGGACAGTTCCTAGTGCGCCCACTATGACCGGTACTACCCTGGTTTTCATGATACCTGGTGGTCACTGCTGGAGACTGAGTGACAAAAAGTCTCCAGGCTTCTTCTACACATTGTCACAGTCCAAAGCAATGCTGTGAATTAATGTTTCACACCAGTTCCTTTAGAATTTTCGCTGGAGACTGAGTGACAATAAGTTTCCTCAAGTCTCCAGCCCTTCTCTCATATCGTCCTTACCTATAACAGCAGTACTATGGCTTGTACAGCCTCCACAATGTTCTTTCCTTGGCTGTTAGGCCATTTCTACCAGCTGGAGGTTGTATATTTCCCGTACTCTCTTCAGTATTGTTGCAGTCCCTTGTAGTGCTGTTATCTTTATAGTTCAAATCCTTCCTTTAATCCCCAGTTCATCCAATCTCGTTTTCAGTGTCTTTGGTACGATTCCAAGACTTTTATGTTTCACGCTTTCTTTAGTTTCCTTCCCAGGTCCTGGTATTTCTCCCGAGGTCTTCACTCTTTCGTATTTGTTCTGTGACCCGTTGGCAGGACCACGTCTATCATCTGGCAATTTCTCCTCCCTTTGTCCATGATATCCAAGTTTTGTCTTCTCGGTAAGACGGGGTGGTCACTTTGGGTGTCAAAGTGTCAGAGTAATTTATGGCTTTCATTTTCCAGGGTTGTCCCCAGTTTGTGCTGATACTACTTCGAATGGTTGAATCCCATTCATCCTCTCAGTTCCCAGGGTATCAATGATAGTACCTCGTCGCATCTGTTTTTGTACTCTTCCTAGGCTAGTTGACTACATTAACTGGTTATGTGGTTTACAGTTGCATCCCCATTTCCTCATTCTCCTCGATATAATTAGTCCTGATGCATTTGTTTTGGGCTGCTATGATGAGCAATTCAGTTTCTCTCTTCAGGTTTCTTTGCATAGCCATGTTCACTATCTTTCGTCTGCGACATCTGTTATATTATTATTATTCACTTCAGTTGCCTGGTGGTCACCGCTGGCGACTGAGTGATAGAAAATCTCCTCTCATATCGTCATCACCTATCACAGCAGCGCTGTGGTTTGTACTGTCTCTACCGTGCCCTTTTCTTAGCTTTTAGACCATAGCTAACAACTGGGGACCATAGATCTCATATTTTCAGAATTCTCAGTATCCATGCAGACCCTAGTAGTGCTGTGGTCTGCATATTCAATCCTTCGTCTTACCTCCTGTTCCTCCAATATCGATTTCAGTGTCTTTGGTACGTTTATTATCATTATTAAAGTATAGTGTCACTAGTATGCTATTATTAATGACTTAGGTGAGAGCAGACGGCTCAAGGAATATTTGGTGCTTATTCCTCACATTTTCTCATGGAAACGACTCTGGACTTAGAAATAGACATGGAATTGTCTTTCTTGGATATACGACAATCCATGCCTAATTCAAATTCACATATAAACTGGATGGGACTCAGTAGACTGAAATTGCTTTATTCTCCACGTTAGAGTATTTTAACAGTATTACGCTAACAAAAATTACACCATGATGTGCTGTTTTGCCGTGTTACAGTAACAAGCACAGAAACAGCCGTACAGAAATCGGATCCTTATAATAAAGATTGTGTAGTCATATCAACTGGAAATTGGCAAGAAGCTGGAATCAACCTATTGTGAATTAATCAATGCAAGCCGGAAATTAATTAAACGAAATGCACACATACAAAATCCGTCATATCCCCTTCCCGCCTTTTACGATTTAACCCTGAGTGTAGAAAACAAAGGAAACCTTGAAGTTATCCAGGGGGTTAAGGAGAAGTGATGAGGGAATGAGCGAGAATCAAAGACTTCTAACGTTTTCTCAGCCGCTGTGATAATGAGAAATGTTGCATGGGACTCGTTCCCTCAATATCTCTCGAAGAAAAAGAAAAACAAAGCTGTTTTCAATTTAGTAAAATATAATGTGACGTTCAAATTTTATTTTGTTTTTCTTTGCAGAACATGCAATTACCTATTTAAAAGATGTTTTACACCTGGATTATGATTGACGAAGATGTACAATGTATTGAAAATATTCTGTTTTGTTTCATCATACTATATTCCTAAAGATTAGGTATAGTCTTCGAAAATTGCTTCCTTTTAGGGCAAGTTTTCTATTAGTACAGATAAAGTGTATGACGGGACAAAAATAGTTGCCGTCTTCTTCCTGTGACACAATGCAGGGTCGTTAGTATTTTGTTCCAAAAAATTAAATATGTAGAATAAAAACATCCATATGCAATACAGTATGATAATACTCTATATAAGATAACAAACTGCATTGATGATTTCATCATGTGTGCGTCAAGAGTGAGATACCCACGTGGAACCCACCATCTTCAGGTTGGATTTGGAATCAGAATTGTTTCTCCACAGCTGTTTGCCAATTCATTTGTCCTATTCTTGAGGATTGAACTTGTTAAAGTTGCCACAATCATAAGTTTGTTAACCATTACTACATTGATTATGAAACTAAGAATTTCCCGTAACTTCTGAAATGTCCTGGGAATCTCACTGTAACAAGACGTCGATTAAAGAAATAGTTTTTCAACTCTACAGTTTTGTCTTCCTCTCCAAGAGAAGCACAATATTTATTAAAATCTTGAAAGAGAAGCTAAAAACGTCACTAAATCATACTTAATTACTAGCATTATTTTCTTTCCCTTTTCGTTTTATGGCGTTAGGGCATATTAACGGTGTTGCACTACCAAAAATCTCACTGTGATAAGCAGTTTCTGCTGTGTACTGAACATAAAAAACAAAAATACAGGAATTGGATCATTTAGATATCGATATTCTGAAAGATTATCGGAATATTAACAAATTGCCTTCGATTATTGTTGGTTAATCGAATATCAATTACCTAGAAGCATGTTTTCGGAAGCAACCTGCATCGATCATTTTTTTTTCAATTCTCTGATAAACAGAAATTTGCATAGAACTGTGGTTAAATCTGAAATCGGTTATAATAATTGTGAACTGAATAGAACACCAGGTCTGGTTTGTCACCCATTAGAAAACAATCGAGTTACCAACATCTTTTGGCAGCAAGCTGTGTCGGGGTGATCAATAGAAATGGAAAAGGGGATGATCAATGAATATATTACTCCTGTCACGTGAATTCTACTGGACACAAACTAAAGGACCAATTAAGAATATTGAAACCCCTACAAATAGCCTTTTTCGGGGAAGGGGATAAAAAAAATATTTTCAAAAAACTGTTCCTCTAGACACAAGAAACGGTAAATGTTGGGAGTTTCTGCGTGCGACAGATAGATAGATAGATAGATAGATAGATAGATAGATAGATAGATAGATAGATAGAGATTAACAATCGGACTGGGATGTAGAGATAGATATATAAATAGATATTAACCAAGAGACTGGAATATACATATATATATATATATATATATATATATATATATATATATATATAGAGAGAGAGAGAGAGAGAGAGAGAGAGAGAGAGAGAGAAAGAATAATAAACTGGGATAGATAGATAGATTGATAGATAGATATTAACTAACTGGGGTAGATAGACAGAGAGAGAGATGTATTAATAAACTGGAGTAGATAGATAGATAGATAGATAGATAGATAGATAGATAGATATTAACAAACTGGGGTAGATAGAGAGAGAGAGAGAGAGAGAAAGAGAGAGAGAGAGAGAGAGAGATTAACAAACTGGAGTAGATAGATAGATAGATAGATAGATAGATAGACCAACATTTAAGAAACTAATGTTGACAGTTTTGGTGACAGTTTAAGCTGGAAGCTTCCAATAAACTTCCTCAGTTCTTGTATCCTCAATTGGAATTATTAATCAAATCTGCAATGATATTACGCCGTTAATTATTTTCCCGAGGAAGAATTGATATAATTTAATAATAAGTGCTAATGAGCATAATCGGCGTTGGCAAGAAATTTGAAGTAATTAGGAAATGCTAGTTATAATTACAACTTTTGATCATTCTTATAAGTATTTCTGATATCTACATATCATGAATATTCAAATATATCATTATGACTCTGGCTAATGATAAAACCATGATATATACAAAATGTTATGTATATTGAAATAGAAATTGAATATATATATATGTGTGTGTGTGTGTGTGTGTGTGCGTGTGTGTGCGCGTGTAAAATATATATACACAAAGAATATATGTGCCATATATATTCATAAATCAATATTCATGTAAGTTTCAAAATCTTACATACATATACAATATATTCACATTATAAATATTATGTAATCGTTTATATAATAAAATGAAAGATATTTGTATACATATATATGTGTGTGTGTGTGTTTGTGTTTGTGTGTGTGTGTGTGTAATTTAAACATATATAATATAATGATATACACAATCTATATTGAAATTTGGTTTCGTCTAAAGTATATAGTCAAGGCTATTTTAGAAAGATATATATGATTGATGGAAGTGAGATGGTGTAAGATGTGAATTTTCTCGTCAAAGGTTGAGGATCTTAAAATATTTTTATCAAATTTTTCGGTTTGATGGTAGAAAATCAACACAAAGAAGTTTTTTTCTGTATAACTAGTATTCTTAAAGATGATACCATATGTTGATTTGCATGTCCGAGAGTAAAATCGACGCAGCGGATTTAATATTCACATGGGTGAACACTCAATAGAGATGACACGAAAAATGAGTCACCTCTGCTGTTATACTTATTGATTCCTCATCGTCAAATACATTTTTGGGTAACGCAAGTAATTTTTTTGTTTCAAAAACCTAAATATGTTGTATAAAAACATCCATATACAATATAGTATAATAATGCTCTATATAAAATAATACATAATACTACATTATAACACAACCCTGAAAATAATAAAATTAAGCACTGTATCAAAATCATTTTTACATGATTTCCTTCCTTGCTTATGCGTTTCATATGATGTTGTGTAGGACTTACATTGATCAAACAATATACTGTGAAACTTTCAGATCAAAATCTAACTAATAACTATGTGTCAAACTTATTGATCTACTTTTAAGGAATCATATATATATATATATATATATATATATATATATATATATATATATATATATATAATGTGGTAATGTATGTACGTAAACTTATAATTCGAGAACCACGCTCCAAACACAAAAAATAGAACTATAGTCAGGGTCAGTATGTTTCAATCTATGTTCAGAACATATTTTTGGTCAGATAAAAAAAAATTATATATTTAACAGATTCTTAACACATTTTTTGCATTTTTTTGCATCAGCAATTTATCCAGCCGCCGTCAGTGTTTTGAATGACTGGCTTTTTCCCAGACTTTGGGGAGATGACCATTTACAAATATCCAATGCCTGTAGCTACCCCCCATCTGGGAAAGGGATTCGCAGGATGTAGCCGGAAACCATACAATAGGACAGGTTTTCAGCTAACTTATGTATAAATGTATTCATAGATGTGTGTTTATGTAATTATATCAAAACGTAACGTTACATATTTAAAAAATATATATTTTATACACATGAATTATTAAATAATTCAACAATATAATCACCAATGAATTCTACAATATGAATTGAGTAATAAAATGATAAAAGATTTATGATGGTCACTTTTTAATAATCAATTTCTATCCATGAGTAATTTTTGCTCTTGTTTTTTTTTTGTTTGTTTGTTTGTTTGTTTGGGTTTTTTTGCTCGATTATCCTCCGACAGTGAGTAAAATGTAAAATAGGGAACAAGTTGCAATAAAAAGTAACTAATAAAATCAAGGTGAAGGTAGAAAGTTGTTCATATTATTTGAATACCAAATGATCTACAATACTTCATCTAATAAAGACCAGAAACTTATGAGTTGAAAGAAGATGAATTTTGAAGAGGTTTAAAATATTGTAACAATGTAATGCTTTTTGTTTAAGGATATAAAATTCTAAGATTATTAAGAATGTTTCCGAATTATTTATTATTTTAACAAGAATGTGATAATTGCGCTTTTTAACTGCCACTCCCTTAAGTTATTTTTTTATCACCTATAAGTGTCACCCCTTCGTTATGTCACTTGTTTGATACGGTATTGACGTCAGCTCTTTGAACGTCAACTCTTCACTCAATACCTCTTCTCTAACTAATCATTACTTTTTCTTATTTTGTTGTAGGAAAAACCATTCACTATGTACAAAGTAGACCATCACAAACGCTCAGGTAATGACCGCTTCCGAGGTTTTGCTGTCGATTTGATGGACGTTGTCTCCAAGCGGTTGGGATTCACCTATGACCTCTACCTCGTTCGGGATGGCAAATTTGGCTCCAAGACAGATTCTGGAGAATGGAACGGAATGCTGGGGGAAATACTTGCCGGGGTACGTAAATATTGCTCTTCTTGGGCAAATACTTACTGGGGTACGTAAATATTGCTCTTCTTGGGCAAATACTTGCTGGGGTACGTTAATATTGCTCTTCTTGGGCAAATACATGCTGGGTATGTAAATACTGCTCTTCTGGGGCAAATACTTGCTGGAGTACGTAAATATTGCTCTTCTTGGGCAAATACTTGCTGGGGTACGTTAATATTGCTCTTCTTGGGCAAATACATGCTGGGTATGTAAATACTGCTCTTCTGGGGCAAATACTTGCCGGGGTACGTAAATACTGCTCTTCTGGGGCAAATACTTGCCGGAGTACGTAAATATTGCTCTTCTTGGGCAAATACTTGCTGGGGTATGTAAATATTGCTCTTCTTGGGCAAATACTTGCTGGGGTACGTTAATATTGCTCTTCTTGTGCAAATACATGCTGGGTATGTAAATACTGCTCTTCTGGGGCAAATACATGCTGGGGTATGTAAATACTGCTCTTCTGGGGCAAATACTTGCTGGGGTACGTCAATATTGCTCTTCTTGGGCAAATACATGCTGGGTATGTAAATACTGCTCTTCTGGGACAAATACTTGCTGGGGTACGTAAATATTGCTCTTCTTGGGCAAATACTTGCTGGGGTATGTAAATACTGCTCTTCTGGGGCAAATACTTGCTGGGGTACGTAAATATTGCTGTTCAGGGGGAAAACATTATTTGAATGATATGAACAATCACAGCAAAAGTTGTATGTCTTTTATGTCAACTTCGTCCATTTTGTTGTTACGCATGAAATGTCGTTTTCTTACATCTAAGAGAATGATACTGAAAGTAACAGAGTTACTAGTGTAATAGCATTTTCTTGGAGCAGTAGTTTCGAAACAAGGGTTCGAAGATACCTTGGGATCAGGGATATAATGTTCGAGGGTCAATGGTAGTGTTTTCTCTAAACCTGACATAATGACTTTTGGGGCTGTGAGACATTCTAATCCATCGCATATCTATCAAAAAAATAATTGTTGTAAAGAAATCTCAACCATATATTTGAATTTGAATTAATGTAATTCATTTAGAATAGATATCATTTTAAAAAGGTCAAAATTCGTTTACTACTGCACTTCATACGTTATGCTTGAAATGCTTAAAATAGGTTTCTGCCAGAATATTTACTTCATAGAAGAGATCTTTGAGTTTTCAAATTTTTGAAACTATTGATCCAGCGGTACAATTCGTTGTAATTGGAAGTTTTTGAGTACTTAATAGTAATGGTGACTACACAAGGAAATTAGATTATATTCAAGTAAGATTTCCAGTTCAGGCACAATGCTGCTCAAGCAGTTGATAACACCATCAAAACATTTGGAAGGAACACTACCAGAAATGCAAACAGTTCAATATCTGGAAATATAGATACCAATCATAAACCCCAAGAGAGGATCCAAACTGATCCTAATGAAAAGACTTTTGGATTTGAGCAGCGACCATATAGAGTCATCTAATGTTAATAAGAAAGTCTTAAAAATTGGAGAAATGGGCCACACATGAACTGAATGAAATGCTCCATGACAGTTCCTGAGACACCATAATTCTTAGCTAATTTTTCTAAGGTTAGAGAATTGGGGTATGAAGTCTTGCTGTATTCTTCATATTTACCTGACATTTCTTGAACAGATTACCATATCTTCAAGCATTTCGTATACAACGTAACAAAAACGTTCAATGGAAAAAATAATTTGTTCTTCAATTGAATTTTGACCTCTAAACGTAATGAATTTCATAGAGATGGAATATTATCTCTAAAGGATCATAGGGAGAATGGTTATTGATTTAAAATGATCGTATTTTCTTGTAATATCGACTGTTTTGTCGGAGTCGTTTATATGATCTTTCATTTTGATCTTTGAAAAATGATACGTTATACGTAACAACCAAATAGTTTATTGTAGCTCAACGCTTTTGTTCATTTTCTTTCTTTTACGGATCTGTTTCCAGAATGCCACGATGACCATTGCACCATTGAGTATCAACTCTCAACGCGAGGAGGCAGTGGATTTCACTAAACCTTTTATGACCCGCTACATCAGTGTTATCATGAAGAAGACCAAATCGGAAACCTCCTACTTTGAGTTCCTCAACCCCCTCTCGCCACAGGTCTGGATTTGCACATTTGGTGCCTTCATTATCGTCAGCGTCATTCTATACTTCCTGGAAAAACTGGGCATGCGTAAGAAAAAAGATTACCCGTCAATATCGTTCCGAGAAAGCTTTTGGTTCATCTTTGGATCTCTGTTACAAGGTAAAGACGTTACACGTTCTTATATCTTGTCACATAATGCTAACGTATTTGACAGTAAGGTAGTATTTCAGAGATGGGCATATTTGGTCAGACAGATTGAATTTTAATTGATTTATGTTACATGGAAACTTCTTTGACATGATCTCCCATCGTTACACGGTTAATATATGATTCAGTTTAGACAACGTAAATAGAATAAACAATTAAAGAAAATGGGGCTGCTGCGGAAACCGATAGGGTAGCCGTTTCAACATACCGATGCTCTTACCCAAATTTTCTCCTCGTTTATTCTCAGTTTATTCGTTTCTTTCAACATGGCGGTTGGTTGACGGACATGGCTACATACTGTCCCCTTATGGAGTATGTATTTCATCAGCATTCTCCCTTAAAGTCGGTGAAAAATGATACATTGAAAATTGAATTGTAATCAACTCCTTTCTTAAATTCAATTTTCTAATCAAAAATATAATTGCACAAAAGTATCCAAAATATCTAAAAACAAACAATGTGAAAGATTGGTCTGATTTGATGAGACTAATCTTTCCATTTTTCGTCTTTTGATTCCCTCATTAACTCTTGCCTCCCAAAGTCCCCTGCAGTACCATTGCCTATCAGCATCCCAAAGATGCCGGTAGCAACCGCTTTGGGAATCAGTGTCCTCCGTGATGTTGAGATAGAGATATAAGTAAACTAGACCGACAATAAGGTAGACCAACAAGAGGGTAGACCGACCGTAAGGTAGACAGGTGTTTTTCTCATAATACTACAATATTTTTGATATCTACAAGGTTTTCTATTTTTATTTTCATAATGACTTCATTACAATGTTGCTGTCTTTTTATAGTTACACGATGCTAAATTAGACGAACAATAACGTCGATAAACAACTAGTAGACAGTCATGTTATATGATGCCTAGGAAGACAGACAGGTGGACACATGTCTTTCTTATTATGTTACAATGATTTCCTGTTTTTTATAGTGATTTTTTTACTTTATCATTTTTCTGATAATACTTTGCTTATATTGCTGTAAGGTATATAGACATGTGAGGTATACAGAAATTAAGGTAGGAAGACCGAATAACGGTGTTAAGTGATGCTAAGGTAAGCAGTCACACATTAACACACAAGGGTGATACATACTCATAAACAGATTTCAGAGACTCACAAATACACCTACATACACCCTGTTGGAGTCTGGTAAACGCGTAAAAATCAGTTCAGTATTTTTGCAGATATCACTATTCGTGCATATCCAATTTGACATGAGTATCCCCAGTGGATCCAACATGTCTACAAATGGTTTACAAATGTATTTAGAGGACTACCGACCACTGTAACACATGTCATTGGTGTAATTTGTACTTGAAAATAGAGAAATTATTCATAGACAAAATGGACCAAGTTAGTTTCCAAGTCATCTCGCCATGATGCAGTGGTTATTAAGCTTGAGTTCCTGACCATTACTAATGTCCAGTGAGTTTAATTTTTACTGGGTGCCCCACACTGTTGGCCTTGCACCAGACTAAACTAACCTGATAAATATTTGGTCTCGAGAAATTCAGGTGGTTGATATACTTTACTTATTTATTTATAAGTATTTATCGAATGAAAAATTCGTATATGGGAATCTCCGTAAATTTGCATTAGAAATATATAATACTCAGCATTACACTCGACGATCCATGTCAGGGCATAAGCTGGAACCAAAATTGAAACGTTTTCAAATAAAGTTGGTAATTGAAGCATAACAGTCACGGTTCCTTATTTTTCACCGACCATATTGTAGAGTTCTTGTTGTTTCTTGCAGGAAACACGGATGCTTCACCAAGTACAGTGCCTGGGCGTATTCTAACCAGCGCCTGGTGGTTCTTCGCACTCATTCTCATTTCATCCTATACAGCCAATCTCGCTGCTTTCCTCACTGTCAAGAAAATCAACACTCCAATTAAAACCATTTCGGATCTTCCCAAACAAACCAAAATTAAATATGGAACAGTCAAAAGCAGCGGCGTCATGGCTTTTTTCAAAAACACAAAAATTGAAACATTCGCCAAAATGTGGGTAAGAATTTTTTTATTATTTTCGGGTTTTGAATAAAAAGGTAAAGCTTTTAAATATCAGTTTGAGAAAAAGTGTTTTTATTTGATAGTTTAAAGAATAATAATCTATATTTAGAGTATTTTACCGCATATACGACGTAATTTTTTTCAAAGTTGTCTCAAGGGGGCAGACATTTTATCAGTTATCAAATAACTTTACTGCGCGATGCAAATAATATAAACAGCCAGAGACTATGGGGTTAAAACAGATTTGAACAGATAAAAGCAAAATAGAATAACATGATAGTGTAGAGGGCTATGACGATCGAGGGGAAAAGATAGGTATCATTATTTTTTCAAGAATATACCTGAAAAGTTGAGGTGTGTCTTACATGCTGGAAAATTTAAAAAAAGCGAAATCTCTTCGTGAAGATCATTCAGCTAGGTACCTCAGACATCTAATTGACCTTTTCAATTTCTTGTTGACCCTTTAGGTCCAGATGTCCGAATTGGACCCTTCAACGATGGTGTCCACAACTGCCCAAGGTTACGACAAAGTAAAGAAAGGGAATTACGCGTTCTTCTGGGATACAACGGTGAGCAGATACAAGACAATTGAAGACTGCGAGTTGATGGAGATTGGACCCCGATTCGATCCTAAAGGGTTTGGCATCGCAGTGCCGCCTGGTGCCACCTATCGGGACGATCTGTCAATGGCAATCTTAAACCTGAGTGACACGGGAAAGCTTCATGAATTGGAGAGCAGGTGAGATGATTAAAAGTTGCTTTTAATATGAAAAGGTGAGAGAAAAAGTTTGATCCTAGGCAGAAGTGCTGATCCATTCGTAAATAATACCGTCGTTTTCTATGAGTACTAAACTAATATTTGATAATTACCTTATCTCATGATTGCTATTATTTCATAATTTTAATACACACACACACACACACACACACACACACATATATATATATATATATATATATATATATATATATATATATATATATATATATATATATATATATATATATATATATATATTGCCATACTAAGCACAGTGGTGTATAACTTGCACTGATCATTTGCCGATGGATATCTGAAAGAGAGCAATTAAAAAATTAGTTTTATTCTAATCTGTAACCCCACGTCCTAACTTCCAACCGGCAGTTTACCCAAACCTTAACCTTCATAATATAATGCACGGGCGATTTTTGAAATAAAGTTTTGCATGAAAAGTGCAAATTATATTTGAGAATTCTGGTGTTCCGTTGCAAATCGTAGGCTTTTGCAGACACTTTTCGAGACCGTCTACTATGAGAATATTCTTCTATAAGCCAGTATGTTATATCATTTCATTTGTATAAAATAAAGTTTTCCTCAAGGTTGTATATCAGTTTGCTTTTCTTTGTTTGTTTTCAGATGGTGGAGCAACCGGCAATGCCCAGATATGAACAAAGCGTCCGGAGAGGAAACATCCGAATTACAACTGGAGAATGTGGCCGGGGTGTTTTTCATTTTGGTCAGCGGTATTCTATTGGCTGGAGTTGTATGTCTCATTGAATATTGTACTGGACAAGTCATGCATCTGGGAAAGGTGAGTTCAGCTCTACAAAATAATTTCGAAACTTTCTTAAAAACATTATTACATCTCTCCGTCGATTTCCACCCGGAGAAGTCTTTTGATAGGTATTCGTAAGCTCAGCTCCGTCTGATACACAACTATAAATGCGGAACTCTCGGTGAATATCAATCTCACTACAGTAGCAAAGAGAACCACATGGTTCTGGAAACCATAGTAGCCTGACATGAATCCGGCCAACAAGCTGGTACATGCAGCTTCCTTCAATCGTCAACAATCCTTCCAATCAATTGTCAGAACTTCATCCCAAAACGGATGATGTGTACAATTCTCATTCCATAGATGGTCTGCCATACCAGATTTCCCACCTCTTTCATCCATCGAATCTGGTTTCTCTTTTAAATACTTTCTCACATATGCATGGAATGTTATACTTGATTTTATGTTCAATATCAACATCAACATAGCATCAACATAGGATTCTTCAGTTTCCATGTCAGTCTAACTGGCTTCCTATGTATGCATGTGTCGTGCGTAAATGGTAGTATCAATGGATCTTAAGGGCTGAAAATACAAACAGTACTTCTTATTATGTCCGGAAAAAATAGTTTGTTTTTTTTTTTAGTTTCTGGACCCCCATCTCCCACCAAAAACGTTTTTAGTTAGTGCTCAATTTGCAGTGTTGGTTGCTATGTCTGGCAACATCCACACTTGTTTTTGCTTGGGGGGCACTGAGATTTTTTGGTGATCACTGCCCAATAAAAGGTGGGAGAAGTAACTCACTGATCAATTTCCAATTTTTCCATTGATCACCCAAATGACCACATTCTGCGAAGACAAGTTGGTTACGTGACAGTTTCCATTAAGAGACTAACCAGACTTATTTGGTATTGAACTCAAAATAATTACAATTTTCTCCTTGCTAAGCAATCCATTAATCTTTACAATTCTTTCCTTCTTACACAGGAGACTCGAATACGGAGGAACAAATCCAATTATATCTAGCGTCGGCGCTAGATGCAGTAAACACCAGAGTTATCTGCCCTTCCCCGAGAGCTTCTAGCTGATTCTTCTCTCGTGAATTGAACCAAAAGATAGTTATCGCCAAGAAAGGGTCATCCACCTGAGCTGCCTATGTAGATGGAACGTACAACACTTATTTTCTTTTTAGCCTTTACAACAATTCTGTGATTCTTTCGATCGAAAGTTCGAAGGAAGAAAACAACTTTAGAATGGAATCATACAAAGTTGTAAATAATGATGAGTGCTCACCTTCTACTGTTGATATTTATTTTAAAAACAAAAAAGGAAAAAAGTTGATGAAAGAAAAGTGATGAAAGCGACGATAAAATGTTAACAATTGTTAAAGACAAAATAAAATTAACTACGTGTAAATATAATTATCAAATTTAATATTTCAACAACCAGAATCCAACTGCTTAAGTTCGATGATGTCTCGATTTAAAGAAAAAAAACTGCTGCTTTTTTTTATATCTCTTTCTTTCTCGTTTGGAAATTATGTAAAATTATCTCCCCTTCTTTTTTATGGATTTTATTTTAATGATGCAACTCTAGTTCTGTCCACAGCCGACATTTAGTTCGGCCAAAATGAGAAAAACATCAAAAGATTTGCTGCTAAATTTGCTATAGTTTTTTTTTCTGCAGCTTTACAATTCAAAATTACAAATTTGGTTTCGGGTTGTTTGTGGGGGTTTCGCGATATTTTTTCTTTGGATTCAATTTTTATTGGATTATGCATTGTGCAACAATGTAATCCAATGGAATTAATTCATATCGTTTCTATTTTTTTCGCTTTGCCAGCCAAAATAGCTTTTAAGATATTAAGAAGGAGCTGATCATGTGTTGCAGACAACACCACAGAGAGATTTTGATTTTCTATTTAGTGAATAATTCAATGTATAAAGTATAAACGCACACTAATGTTTAGAATAAAAAGCACGAAATGGAATACTTTCCATCATAATTCTACAGAGAAAGCCAATGGGACTATATATATATATATATATATATATATATATATATATATATATATATATATATATATGTTGCAGGGATGTTAGAAAATCCGACCATCTGTTAGTGGTTGTTGACAGTGTGGAAATTAAAGATTGAAAAAAACATCAAGATAAAAATGTCGTGCATTTGCTTTATTTAGGGTGCAGTTGTGGGCATTTGCAGGCTCTGTGAGTTGCAGATGTTGTACATTTAAAGCCTCTAAGGCAAAAGGCACTAAGTCTTTATCTCAGTAATTTTTTTTTTTTTTGAGATTTAGCTGACTTCTGCACCGTCAATAATCATTACTATATATATATATATATATATATATATATATATATATATATGTGTGTGTGTGTGTGTGTGTGTGTGTGTGTGTGTGTGTGTGTGTGTGTGTGTGTATGTGTGTGTATGTGCGTATGTGAATTAAGAAATGGATATGTATGATCCGACGGAATGATTATAAATTGCGTCATATTATATAAAAACTTATTTGAAATGATATCTCGTCATTATACGGTTAATGTAACACTCACCCTAGACAACGTAACGATTACGTTGTCTAGGGCAAGTGATACATTAAACGTGTAATAATGGGATATCATTTGAAATACGTTTCTATATAATATGACGCAATTTATATCTATATATATATATATATATTATTTAGAAATGGATATATATAATTCGACAAAATGATTATAAATTGCTTTATATTATATAGAAACTCTTTTTTGAAATGATATCCCCTCATCACACGGTTAATTTATCATTTAGCATCGTCAACGTAAATAGAATGAACAGTTAAAGAAAAAGTTTCCCGCAGCAGCCCCATTTTCTTTAATTCTATTTACGTTGTCTATTATAAATGATACATTAACCGTGTAATGACGGGAGATCATTTCAGATAAGATTTTCTACATATTATAATGCAATTTATAATCATATATATATATATATACATATGTATGTGAGTATGAGTGTGTGTGTGCGTGAGTAGGTATGATTTGATTATTTATACACGTCTGATTAAAGTCGATAGATGAGGAATGCTTCCTTGTTTACCTACTGGGGAACGTATGTGTAGATATATTCCAAACGTTTTTGATCGAGTGCATTTAACTATACTTTTAGCCATCATCAAGGGAAAACTATGAGTGCTATTCGTCTTTCAGTTTTTGTATTCGACATTTGCCGTGCTGAATGTAATTAGTTTAAACTCCTTGTTGGCTGTTTGCCGGATATGGTGATGTCACACACAGCGTTGTGACATGCAAGTGAACTTCTGGTTGAGTTCTTTGCGTCTATTAGTTGTAAAATACATATAGAACGACAGGTCCAAGGATGATGGAGATCTTATTTACTTTCGGTTTTTCAGATTTTATGATAATGACATTAGAATCTGAAGCTTTTTTTTTACTGTTGATGTTGTAGAGTGTGAGTATTATTTATGAATATTAGATGTATGCAAGTGAGAATGCTGTGGCCGACACGGCTATGTCCATTGATGTGAATGCAGATTGCACTTTAATCTGAGAGGCAGTAGATTAGTCTGTGAGAAGGTATGGTTGTAGTTTGCATTGCATGTTTGCAATCAATATATTCAAAAAGTGAAAAAGAAAACGGAAACCCTCATAATTAATCTTGATAATGACCCGAAGTATGGTTGGAAGCGCTCGATCACAAATGGCTGGGAAATATTTACACTCACTTGATAAACACAAGCGTTCCCTTGTACGTAAATAGAAAAAAGTTTACAAAGGGATTTTTTTTAAATACATGGCTTGCCCGTCATTTTTAATCAAAGATGTATAAAGGAAAAATTGCTGCTCAAATACATACTATATATGAATATATTTGAGAATAATTCAACGCCAACTATACTGATTGTTGCTCTATCAATGGTCTGCAAGAAGCAGTGATCATGGTGTATTCAGGGGCCCTTTCTGCTAATATATAGCCAGCTAGAATGGAATGAAAGTGTCAGGGGTTGAGAGTGGAAGACTGTGACAAAGAGAAAGGAATGCATTCAGGAGAACATGCATGACGGCTCAAGATCAACCATTCATTTGTTTGTAACAAAATAAAAAGAAATATTCAGAAGTCTTCGTTGTTTAATCTTTTATAAGTACTTATGACAATAAAATCATTCGGAAAAAAACGGAGAAGGAAATGATCTAAAGCTTAATTACAGTTAAACATGACCAAGAAAAAATTACTGCACAACAATTATATATATATATATATATATATATATATATATATATATATATATATATATATATATATATATATATATAAAATAATTGATTAAATTTATACAACTATTGCTGCAGTATTACCTCCTAAAAAGCCTTCTTCAGGTGATGACCGTGAGGTTGGGTATGATGACTCAGCCAAATCATCATCAACCCTCGGCATCCTAGCAGTACTTTATGATACCACCAGGTTGTGTTGGTTCTTAGTCCTAATGTGGGAATACCAGATACACGCCCGTTCTTTGGGCCTCTTGATATATTTCCTATTCTCTCTTGATGATAATCCGAATCTAATCAGGGATATATATATATATATATATATATATGTATATATATATATATATATATATATATATATATATATATATGTATGGGAGTATATATATACATATGTATTCTTAAAAGCGTATTTATGGTCTACTTCATTCAGATTTTCTGATGAAAATTTTCAAAATGACATTTGAAATAAAAAAATTATTAAATCAATAATCAACATTTCACTCCAAATTCAAGTATTTCCATTTCTAACTGAATTTCCTTTCCTTGCAGAATTTCCAACAGCAAAATCAAAGTTGAAACAAAAAATAAACATAATACTTGTAACTTATGACTTAGAATCTTCTTGTTTTGCTTTTCTCTGTGTGTATACATGGTGATAGGGAGTTACTCCAATATTCCGAACAGAGTAGGCCTTGTTGAACTCACAATCAATTATTGACGGAGTGGGCTTGTCAATCATCGCTTGGCAGAATCTTCTTGATTTGCTTATATCTGCGTGTATACGTGGTCATTGGAAGACTGCGTTACGCCAATATTCCAAACGGAGTGAGTTTGTCGAACTCACATTCAATGATTGACGAAGCAGGCTTGTTAACAATCGCTTGACAACACGTGTCGTAATGAGAAGATATTTACTCAGCTGCGTCTGGCTCAAGGCTATAATCGTAGAGCATTAACTAAACTTTGATTGTGGGACTAAACGTATAAACATTGCTCTTCAGCTGGGTCCCTAGACCCAAATGCGTGTGGATATATGAATTCATGAATGTGCTTTCGCATGTTTGTCTGAGTGTGTGATCGTGCGCATGACCCTGCGTGTGAGTGTGCATCACGTGCGTGTGCACACATGTGTCTGCATGTTTATGTGTGCTTGTGTGTCTTTGTGTGTATGCATGTGTCTGCATGTATCTATGTGGATGCATGCATGTACGTCTGTATGTATGAATGTGTATCTCTGTGTGTGTCTGTGTTTGTACGGGTGTGTGAGCATGTGAATGTGTGGGTTTTTGCGTGTCTGTATCTATGAATGTGCGTGTGTACATATGTGTATGCGAGCGTGTTTCTGTGCATGTATGTGTACGCATGTGTCTGTGCTGGTTCATGCATATGTGTTTGTATTCGTCATGTGTGTGTACATGTATCTGAGTGTGTGAGTGCGTGATTCTGTGTGTATGTCAGTGTGTGCGCATGTGTCTGTGTATGTGCGTGTGTATATGTATCCATTTAGGGTACATGCGTGTGTATCTGTATCTGTGAACGTACGTGTAAGTGTGTATGTACGTGTGTGCGTGCGCGTGGGCAGTTGTATATGTGTGCAAAAGGTTTCAGAATTAACAATATTGTTTTGTAAATTGAAAATTTGTTTAACTTTCTATTATTCTTAGAAATTGATCCCCTGGCCCCAAACCAAGCCAGGATCCAATGTGTATTTTGGCTCATATGGTAGAGACTTTGAACCAGCCAACTCGAATTTAAGCCTCAGGGTAGCCCTCTTAACCTTGGTCTTTCCATCTGCGACAGTGTGAAACAACCCCAATGAACTCTATGAGTCCTAAACTTTATAAATACAAAATGAAGGGGTCAAAGTGTATTGCGAATCAAACCCCCACGTTTTGGCAAATTGACACGTTTTTAGTTAAGAATCAAATTATCCTCAAAAATGAAAAATTTCCGAAAGATACAATTAAGAACATATTCGTTCAAAGCAAACCAGATTACATAAGAAAATACATTTTCCCACAAAAATACTCTACAAGACGAAGTTGAATCTTGACCGAAATGAATGTCTCAATAATAATGAAACAAAGCATTAATTGGAAAATTGATGAAATCAGTGATGGAATTGAAACTTTAAAGCGACTGCTGTCTTGATAAAATGTAATAAAAAATTCAGAGAAAATTGTAAATATAGTTTTATTGTTTCAAATGAGTTCAAGCTATTAATATTATTTGCAAAAAAAATAGATAAAATTGAAAGTGAAATAAATGATAACAAAAACATTTTTTAAACATAAAAAAACCCAACTCAGTATCTCCAAGTATATATCACTGTATTTTAACAACAGCACGTTGGTACGATCGATATCACACTTACTGTCGATCTCCTGGTTGAACGTTCGAATCATGGCAGGGTTCCCTTAGTATAGAGATATAATAATGTGCTGATGTCTTCTGTCACGCTCAGGGATGCAACCGACATAATAAACTAGAATTTCATTCGTCATCTAATGACGTAATTAAAATGCTGGATTTAAAGAATAATTTTAAAAAATAGAAAAAGTAATAAAGAATGAAAGATAAGATTCCGTTCGTTGTCCTCCAAGTTCACTGTAATACGAATCTCTATTATCTGCGTATAAGAAATGCGATATGTTTATCCATATATTTCATATACGCCTCCATTTTTTGACGGCACAGATAAACTATCCTTATGTATATATATATGTCACGTGTGCGCGCGCTGTCCAGCGCACGCCCGATGACCAATAACTAATCTTAAATATATTGAATCAGCTAGTTTTTGCTAATTATACCAAATTTTATTGATCAGTGTCAATATTTAAGGAACACAGTGACCAACAGACAGACAGACAGACGGAGCCAGATATTTTATATGAATTGAACGATAGAAATGTAAAAAAGAAAATACATATTTCTCCCCGAGTGACAATGCATTTCCAGTATATAAGACGCATACTTATATCAGAGCGATTTTCAAAACGATAACAAGCCCCGTGGTAACAGTGTTTGCTCCAAAATCTTGCAGTTCGAGACGCAAGATTCACTGTAGTTATGATCTCTTCTTTCATTAAAAAAAATCGTCTGCTGAGCTGGATAAGACGGTAAGAAACGAGTTTATAATTTACAAGCATCGACTTATTGGCCAATGTTGGTTGGTTCACATGATCTTAACCTACCACTTAAGTGTATTTTGAAAAGAGCTATATCTGCTTTTTTCAGTGCATATTTGGTACATGCAAAAGTTCCAAACACTTTTTTTCTTCAAGCCGATTATTCGCTGAAACCTTTTGCACACACAAATACGTACGTGTGTCTCCGTATACAAAACTACATTGAATTTCCTTTTCACATTCAGAAAAGAAATGCACTTTGCATCTTGAATCAAGGGAAATACGTTACCACTTTTTGTTGAGCAAAATTCAAGATGACAACTTTTTATTATGCATCTTATTTTAGATCCCAAACATTTTATTGCGTGTAAGCATTTTTTGTTTTGTTTTTACTCGTTTTTGTTCGTTTTCTTTTATATATTCTGTTTTGATTTTAATAATAAAATACCAACTTTGTTAATTGGTTTCTACCCAGAGTTTTTTTACACTTTCTTTGCATGTTTGTTGGTGACTTTTTGATTGTATTCTTTGCAAAGTTTGTTTGGCATTCTAAGGACCAGAGGAGTTCCAGGAACGATTTTATTGATTCCTTTCACCCGGGTTTGGGTTCAAGGACATTATTACATAACAAACACAAACAGCTCGGTCCGCTGGTTCTGTTTTCCGGACCAGTTACCATTATACCGCTCTGCATCTCCTTAAATAAGAATTTACAGAATTTTTAATGAGAGATCTATAAACGTTTCTTTCTTCCAAATCATATTTAGGTATTTTCATGCCCCGATACTATTATTAAACACACACGTACGTGTTGAATTTAGTATGATACATACTTATATTTTTCCAGAATTTTCATTGTCTTCAGGCAGCTCCTTCTATAAGAATAAAAGAATTTTACGTTCCTCCTCTGTCCGAAGCTGTCATAGGGCAATGGGGAATCTGAGGAGAATAAAAGTATGTACCATACAAAAGTCAACATGTATGTGTGCTTTTAATACTGGTGAGGGAGCTTGAAGCAATCAAAGCATAATTCGGTACATAACACACGGGATCATTTAAGATCCTTGGCTGAAAAAGTTGGAAATCAAAACAATTTCTTTTTCCGTTTTTCTTATACAGGCGCTCTCCTACTTACTTTTTAAAAGGTGTGTTACGTTCTGAAACTTTTTTAAAATTCTCTAATTTGCTACATCTAAATTTATTAGTTCATCTCAAGGTAATATTTATCATATTTAATCAGAATTCACTTCGAGACGGACTAATAAATTTGGGCTGCCAAATTCTTTTTCAACAAATTTTTCCAAGTCAGTCCAAAGAAACACTTTTTTTAAGTGTACGAACGTTCTTGTTATAAACTTTGATATATATAAACAAAACTCTCAGTGAATTCAAATTTTGAACACAGCACCGGATCGGAAGATGAAACCGTAATAACTGTTGTTTCTCTGTGGCGTCACTGAGTTATACGTGGTTATCTGAGATTTTCACTAATACTTATGTTGCGAACATCCAAGCTCTGAGTTTATCTCCTTTAAAAGGGGTCATCATAGTGGGTCAAAGGAAGTCTCCCTTGCTTGTATATCCAATACTTGTTGAATTTTTACAACTGTAATGTAGTATACTCAAATTCTTTAGTCTTATTTCTCTTACTTATTGTATCGTTCCAAATTTAGAATATGAACTGCAAATGGATTGTTCGAGCACCGTCATTGGCATTGTATAGTTGCATAAATGCAAGCGACATCTTGTTAAAGATAGATCATTTGCATATATTTTATGTAGAATGCAGAATAAATAACTACATCTGTAAGAGATATCAAGGTTAATCATGATTTATCATATAGTCGATTATTATCGACTAATTTTTTATCTACAATCTGGTACTCGAATGATTAAATCAAATATTGTCGACAAGGAATTTTCATTCGTTTCCCCACAAAATACAAGTCAAACAGGGAGGAGGCACCAGTTTATCAGCAGCAGTTCAGTTACGCCCTATGTAAATCTATTAGTAATAAAGATATAAAATGCACACTCTCTGGTTCAGGCTGAGTGGTAAAACCCTAAAAAGGGTAAAGGGGTAGTTAGCCAAAATATTTTGATCGTTGAGTCTTCGATGTCAACAGATTTGTTGTGGAGATCACAAGACTGCACAGTATAACAGAGGGAGAAATAAGAGTCAGGGATATCGAAGAATTCATTAAAAAACTCAAATGGCAATGGGCAGGTCATGTTGTAAGGATGTTGGACAACTGCTAGACATCACTACTCACAATATAGATCCCTAGAGACCACATGCAGAATCGCACCCGACAGAAAATGAGATGGCGTGAAAATTCAGACAGGTTCAGAAGATATTGGCACCGCGATGCGTGCGATAGGGAGATCTGAATCCACTCTGAAATTTAATAATTTCTTTCGTACCCTATTGTCCGTTTTCCCGTATCCTATTCTTCAAAATCTGCTTGAAATTAATTGTTAACCTTTGGAGATATCGTATGGACAGTCATGTACTTATACGGATATTATCCACCCTGATATTTAATCTGTTCTTTCGTAGCCTATTGTCCAACCTTCCACAATATGTCATGAAAATTCTTAGAAAACTTTTGGAGAAATCGTGTGAAATTATGGTGATATGATGTGGTTCGGACATATCACTGTGATGTAGGGGATATAATTGCATGTGTATCCGCTCCCAGATTTATTTAGTTCTTCCGTAGCTTATTGTTCATCCTTCCATAGAATTTCATAGAATTTCATTGGGAACTTTTGGAGATATCGTGTAGACAGTTATGAGCGTATACATAAATGCAAATAGGAAAAAATGGAAAAATATCTCTCAACCAGAAAAAAATTCCTGGATCCGCCCTCAAATTTCACCACCTCTTTCTTACCTCATGGTCCCAACTTCCACGAAATCCATTGAAATTCCTTCAGTTCTTTTGAAGCGGACGGACGAACGAATTGACAAACAGACACGACCGAATGCGTATACCTCATTTCAGCTTCATTCACAGAGGGGTTAAAGGGGGGTGGTAACATTTCAGATACCTTCATAATCACTTCCGAAAATTTGTACTTACAAACAACTCCAGGAACCTACCCTGTTTGTAAGTAAGGGAGTTCGTAAGTAGGGAAATGGAAGTAAATTTCGATTTGTTATTATATTGAGTTGCGTATTGGAATATAATCAATGTTCAGGAAAATCAATTTATCCGTTGAGTTCGCAATGATAGGAATATACAATCCAATGTGAAGCCCAGGGACACTAGCTAATTCCCTCATGTCCGTGTGGCGATCTTTATGTTTTAATTGGATAATCTTCCAATAATAAGGCTGCTTTCAACCCTTAAAAGCAATTGAGGACACAGAGCTGGAGAAAGTAGACCACTACATCTACCTAGGACAACGAATCTCCATGAGAGCCTCAAAAGAAGAAGAAATCAAGTTAAGAATCACACTAACCTAACCAAGAGACAGATCTGCAAATTGAGAACCATACAACGTGCACAAGAAAGAATAATGATGGGCCTTACATGAAGAGACCACAAGACAGCACAATACATCCGAGAAAAGACAAGAGTCAGGGACATCATAGAATCCATTAAAAATCTCAAATGGCAGTGGGCTGGCCATGTTGCAAGAATGGCGGACAACCGATAGACATCACGATTCACGACATGGATCCCCCGAGATCACATGCGCAACTGAGGTCGGCAAAATGTTAGATGGAGAGACGAGCTAGACTAATTCAGAAAGTACTGGCTCCACGACGCCCATGATAGAGAAGTGTGGCAAATCCAGGGAAAGGTCTATGTCCAACGACGGACGTTGAAAGACTGATGATGATGATGATGATGATGATTCTGTGACCTTCCAAGGCTGTCTTGTTCCAAGGAGCTGCTATCTTTGTGGGCAGCCGCCATTTTGTTAGAAAGCTGGCGCCGTTTTGTCAGATGTCTTGTACTCCAGACTACGAAGCCTTCAACGCGACTTTTTAAAAAAGTCACAATATAACATATGGCTAAGAAGAAGATTCCAAACAAAACAACGCTAAACTCTGATGTTTTTTTAAAAAAACCTATTATACAAAGAAAGCTGTTTACCATAATCACGAATAATGTTACCAAAGGTTTATCTGAAGTGAACTGAAATCATTCTAAAAAATGTATATTAATCATATCAATTGTTCATGATGGAAGTTATCTTCTTACAATAAATATAATGAAATACAAATGATTGTAAATTTATAGCAATTAATTTTTTTTTCAATTTTCGTATCTATGCTTAATGCTATCGGCTGGTTATTGTTATCTAAGTACCTTTTCTGGAACCGACCACAATAAACGACTTCCTCTCTACCTACTTAGAGCGCCTGCTGTAGAGCGATGTATAGTAACCCTTCTTACAAACCATTGCTCGAATACTATGTTTACTAGGAATACTAGGGTTGATCTATTATTGTGGCTTTATACCAGACTAGAATTTAGTAAATATCTTCTCATAGATTATAAATTGCATGGACTCAGCTACTTCCCCCGAAAGGTCTAACAGGCGCCTTTGAACTCGGAAAAAGACCAAAATTGAACTACATATTCACTGAATCATATCTTATTTTACGACCATCGCCGTGGTGTATTCTTTAATCAGATTTGATCTAAATTTTGAGGGTGGATTTTCAAAAAATATCAATATGCAAAGAACATGCTCTGATAAGTAATTGCATTGAATTCGGTGCGTAAAAGTTCTTGCTGTACTCGAGTTTTTACAATGATAGACAGACAGACAGACAGGCAGACGGGCAGAGAGATATTTGGTGAATTATAGAGGGATGCAACCCGTTCAGAAGAGAGGATTGGATTATGATGATCGCTGCCCCTCAATTTTGGTGGCTCCTATGAGAGCACGGTCACGTGTCCCCCATGAAGCAACGTCTGCTTGAAGAAAGACCTGGTGCACATCCCAGTACTAACCAGGCAAGATACTCTCTTAATCGATGATAGGATAGGCTTGAGACGACTGCAGAACGATCCTGTTGCTGCATACGGCACCTAGTATTCTTAGACAATCACCCTTCCGGCTGGATGTTGCTTAATTTCGGTGATTGCACGGGAACCGGCGTATCTGATGCGATTAGGTCGTGTACGAAACAATAAAATCGGTTTCATCGCTATAAACAATTGTCAGCAACGTTAAATGTCCTTCTTGCCTCGCATCAAAGATTGATTTTTTCATCAAAAGCTTCCAAGATCAATGCAGTGGCCAATCAGTCAAGATGAAACGTCCTCTCCACTTTTAGTTCATTTTTGTCATGAACTGTCCACAATATGGCAGGAACAATTCACTGGCGAAATCATACTAGGAGCAACGCTAAACCTTTTCCTGAGCAAAATAGAAAATAAGAAAAGTATTTTATTTCATAGTCAAGTAAATTAAAAGAAAAACGGTAATCAAACCAAAAAGAAATTGACTAGCAATATCCGACAAGTAAATTAAATAAAACGACAGGCAAATTACATAAAACAGCGATCAAATTAAATAAAACGGCAATCAAATTAGGTAATACGTCAAGCAATTTAAAGAATACGGCAATCAAAATTATTTAAAGACGCTCGGCAAATCAGATAATACGGCGAGCAAATTAAATCAGACAATTAAAGAAAATGAAGCTGCTGCCGAAATTGTACAATAGGGTTGCCACTTCTACGCAGCGCTGCCCTTACCATTGAGCTAAACAGCCACTGGTAATGCAAAGGCCCAAATGACTGTTTAGACTCCAGCTTCGATTCCTTCAGCAGTACTTTTTTCTTTGTTGTTTATTTACGTTGTCTACGCCAAATGATACATGTAATCATGCAATAACGCGAGATCATTTCAAATAAGAGTTTTAATGTAACGCAATTTTAATCATCCGGTCGGATCATACATCCATTGCTCAATAACTCACACACACACACACACACGCACACACACACACACACACATATATATATATATATATATATATATATATATATAAATATATACATATATATATATATATATATATATATATATATAGTAGAATGTGGATTCGCTACATAAACTAGCTCACGTTTCTGCCCTCTTCGGGCCTCGTCAGGCGAATCCGATTCAGATTCAGATTCAGATCCGAATCAGATTTGCCTGATGAGGCCCAAAGAGGGCAGAAACATGAGCTAGTTAGTGTAGCGAATCCACATTCAACTCTTCATTTCCAGCTCTTCTCTAAAACAACTTAACTTCAATAGTAAAAAGTTGTATGTATCGAGCACTGTATGAAATAAATCCATTACATTAAAGTGGCTTTATACTATTGATATATTAGTATTTTATGTTATACTGCTCGCCTGATTTGTACAACACACACACACACACACATACACACACACACATATATATATATATATATATATATATATATATATATATATATATATATATATAACAATGGAATCACTACACAAACACGTTTATGTTTTTGCCCTTTTGGGGTTTCCTCGAGCGAAAGATTTGATGTATTGGATCCCTATTTGAGACGATATTCGGGGTGTATTTCACTGTGAGGACAATTTTCCTCTTATTCTATTTATATTTTTTTTTTTTTTTCTTGTTTAGTTGTTGATCTCAGTATTTTATCTCCCAAAGAGGAAGTGGATTCCTGGCTAGTTGTTATAGATTACTTGGAATGTTTCTGACACTTTTTTATCAGTGTTGTAAATCTATCACCCTTTAAGGTATGTTTCATCTCAGGAAGTACACTGTCCTTCCTATCTACTCCCCTAGAGTTAGGATCCACCTTTACTTGACCTTAATTATTTATTTTTAATTCTCTTAATATTCTTGATGGGTTTGCATCTATATTTCTGAGATAATTAGGAGATGATTAGGTTGTGCTTATAGTAGCTGAGGTATAATGACACTATTACTAAAGTTGTTACTACTACTACTACTATTAATAATAATAATAATAATAATAATAATAACAATAATAATAATGATAATAATAACAATAATAATAATAATAATAATAATAATAAGGAGAAGAATAAGATAGCTAAAGTGGTTAATTTTTGTATACCCGTATGTGGGGTGTTAAATTATGCTTTTTAGTGTAGATTTTGAGCACTGCCAACATTTTACAGTTACTTCATTTTTTCTATTAAGTGAGTCTATTTTTTAGTGAGGGTGAGAATCTCTAATTTCTCATTCAGGCATAGGTAGCATGGAATAGGCATATGGATATGGATATAGCATGGACATATTAGATGTTGAATTATTGGTTCATACTTTTATATATATATATATATATATATATATATATATATATACTGTTATAATCAGTGCAAATGCGAATTTGAGTGACATTACTTGAAATGTGTCCTTTGGTATATTTTATTGAAGAGATAATCAAGTTTTAGTTCAACTTGTGCATGAGATTAATTACTTTTTACACATTGTTTAATCAAACATATAATATCGGCCGGTGAGAATTCAGGTTGTGTCTCCGAATAATTATCAGAGCAAACTGTATCAAAACACAGATTTCAGCTTATTTCACTTGAAAAATAACATTTGTAGCGACTGTAGTAATCTTTTTCAATTTGTCCGTCAAACAAAAGCTAAGATTCGTAACACTGGTTTTCTCAGTAAAGTTCAGGAGATGAATGAACGGTATGAAGATAGATAGACAGATCTGGTGAATTACTCAACATAAATTGTCATGACCAACGACTTTATCAGCATGCCGTATTGGGGGTTATCAACTAATAACTTTGAAAATGGACAAATTACTTTTCTCACCTTTCGTTGGACAGTGATCACAAAAAGTCTGAATTTCCAAGGGAAAAAACAAGCGGACACAAACTAAGTGATCAATTTAACATGAGCTTACATTGCAAACTGAACTCCTGGGTGCGAGAAAATAGGAAAAGGTTTTTTTTTCTAGACATAGTGAGGAGTAATTTCAAATTTTCAGCCCTCTAGCTCCGTTGGTGCAGTATGTAAAAGTGAAATTACATAGCAAGCTGAACCAACTTGAAAACGGATGAAACCTATATTGATAGTTTGGGTTGACGTTTCCGAACAGATAGATATGGATAAACTTTGATGGGTTGAGAGAGAAAGTGACAAAGTGAGAATGGGAAGAAGACAAGCCTGACTGCTGCAGGTTCGAACTCCATTCCTACCTCTATTTCGACTGAAGATGATTACTGCAACTTTTATATTGTATAAATGATAAATAAAAAAAATCATGATATATATTTTATATAGATATATTCATTCATTAGAATGAACTAAGCCCGTACGTATCTATATTATAAATTTCCGTTGATATCTAAGACTTGTTAACTCAGCTCAGTCAGTAAGACAGCATCCTGGCAATTAGTTCGTCGTGAGTTCAAATCGTGGTCAAATATAAATTTCACATAGGTTTACATCTGTGATCTTGTTGAGGGATGTTCTTGTCGTTCTTGTTCTTATGGTAAGAAAACAAAGTCGACTCAGGACTTTGTACTGAAGTTCGACAAAAGATGTGAACATACAAAAAATACCTTTTTCAAGGAAGCAGGGCAGTTAAGAATTCACCCTTTTACCGAAGAAATAACACAGAGTGCAGTGCTGGTATCATTTGGTATGATGAAAGCAATTAAGAAAGCCGACCGCTTGTAATCAGATTCTATGGACATCTTACAGTAAACAACCTCGAATGGAAGATGCGACCGAACAAAGCAAAGCAAGTTAGTCACACAGGAAGATACGAGACATAAAAGAATAAACATATATGACAGATGATCCAATTAGTAAGTAGTGTGTGTATCGTTGAGTTCGCTTAGTCTGCCATTTCTTCGAACATAGAAATAATTGAAATGTATGATCCTTGCATACATACATACATACATACATACATACATGTATGAATTGTTAATAGAAATGAACAGATTGAAGTAAACTGATAGATATCAACCGATGAGACATATATGAATAGACTGGGATAGATAGATAGATAGATAGATAGAAAGAAAGAAAGACTTTGCATAAATGGATCACCGTAGACTGCGCGTATGCTAGGAATAATTGTCTCAAAATTATCTAAAATTATCTTTAAAAAATAGATCTTTCATCTAAAATTATCTTTTTGAATAATGCCAGTAACACAGAAATCAGAACAAGCTCTTTTGCGAAAAGAAAACGTTTTTGATATTATCTAGTAATGTACTTAGGCAAATTTTCGAGTGTGTAGCACCTGGAAACACACACACACACACAGACGAGCACAGAGAGAAAAATCTGTAACCCACTTGGCTGGTTGGTCGAGTGGGCCATTTATGGGTATAGATGGATAGATAGATAGAAAATGGATAGACTGAGATAGACAGAAATAGAAAAAAAAGTTGATTGTCAAACTCGATCCAGGTCGGAGGCGTGAGTTGACCTTGTTTTTCCACCGTAACAACAAGAACAATCCTCATCTAATTTAGGAGAGAAAACTGTTTGTCAGTGAAAATCAAACCAATATATGAAATTTACATTTCCCAACTGTAGTTCAAATCATTTCTACATGATTGATGTGCGACTCTCTTGCCGACAGTTTCAACCTTGCAAGTCTAATAAATCGACGAATTTATTTATTATACCTACAATACAAATGTTGCAGTAACCATCCTCAATCCAAATAAAAGTAGGACAGGAGTTTAACTTTGCTGCAGTCAGGCTTTTTTCAAGTAATGTGTGGATTTGATTGAAAACCACCTACCTGACCATGTTGATAAATGTCCAGCATGAAATTTCTCAAACCACTTTTGACACATTCGATCATTCTCAATGACCTTCGCCATAAACTGCACAAATTTTGTTTGCATTTAAACCGGATTTCATTCTTTATTATCATTTTTTTAAGTATTATATACCGTGGGTATGAACAATCTCCAACAAGAGTTTTCAACGTGAAATCAATACCTGATTTTAAAAACGTGATGAAAATCTTAAAAATTCAGTTCCTGGTTTGTTATTTTTCGGCATTTTTTTAATTAGCCCAGATAATTGTCTAAACAAAAAGGAAAACATATTTAAAATAATTATAACGTAGATTTCGACTGTTATAAACTCAATGTTTCCTATATTGAGCAAAAAATTAATAATGACACCATTATCGATGACATTAAAAATATCTTTTAAAATTCGAGATTCTGTACTGATTCCTACCTCGGAAAAAGGTTTTGTCAAATAACTTTGACAAAAATACTTTATTTTATCATCGGTTATCTGAACTTCGCTAATGATATCCTATATTTAGCATTTTAAAAATATTGTTTTAACTTTTAACACTATCAAGCAACACGTTTTCAAAGAAGTATGACCGAACATTGACCGAGATGCCGTGGAATTTACCACAATGAATTGCATTGCAGCTGCATAATGCAAAAAAAAACGTGCGTTGTGTCGTCTGCATCAATTTACAACCCCCCCCCCCATAATTTCAAATAGCGGCCAGTTTGCATAAACAAAAAAGTAGGAAAAAAATATATCAAAATATGTGTAAAAATATACTCAGGAAATATTTTTTCATCATTTTTCCTCCTTGTTACAATATTTATACATAAGTTTCAGTCGAGGCATGAAAATGAAAGAATTCAAAATATGCATTAAATAATCGATAAAACTGAAAAAAAAATTATTTTTTAAGATTTGAATCGAAAAAGAAAATCCTCGCATCAAAAGTCTGAATCATAACTCATCGAATGAATCTTGAAATTTACTGAAGAAAAATATTTTTCCTAATTTCCCAGCCATCTAACGACAAACACATAACTGGTCAAACTAATATTAAGATAGGTATTTATTTGACACTCTCTGGGAATAAAAATAACACAAAGTCATTTTGTATGGTACGTACATACGACTCGCGGGATTGCAGCTCGTACACATCATTATTATAATCATAATCAGCCTTTAAAATCTGCTGCTGTAAGTGTAAGACGTAAGGAGTGATGGATTTTGCCCTGCTACACAGGCCCATGGCGTGTTAGCGGGGATGGAATGATTTTATACTAGCAAATCACTCTTGGCCTCTTCGATAACATAGACCGTACTGGATTCAGTCAGACACTTTTCCACAGCATGTAAGCTTTACATTATATCTGTTAAAAAATATTGTTTCCTTAGAGCTTCAAAAATGACGTCCGTTTTTGTTTTTTTATTGTCTGTTTCCAAATGAATAATGGATAAATAAGCACATAATCACATTTTGATTACGTCCCTTAAAATACTGTTGTTTTCCTAGTGCTTGGAGAATGACATCTGTTGTCTTTGCTTGACAGACTCCAAACACACGGGTAAAATTAGAGTGATATTTATCTATTTCGAACTGATAAAGATAACAAACACGGTATAGATTTTACTTTAGTGTATTTTACTTTAGAGTGATTTTGAAAATAATCAATTATTCACCAAAAATCTCAGTGTGAAATCTCTTTAAAATTACATTCCTCCTGGTTCACTTTGCGTCTTGCTGCTTCCCGTTGCTTCTTGTATTTTACAGGGACGGTCTGAACTCGTTCAATGTTACAGCAGTCATCACCATACGAGCACATTTCCAAATGTCTTTGTGTTAATGTTCATAAAATTGCATATTGATCCGTATAAGAGACGGGAAACACACAAAGTGAGGTCTCGAATGGAGAAGTCCGGACATAAACTTTGGACTCTTCATCTTTCTTGACCGGGTGATCCCGACAGCTTCGTTAATTGGCTGAAGCGGTCATCGGTGACCGGAAATAGATCAGTCAGCAACTACGCACTTCCGGTCGTTTACTTCTTTTGTGTTGAACAAGTGATGATTGTGCTTGATAAGTTTGCTTTCTAGTTTTGCATTGGCTGATTCGAAAGGCCACTTAAAGCAGAGTTCGAAATCTCAACAGGAAAAAGGACTGGACTTCTGAACGTGATTTTCTGAGGCTGTTACCAGAGGGATTGCTTATCAGTAGCTTGATGGAACAACTCTACAAACAACGCCACTAGTGGTCAATCAGGGAACTAGTGTGAGAGCTATGAGAAAGTCAAGTGGTCGGAACGAAGAAAGTGGTATTGGACCATCTGTCACAGTAAAGACACCAATGAATTAGAAAGCACTCAGGGAGCGCTTCCTTCCACCAACCGTACTCTAACTAAATACTGACGAAAAAATTTTTTAATGTACAGCTATAGTGTAGAAGTTTCGATTTTTTATATTTCGGATTGTCTTAATATATGAAACACAACTCTGAAAAAAAATCCTGGATCCACTCAAAAATTAAATCAATTCTTGCTTAGCGTATGATCTGCACCTCCACAAAATATCATCGAAATTCATTGATAACTTCCAGAAATATTGTGTGGGCAATATAGGTCCACACATAAACCAATGAAAAAGTGGGAAAATATCTCTCAATCGAAGAAATATCCCTGGATCCACCCAAATCGTTCTTTGCTTCATGACCCACTCTCCCAGAAAACTTATGGAGATATTGTGTGAGCCACAAAATTTGGTCAATTATTCCTTACATCATTGTCCAGCCTTGGAGACAATTTCATAAAAGTTCATTTTGACATTTTGGAGATATTGTGCGTACAATTATACAAAGATGTATAGACGGACACTAGTGAACACATATACCTCTCCCAACTTCGATGATAGGTTGAATGGTGCAGAAAGAATGGGAGGGATCAACAACTCTTTATTTCAGCCATTATTCTCTGTGGAATTCAAGCGAAGACTTTTCAATGAAATCTTGAACAAAGGTTTTATTACTAAAGTCACGTAGGGAACATTTTGTCGGCTACAGAAGTGAAACCTGAGAAATTCGCTCTCTACTCAATTAGCGATATAACTTACATTTTACCAGCAAAAGAAATACAGCGGTACTATTGAATGACGCACGCGTTTCAACGGTACGTTTGTTCTAATATTCTTGCAAGTTTCGGTAACTAGTTGGCAGTAACGGCGCGTGAAGATTTCAGCACATGATTTTTAAAACTGAAATCAAAAACTTTTCGATTGTGTTTTATTAATACACTTCGAATAATATCCACACGATATAACAGCCTATTCGATATAGCGGCACTCTTAAATACTCGACGGCAAGGTTGCCAACTTAGAAGTGATCTTTCAATTTTTCGATTCTGGAAGTCGCTCACAAATTCAAAAGAAAATAAGAAAAAAATCGCTATCACAGTCGATAATTGGACAACTGTCGAGACAAATTCTATTGAAGAATAAATATGGTCATAATGAACTCTATTTATTACATCACTGGCATTTTGTACTGGAAAACATGTAAAATACAGTTTTTCAAAAAAGTATCTAGAAACATCCAGATTCTAGATAATCTATATGTTATTATAGACTCGATAAGAAAAATTTCAAAAATCTTTTTAGAAGAGGTCTAGTGGAGTACTGATGCCAATCTTTAAGTCGGTTGACAAAACGGTATGGCCAGGAACGCTGGACTGCACAAACACACAAACATGCAAACACATAAGCACACAAACAAACAAACAGATGCACATATAAAAAAACAATAGAGCCCTTTGCCACCTTTGATGGATGTGGTGATTCAACGTCTCAATTGGCAATACTGGACTTAGAAACATGAAAAACAATTTTTTTTAAACATCTAAATATTGTCAACACTGGACTCACAAAATCAGAAATCAAAACAAAAAAACACCTGAATTTGCCTCCCGACTCAGAAGTGCCATTTCAACATGGTCTACAGTTGTTGGAAAAGCACTAAAACGTTGAGGAAATCTTGGGGCCTTGAGATCATCAAAATTCACAGCTACACAGGAATCCAATCTTTGTGATATCTTCGATTACTTTAGATGGAAATCTTTATCCGAGGAAAATTCGTGAAGTATGGGTCCTTGATTGTACCAAGAACCATAAGGACTAATAAAATAAATAAGATTGAAAATGAAAAAGATATAAAACATTAGAAGTGGCCAGGCAGCGAGAAATTGAACATTCAGCTTAGAGAAAGGAGAAAGAGGTTGCCTAGAGACGTCGATTACAACGAGGAGGAGGAGAGAGAAAGAGAGATGACAAAAAGGGGGAAAGAATATTGAACACAATACGTATTTAATATAAGCATTGTTTATTCTCATCATCAATGTCGATTTTCGTTGTCAAGAAGCGGTCGAGAATATATTCTTTGATTGCTTCGAAATCCAGTCCTTGAAAGACATATTCTCACGCCCACTATACATGGAAATTACCCAGTGATATTCCACTATTTCACCAACTGGAATGTGCTGACAATTAAAAATCAAAATACCGGACGAGTATTCGGCTATTATAAAATTCATGTAGTTGAGTAAAAAAAATGGATATAAAAAAAAAGACACCGTCGACCTTTTTGATTGGATGCTTCATAAAAGATACATTAAATCTAACCTGTCTAAAGAATCATAATCGGTGATTCTCGTTGATGAGAATAGGTCCAAACTTTTTTCTTTGATGACTTTATAGTCCAATCCAAAAAGCATATTCTCCCCCGCACGATGCATGGAATTTACCCAGTGACGTTCGGATTGTTGATTCGTTCTTCTTGTGGCTATTTGCATGTTTTTCATTTGATTTCTGCGGCTGATTTACGTTTAGACCCAAATTTCTACAAGTTTATTAAACCCTAAATTTCGAAAATTAGAATGAAAAAATATTCAAAAACTAGATTTATACTTCATAAAATTACCGGGCAGATCAACAGAAGAATCTCTCGTTAATTCAACAAATAGAACCTCTGGCTGAACAATACCAATTAGATACACGCTGTTTCTTCTTGAAGGTTTGGAATATATACATCTGGTTCCATTCATTGGCTCCGGGTATGTTTTTCTGAGTTACTTTGTGTCTTGAAATTTTCTATGGGACCAGGTCTCTGATTTTCATTATTGCAGTACATGTGCTGATCGATTTATTATCATTATGACTGGATAGTTTTGAACTCTAACTTTGAAATGAGCGTGCAGTTGCAGTAAGATACACGTATTGAAGATCTTGTCGGTCACAGTAGAGAAATCTGAGAAATTCGACTGAATCTTAAATTCGAAATTTAACATAAAAAAAGAAAATGTCCGAAAACTGGATTTATACCACTTTACATTCACGGATACATCAACAGACGAATCTATTTCTAATGCAGCAAATGGACTTTCTTACAAAACAACACTAATTTGATACTTTGAAAATTTGTTTTCTTTGAGCCCAGCGATGCTTTCTGAAGAACTTTTGGGTTTTCACATCGAATCTTCGAGTCAACCCATCATTGTTTACTTCTTGATGGTCACAGGAGAGAAACCCTGGAAATCTGCTTCATACTCAATACAAGACGCCTGGATCTCAAATTCACCTCAACTTTCAAAAATTATCATAAAAAGAAATATCTGTTAACAGATACATTCTTCTTCTTCTTCTTCTTCTTCTTCAGCCTTGAACTGAGTTAATATTTCTTATCATCATTTTCGAGGCTCCAAGAAAACAATGTTTTGTGACAGTTGTAACCAGAGAGAACTGGATTTATACCTCATTAAATCCACCAATTCATCAATAGAGGAATCTCTTGCTAATTCAAGATATGAAATCTCTGGTTAAACAGCATCAATATGATACACCTTGTTTTTGATTCAAGGTTTGGAATATACACATTTCTCTGATTCTTTTCATTTGCTCCAGGTATGTTTTTCGGAATTACTTCGTTTTGAAATTTTTTGAGGCCGTAAGTCTTTGATTCTCTTTCAACCAGTCAGAAATTTTTTAAAGGATCGATCGCTGAATTTATCTTGGAATTATTTTGATATCACATGGTCATAAATAAATCGATAATTGATAAAATCTCGTAATAATTTCCTTCTCACTGGATATTTCCTAAAAGTCGACACTAAATTGACACCCCGTCCCAAGCAATCAACACCAAGATATTTTAGCAGGGTGCACTTACTTCAACTGACGTTTACTGAAGAAATCTGAAGTTTTCTTATTGAAGCCTCAAATCAATCAAACACGATTTATATCGAGAGTGTTGACTCAATATCTTTACCGTTGAACTCAGTTGATATGCAATAGCCGCCGCTGTTAACAAATGTAGTTTTCATTAAATCTTAGGTAAAAAGTACGTAATATTTTCCCCGAATTCATTAATCATTAAATAAATTGATTTTCGTTGAATCTTATATTTATATAACGGCTACTTTATTTCTATCTTCATTTCTAGGGTTTAATTTTTCTGTCGACAGACATTAATTATGGTGTAATCATCGTTTATTTTGATAGACTGAAGCTTGCTTTAATTGCGCAAGCATGTTTATTTTCTTGCAATTAAAACCATAATTGAAACTTCAAGGAATGTATTTAAAATGAGTAATAAGTTTTATATTTTCTTTATTTTGAAAAAGTTCACGATCATTGCAACAAAATGTGATGTTTTTGGTACCTGTCTAGTAGAGAGGAGCAGCATATGTATCATACTATTTTATACGGGTATTTATGGGTTGATGTACGCAAAATTTGAAAGATGTTTCTAATCTATGCTCTTAGATATGAACAAAATCGTAGCATGATCTGTTTTGTGCGTTACAAAACAACAGGCACTAACCTTTATATATGTAGTTTATTTATATATTTGTGGCAAAACAATTCTCGATAAAAGAGTTTGTAACGCTTTTGTAATTCAGTTTAAAAGTTTGAAAAAAGCGTTGATCAGCAAGGTAGAAATATTACCTATAAAAATTAAATGAAATAGCTCGTTCGTCGAAAGGGAAACAAATATATATATAAGTATACATATAGATATATATAAAGGCATATAAATGAATATATAAATATACTTATTACTAACAGGTATAGTTCGTGCTGGACTTGAAAAGAAACATTTTACCTGTATGTCCTGCGATTTGTCTTTAGAAAATAATCTGCTTTGTCTGCAGACCTTAGGCCAAACTCAAGGATTCCATTTGGTAAAAAAGCCCTAATCATTAATCCGTCACTGACCATCACGATAAAAACTTTAAGAATGAATGCACAGCCGGATTAAGATAATATTTTCGTTTTTGCCTTTAGTGTAAAATACCTTAGAGCGAAATAACAAGCTTTGAAAGCTGAAGGAAAAGTATATCTTAACTACATCATTTTTCAAAAAGAAGCTATAACGCATTTAAAAATGAATTTCAAAAAATAATTAAAAATCAGATAATAATCATTATTCATATTATGAATTAGTATTCAAAATTAATTTGAAACTTTAAATAATGAACTAATTTTTGTAAACTGAAATACTTGAACTGTTCGCAACTGAGTATTGTTTTTCAACTTTTTAACTCCTGTGCCGGGTTTTTTCTCGTGAGAAATTGATGATTGTTCATCTGAATCGCATATTCAAAACTGTTTAATAAAGTAATTCTATATAAAAAAAACTACCGTATATCAGTTAAAAATTAATCAGCACTAAAGAGCCAAAAGCTATTCTAAGGTAATTTATTTCCAACGGTCCAAGTATTCAAATTTTAATTGTTTTTTGTCTAAACTCAACATTAAACATTTTTTCAGTTCCTTGCACACTCTTCTTTCCTTTTGTTTTAGTTTCAAACGTCCAGCGATTCTGTAACATTGTTTTCATTGTAATTTCACAACAGTCATATGGACTAGTCCATTATAATTTTGAGGTTATAAAAGGAATTAGACAGAACGTATACCCATACAATTATACAATTAAACATTAATTCAATTCGAATATGTGGCTTCTTTATGAACAGATGTATTAAAATGTATTAAGATGAAATATTCAATCGATTTAAACTAACGTAAAATACCTCAGAACATGGATCTACACATGAAGCCACCTTACATTCAATACTTTCCTATCTACTCTATCGCTGTTATATATTTTGTAAACATACATGACACTTTCTTGGTGGGTGAAGCCATTATGCGAAATTATAATGTATTACTGTAAGATGAGTATCTCGTCCGCGGCACTAGACTGACGGCGACTCTTAAGACGAGATATCTCGTCTGTAGAAATTAGCTGACGACTTGCTAAGAGGAGGTATCACGTCTGTGGCTGCTAACATAATATTCCTTATTTTATTTTTTTTAAACTAGAAAGTACCCAACAAGCATATAAGTCAGTCAACACCATGTGCTAATTAAAAACTGAATGAAAACCGATGGATATATACCTATGATACTGGGAAGGTAACAATGTGAGATTCGATTTTTTTTTATTTTTTTTTTCATTTCCGGACCGCTGTCTAAATACATAAAAAATATCTCTAAATCAAAAATGTAATTCCTGGATCCATCCCGAAATTCAACCAATTCTTCCTCAACCCATGACCCACAGAATTCATTGTGAACTTTTGGAGATATTGGATGTACTAACGTGCGGAGTCCTGGTACGTATCTGTCGCAATGTATGGGGAAAATCTCATTCATTCGGGGAAAAAAATCCTGGGACGCCACAAACTTCAGCCAATTTTTCTTTGGACTCATCCGACTGATAAAATTTGACTGATATTTCGAGGGGAAGGTTTTGGGGATATCGTATGGACAATCATGAAATAATACATATCAATGTATGAAAAAAAAATGAAAGAATATCTCTCATTTAATGAAGATTCCTGGATTAATCCCGAAATGTAACCAATTTTTTTGCACAACCTTCCAGAAAATTCCCTCGATTTTCTGGATTATTGGATATTTCCCGGAATTCGACATTAAGTCGATTTCCAATAAAACACCAATACCAAAAAAAAACTGACGACTTTCTACGATGAGTTATATTGTCCATGGCACTGGATTGACGACTTACTAAGACGAGTTATCTCGTGCAAAGCACTGGACAGGCGACTAGCAATTTCGTTTGTGATACTGGACTGAAGACTTTCTAACACGAATTATCTCGTCCGAGGCACTAGATTGATGACTCGCTAAGATGACTTATCAATGAACAGTTTGATATTGCATTTTCAAATGAAAAAGAAAAAGATGATGGTCAACACATGTGAAGGGAATTTTACAACAGAAAAAGTTTTTATCGTTAATCAGCTTCTTGCAAAATCTGTTTTGCCGGTCGTTCTTTTCCTTGGTCTCTTGGGCAACACGATCACGTGTGTGGTCCTGATACGTCTTTGTCGCAAGACTCCAGCCTCAGCTTCGCAAATTTATTTTTTCGCTTTGGCACTCACCGACGCCGTTGTAATGTCCTGTGGCCTATTGCGTCACTGGGTCTCATCCCAGTTCTGCTTTGACATTCGGGCGTTCACCGACTTCGGCTGCAAATTCCACCTTTTTCTTATTTACACATCCATGCAATTTTCATCTTGGATTCTCGTCTCTGTCAATGTCCAACGTTGCCTTATGATTAAGTATCCACTGAAAATTTCTTTTCTCTGGACACGACGTCGGTCGCTAATCCAACTCTGTCTCACTGTTCTTGTTCTCTCCCTTATCAACATGCATTTTCTTAAAACTAATGGCCTCAATCCCGATGGAACATGTGGGACCCTCACTGAAGAATATCGTCACTTTGAGGCTTTCTTTTTTGTGTACGTCGACTTTGCAGTACTTTGTCTAATCCCGTTCTTTTGTATGTTAATTGGGACTGTGTATATTAGTGTCAGCCTGAAGAAGGTCAACGAATGGAGAAACAACGTCGTAGCTAATGAAAGCTACCCTTTTCAAAAGGTAAGTATTACGGCCAAAACGATAATCTTTTTAAATATCTTCTTTATATTCACAACTCTGCCTATATGTGTTTATTTTGTCGTTGATTCATACCTACGTTTTGGTATAAATGGACCAATGAACGTGGACCTCGTTCTGGCAAGAACTATTTGTGACTGCATCCAATACTGCGGTTTTGCATTGAATATTTTACTCTACAGCATCCAAGGTGAAAACTTCAGAGATGAGTTGAAAGACTTGTTCAAGATTCGTCGAATCAGTTGTTTTCGCGGGAAATAAAGAAGACGATTTCGGACAATCAGGCATTATTTTTTAAACCAGGACTTTACAAGTCTACAATTGTGTCGGTGTACATTGTTGAAAACTATCATCTTCAAAAGCAGGTTCGGAGTGGAGTAGGGGTCACCGGCACGGAAAATAGAGCTCGAATTTTGATCGAGACTTCACTCTTTCACTTCACACTAACAACATTGGGGAAAGTTATGGATTCATTTCTCCCCTTACTGTCTGAGTCAGGAGTAAATAATAGGGCATCTGGGGACCTTTAACCCTTCTAGAGAGGGCCATTATGGCAAACCGTTATGCATTTTGTTATATAAGCTTGAAACTTGGCACAAACCAAGCTCAAACCAATACCTGTATGATCTTGGCCTTATCCTTCAAATATTGTGTACATTTTTCAATGCAGTCCATCTTAGACCGTCGGTCCAGCAACTCCTTGCTGCAAGAAAAAAATGCTTGCTATTGAAATTGCAAGACGGCCCTACATTTCACGAGGGACCTAAGGGAACGAATGTTACCCAGGGGATATTACTTTAAATATGATATTTATCTTTTAGTTTTTATTTTGTCATTGGTTTGGGGTTTTTTTTCTCATATTTTTGTTTTATTTTCTTTGATAAATTTTAAGATTTTGGCATAAATTTTCGAAAGAATTTTTAGATTAGTTGTTAAAAGTTTATAATCAAATATTTGTCGTGTAAATACTTTTTCATCAACGGAGTTATTGATGTAAGTACGCACACAAAAACTCTCTCACACATATAGACACACACACACACACATACACATACATACATACATACATACATACATACATATATATATATATATATATGTGTGTGTGTGTGTGTGTGTATGTATATATATATATATATTGAATACTCTCATACGTATCAACAGAAAAATGCAGAAGATTAAAGGGAAATAATCCTGAAAAGTTGAAAGGTACGACCTAGACAACAAAGATGAGGATAGTCCTCAAAAAGAGTAAAATTATAATCTTGTTGAAAACTCACACAGGCTCGCGCGCACACAGACACACATATGCGTACAAAAATCATTTCTACTTTTGAAACTATGTCGAGTCCAAGGGAGATAATCACATGCAAGTAGTAGCCACAGTGGCTTCCCGTAGTCCCATGATACATCAGGCAAGATTTTATTTCTATTATTGTTCGGAGTATCCTCTTCTTGGTTGTTTTTCATACAACGTTTCGGCCGTTGTACTCTACGGCCTTCATCAGGTATCATCTAGTAGGTGTGGGGGAAGTAACGAACTGAGCCCTTTATTTAACCGACGGGGGTATATAGACCACACTCCCCTCTTAGCAGTAGAAGTATTTTCGAATTATTATTGTCTCACAATGGGATTGAACCTAGAACCATTAGATTATTTGCAGTAACTCTATCTGATTCTCTAACCCCCTACGATATGTGTCCATGTGGACAACCGGTGTAAGACAATAATAATTCGAAAATACTACTTCTAAGAGGGGAGTGCAGTCTATATACTCCTGTCGGTTAAATAAAGGGTTCGGTTCGTTACTTCCCCACACCTACCAGATAATACCTGATAAAGGCCGTAGAGTTCAACGGCCAAAACGTTGTATGAAAAACAACCAAAATGAGGATAGTCCGAATAATAATAGAAATAATAATAATACCACATCTCAAAAATTCAGAGAGGCAAGATTTTGTCTCCATTTCTCGAAATGTCCACGGAGACCCAATTATTGTTAGTAGTAATTGTGTTTCTTACTGGGCTGGTATGCTAAGTAAATGTTAAAGATGGACTGATTTATAGGGCTGAATGGCTCCAAATTACCCTACCATTCACCAATAGCTAGGGTAACAGTGGATTCCTGCTTTTCCCAAGTGTGAAGTAAATGCAAACTGTTCCAGTTGGATTTTAAACAAAAAAAAACACAAATATCATTTGAACGTTTGTTTCGAAATGAAAAACAGTAATTCAGTTCTGTTCAGAACAATTGAACTCTTTTTGAAAATTCTTCCATCTTCTTTATTGTGTTAATTTTATTAAATGATAACTCTGATATCATTGCATTCATGCGTTTCTGCCTTTTTATTACATTTAATTATCCTTTCTGGTTTTTCAATTAAGATAAGATCCATAAGGGAAAGGAAATAACTCTATCTTTTAACTCTTTGCATTAGCTGAAATGATAATGCTAAATTCCAGTCCAAGTTGAGATTGAATTTTTTTCTCCGTTCAACAAAAACTGAACAATCTTCAATTTATTCAGGGTAGTAAACTCTTCACTGTCTATCTACTCCGTCGTATTAAACCAAGCTGCATTTCCAAACCGTGATTTGAAATCACAGCAAAGCGATATTTTACGAACTGGTCTAAACTGATAAGTCTTCTATATCCCAGAATTTATTTATTCTATACATGATATGAAAGTTACAGTCATCATTTCAAGTTGGAATAGAAATAGGAGTGGAGTTTAGCCCTGCTGCAGCCAGACTTGATATATATATATATATATATATATATATATATATATATATATATATATATATATATACTTGAATATTAGACCAACTACTGCGTTTGATCTTACGGGAGTCCATAAAATTTTTAGTAGACCATACACATTTTCATGGAATCTTTGATCCTGCATCGGACCCAGTCATTTACAATAAAATAAATAAGCATATAGATAGTCGAGTTGATGTGCTGTTGCAGACATTGTTTCGTTTTGCTCTCGTTCGTTTCGTTTTTGTTTATAAGAATTTTTTTAATATCAAAAGGTGAAATAGATCTGACAAAACCAAACGAAACGAATAGCAGAACGAAATGAAAATATCAATGCATCAACATTGGTGGACGAAACGAAATGGAAACTTGCCGGAATCTACCCGTAGAATAGTCCCATCGACCACCAGGGTTAATATCGATTACTTTAGAGACCTTTGAACCCATGGGCGTCCACTGCCACTTTTCAAGACGAGGGCATCGGATATATTCGGAATATCTTAGTGGTAAGCCAGTTACCTGAGAATAATAATACACAATCTCATTATACGAGAACATCAAACCAAAGTCACGTAAAAAATAGTCCAACGCCATTATCTTTTATCGACTCTTGGGGTTCCCACTTTCAAACCCAAAAGCCTTCTGTGATAAGGCATGATCTAAAACGGGGAATGCCTCGTTTGCCCCTCACCCCAAGCGAACACCCATGCGTGAACTATGAAAAGGAAGTTTCTAGAGTGTGAGGTTTATGCTATCAACACAGATCAAAGATGAAAGTAAGCAGGATATCTTATCTCTAAACATGATAAGGTATCAAAAGATATCACAAATTACTGACACTGGGTGATGACAGCCGAGGGAAATGTTTCTCCCTTTCATAGCATGGATGTCAAAAACGGGCATAATTGCTTTTTCTTGTGTGTTTGCTACCTTGCACATCAACTGTATCAATGTTTTATAAAAGAAGTGTTTTCAAGCCGAAGTCTCATCTCGTTTATTCTCGGTCTATTCGTCTCTTTCAACGCAGCAGTTACGTATTTGAGAAACGGACGTACTTGATTCGGCAGAATGAATTATAAATTATGTTATGTCTTATAGAAACTCATTTGAAATAATCTCCCGTCGTTACATGGTTAATATATCACTCAATTTAGACAACTTAAATAGAATAAGCAATCAAAGAAAATGCGGCTGCAGTGGGAATCGAACTTGCCACCGATAGGTTAGCCGCTTCAACGTAAAAAGTTGCACGCAACCTCCGTTGCCAAACCTCACACTAAGCGCAACTTGTTGAGGAGCTTTTAGAAAACAGCCATATATCTGAGGGAATTTTTTTCTCTTGATATTCCGTGCTGGAATTCAAGGTCTAATACGCCATCAAACACAGATCTAAAAGAAGATTTTACAAGTTGATGCCGTTACATCGAGGAAATACAAAACTCAGTCATCGAGTGTCGTGAAAATAGTCCTTCAAAGTCAATTGAAAACAAGACTAGGGACAGACACAATTTATTTACACAATTTTTGACTGCCTTTGGGCAATATTTGTCAATGTTTGTTACTGTAAGAAAAATACTTGTTTCCAATTGATTTTTCAAAATATTATTGAGCTACTGAGAGATTTTCAAAGACTCTCCAAAAATGGGCACACGCTGTTTTGTTTTTGCTTTTTTTTTTTTTCGAGCCTGACAACATTTTCATTTGCATTTAAGTGTGTATCTATTTTGCCTTCTACATAACTCTACGCATACAAAATGAGATGTGTATTTTGATGTTTCAGCTCCATGAATTACGAACACTTTCTTATGTCACATTTTTTTTTTTTTTGAGAATTGAAATGAATCAAGATAGAATAATACGACGTTGTTTGTCCTAGAAAGAGAAAATCCTCTTGCATCGCCCACCCTCTCTTCTCTTCCTTTCCTCTGAGAACTCTCAACTTTTTCGGTTTGGTCTGAAAGAAAGTGACTTTGGCTTTCATAGACTTGTCGATGTCCGTTGCAGCTAAAAATGATCTTATATTTTCAAGATGTATCGTTGTACCAATGAATATTCGGTTTTGACGCAAGTTGAAAAATAACGTTTTATCACAGGTTACTGGGCAGCGATGTTGCAAAAAAAAAGTGTTAACAGGACGCTTTTAGGCCTCCATACTTCAGTCTTTCTCAACCTTTCAAGACTAGGAGAACTCTTGAAATAACATTCATATCTAAAGGTAGCCCTGCATAAAACATACATGTACAACTAATAACGCATCAATAAGTTCAAAAATGTATATGTACTATGATCAAAGTAGTACGTAATTACCAGTGTTCTACAATTTACTGGAAGATAGTTTTCTATATCTTGGTTCATTTTGGTTAATATTCTAAGATACTCAACTTCCTTTTTAAAAAATGAAATTCATAACATTTGTAAAATATTAATCAGTCATAAATCAATCATTGCGCAACATTTGATGACAAAAATACTCTTTAGTTCAAAATCTACACAAAAGAAAGTAATCATCGCATGAATATATATTTGATTGAATACTGTTAGTTCTATCATCACTGAACTGATTTGTGCAAAAAATGGCCGACTTTTTTCTAAAAAAACAATGAATAATACTATTTTGGGATTCCATCAATCCACACGGTTCAGCAGTAGAACGTGAGGTTTCTATGGTAGGGTAAGGACAAACAACGTAATCATTGAAAGTCGCGCTTCCTGCCCAGCAGTACTGAGATCAAAGGGGAAATAATCCATGTTGATGTTTTTAGGGACTGGAAGGTGGAAAAACTACGATGCTTCGTATATGTAAATAACTTCCAATGAACATCAAAAAAACATCAAAAAATATATTAAAATACCACAGTGAATATTTTTCTCCACATCAGATAATTTAATCATTAAGAATTGTTACATTTTCAGTTTAAAAAAATCTTGGTCGAGGCATGATAACGAAAAAAAAGAAACAATGATTTCAAAAATAAAGTATTTTTGTGTTCAGTAAGTAATTACTTTTTTAACTGCCAATCAACTAAAGCAAGATCAGGATAAAATGGTACGGTACGACGTCTGGATTTAGTTCATCATCTCTTCTATCCGACAATGTGTCGATTATTGTGTATAGCAAAGTTTGACTCTACGGAATATAAAAAAAAGAACCACGCAAGATTTTCTTTATTAAAAAAAGAGAATGTTGCCAATTATCAAAAATGTATCTTCCCGTTGGTCTGTTGTTATTGATATATACATTATTATAATGATTACATTATTGATAAATAGTATTTAATTAGAATTACCAGGCATTTGTTCTTATCTCCTTTTTGAAAATACGCAATTTTGTGTAATTACTTTCCGAACACCCTAAAATTAATCAAAATATTCAATGAAAATCTCTTTAAAGGATTTAGCCAGGATATTTTTCTCTACAAGACTATGAGATTAAAGCATTATTAAGCAAATAAAACCAAAGAGTTGCCAACAAAAGCAATATTTCACTTTATTTTCCAAATTTTAAATTCTAAAGAAAAGCATCCGTATGGACGAGACAGTACTTTGTTTTACCTAAACAGAATTTATTTCCTCGTGGACTTATGATTAGATAGTGTAAAACTCGATGCACACACAATTGTATATGTAAAATAAGTCATCAAATCAATAAGGGAGAAGTAACCACTCTTCTTACTTTCAAATTTCACAAATATCTCCGGATCTATTGAGTGTACACAAAGAATTTTGATACATTTTTTTTTCAATCTTTCTATTTACAAATGGCCAAGATTTTGGCAATAAATCGCCTTCTTTACGAGTTTGGGTTTTTTTTATATGTACATTTCCAACTGAATATTTCTGTTGATACACATTTTGTTTCAATTTTTTGTATTCTAAAATGACTCATCCTTAGAAGTACAAGTTGAAACGTTTAAATGTTTAAAATAAACCATTTAGTTGCATTAATTTGAAAACTAGGAATAAGTTAAAATGGGTCGTATTGATCACTTTTGTCTAAATCACTTTTTTCCACGCATTATCTCCAGAAGTTCTCAATGAATTTCAATGACATTTTGTTGTATTGTGGGCTGTGGACAAAGGAAACGGTGGATCCAGGGATTTTTTCCAATTGTGAGGGAGACAAATTCCAGGATCTGTTGTGATATAAAGATATATTTTAATCAAAAAAATCCCTACATACATCCCAAGATTTCGTCAATTCTTCCTTCGCCCATAGTCCATCATCCGACAAAACGTCATGAAATTAATGGAGAACTTTCGCAGATATTGTATTGACAAAAGTCATTTTTGACCTAAGTGATTTGGACAAAAGGCATTTAGACTAGAGTAATTCAGACAAGAGTACCTAAACATAGAACAAATATCTTATTGGATAAGTGTCTATTTTATAAAGTTCATTGATTTTTGTCTTTTTAAATGAAATGAAAAAAAAAACAAAAGTTATTCTTCGCTTGATGGCGGCTTGATGTATAATATTCTTGAAGAACAAGCATTTGGTGGTGGTCATTCAATCGTCGAATGTCATGAACCTTCGAGCGTAGCGTTCGTTGAAACTCTCTAGAGCAACGGAAGAACATTTTTGGATCAACTTCACAAAATGAATGAATACTCTGTAAAAATAAAAATGACAAAATGATTTGAGGTACCTATCAATTACTCAATGATCTATAATATTATTCTGTCTTTTCTTATTTGCGTTTGAATGATTACACTTTCAGTGATATCATAAAGGAAATGCTAGATGGTTTAATAAGAGAGTAGAAAGTTAGGTCGTTCGATGAACGGATGAAAAGTAATAGGCCAGAAAATAAATATATTTGAGATATTTAGATATATTTTTATACAGATATATTAAATTATATATACATACTCATACATATATATATGTGTGTGTGTATGTGTGTGAGAGAGAGAGAAAGAGGATTAAAATCACTTCACTCACAATATTTGTGAGATTAGCTCCTTAAGCATCAATCTATGGTAGGCGCCTCAGTATTTACTAAGCATAGCTTAGCCTGATATAAGGCCACAATAGTGGTACACGTTATGAGAATCAACTTCACTTGACAAACGAATTGCTCCGCTTCTGGGGAGGACTTTACTACCCATGCATCAACAGACACTCTTCCAGGGAGTTACTCAGTCAGCATTGAGACGTCATGTATACGTTTATAATTGTGTTTGTGTGCAGGTTTGTAAGTTTAGTTTGCTTTGAGACTTACCTATATTCTGTGTATCCCTGTCCCCCGTAGAGATCGTAGAGGAGTTGAACATTCTGTGGATCCTCCATGACGTCACAAAATGTGTTGTTCTGAAAAAAGCAGCTGACGTCATTGACAGAAGGAGGCAAAATTCCTCCAGTGAGAATGTCAAGGCCGACAGCCTCGATCTGGGCACAAGTTGCTACTTCCAATTCGTAAGTGGGAACCAAAGCTTCCATTTGACACCGTTTCACACCGCGGAGATATTTCTTGGCCTTTGGTAAAATAAAGTGAGAAAAGGCGAATATAGAATTTAAGACAGCAAGCCCGGATCCAGGGTGTCGTCCAAGGGTCTGGACACATACATCCAGCTTGAGCAAAGCACAAATGGAAAACATTTCGAAAATATCTAGACAAAGAAATTTCATGTATAATGAATATATGTAAAATGAATACACATATATATATATATATATATATATATATATATATATATATATATATATATATATATATATATTGTGTAATCAGACAGGTGACTTTATCTAATGCAGATCCCCTCTGCCCTGCTCAAAACCAAGGATCCATCTCTGCAGAGCAACTGGGAATATTCCAGAATACAATTGGAAAGTATTATTGTACATGGAATAAAGCAATTATTCTTTATGAATGAAATGAAACATTTTTAAAACAGATCTTGTTAGTCACGTGAACAACGTCTTTTGGCTGCATTCCGTGTTAGGACGAATTGGAAAAGAAGAATTAATGAATAAGTTACTCCTTTTGCCTTCTGTTGGGCAGAAACCCAAAGGACCAATCTAGCAGGAACTTAGATTGTTCATTGGACCTTCCACTAACAACCTATTCACGGGGTAACCAAAGAAACGTTTTCCTTTAGACATATTAAGAAGTTGTTGTTGAAATTTTCAGCCCCTGGCTCCATTTATACAACATGTAAGCGTCATAAATACATCGCCAGTCAGACGGATAGTCACCTACCAGACGAACTTAGAAACTGAAGAAACCTGCGTTGACAGTTTTGGCTTACGATTCCTAATATTTATTTTTTATTCGATCAATCATTTGTTTTGAATGAACTGTATGATTTAAGGTTTGATTTGATTTTCTGCCAACCATAGGATTCCTCTTGCTCAATCAATGGAAGCAAATGGTACGGTTTTACAAGGTTCTCCTGCGGTGAAAGATACGTGAGTTCCAGTCTCACCCAGAGCTCATCATTTGTTTCCCACCTGTGCAGTTTACGCACAGTCGTAGACTATCGGCCTAATTAAAAAACAAAATATGTCAAAATTGATGAACAAGATTGCCTGGCTTATGTCTGGTGACTTCCATAAACTGAAATCGAAGCCATCGCTGCCACCAATGGCAGCAACCACATCATCATCATCACCATTATTATTATTATTATTATTATTATTATTATTATTATTATTATTATTATTATTATTATTATTTGCAATCTCACACCAGTAGCCTGGTGGTTACCGCTGGAAGTTGAGTGACAGCAAATCTCCTCAAGTCTCCAGCCCTCCTCTGCTAATACTCATAAGTCGCAGTAATACTGCGATTTACAGTTTCTCATCGGTTGCCCAGTGGTTATCGCTGAAGGCTGAGTGACAATAAGTCTCCTCAGGTCTTCAGCTAACGTCTCCTCTCTCTTTCGCCTATCATGTCAGTGCTACAATTTGAGTTTCCGCTTTCATTTCTCTTCCTCTGTTGGGTCACTATTGACAGTTAGCGTTGCAGTCCTCAGATTTCTAGCACTTTCCTCAGTATCCGTGCAGTTCCCAGTAGTGCTTTGGTCTGTACAGTCTCAATCCTTCCCCTATTATTATTATTGTTGTTGTCGTTGTTGTTGTTGTTGTTATTATTATTATTATTATTATTATTATTATTATTATTATTATTATTATTATTATTATTATTATTATTATTATTATTATTATAATAATGATAAAAAGAAATGAATATAAAATCAAATGTACCTAAAAAAATATGTATAGCTGCTTTTGTTGGTGCAGAATATTTACAATAGCCTACAACACAGTGCAACGTGATTTTTGTTCCTGGTTAGTGAGTTATTTCTGATCGCTTATGTATAAAAAGTATACAAATGGCTGTTATTATCTCCAAAATGCCGTTGGCCAATTTGAAGTAGATTTCAAATTATTACTGTCCTGGTCGCAAAAACAATGTTCGAAGGAAATATTTTACATTTTCTGTCTTTTTTGGACATAATCAATCGGAAAATAACACTTTATTACTCAGGAACAATTCTTTTTTTAAGTTGTGTGGTTTCATGACTTGTATAGTTTAATGACTTCAATGATTAATTAAAAGCGTTACATGCCTTTGTCTATCGGGTTATGACTAACACAAAAACAGTACCGAAGTGTCTGCATGGTAATTTACTTTCTAGGATCTGCAGAAGATCCACAAAGGATAAAGATAGCAGAATAACTTGCACAACTTAGTTGAATTTCTCTTTCTTTGTGCATCAGATACATACATGCTCGTCGAGGTTTTACTACAGAGGAAGCTACTTATCATGATCACTTTGGGACAGTGTCCTCTAGTAAGCAATAACCAGCTGATAAGATTTAGCATAGAATAAATGGGAAGCTGCTTGTTATGATCACTATAGGACAGTGTCCCTACTAAGCAATAACCAGCTGATAAGATTTAGCAGAGGATAAATGGGGAGCCACTTATTATGATCACTTTATGATAGTGTCCCTTAGTAAGCAATAAGTTGTGTAGTTTCATGACTTTGCATAGTTTAATTACTTCATTGATTAATTAAAAGCGTTACATACCTTTGTCTATCAGGTCATGACTAACACAAAAACAGTACCGAAGTGTCTGCACGGTAAGTGTGGCTTGGTTGATACATAGGTTGGAACCCGTGCAATTTAGTAAGACTTTATTTTAACTCGTAGATTTACACATGAAAAATATTTACCAATTATAAAATAATACCCTGTTGCGTTCCAATAATATTTTCTCCTAATCGAACTGAATAAATTGGCGAGACTATTGGGACGACGGCACTACTGAAATCAGCTAAAATACTGAGGAGAGTCCAGGGGTATTAAGGAAACTTGATAGTCACCAGTTACCTCTAGTGTAAAAACTCAACGAATAAAAACAAGAAAAGATAAAGAGAAGTGTGCTAGAGATTTGAGGTGATTTGTTGTAACTTATCTTTCACTGATAACCTCCAGACATCTGGTGGGAACAGGCAAATGCGTATTATTATTATTATTATTATTATTATTATTATTATTATTATTATTATTATTATTATTATTATTATAATAATAAGTCTAGTGAGTCACTCAATTGAAACCCTCACGTGACCAACGTCTTTTGGCAGTATGGCGTATTGGCAGTGATCAAATCAAAAAATAGCTAAATGGGGCGATCAAAGAGGTAACATAAATCAAGAGATCGGTTTAACATAAACTCACATTGCAAATTGAACCCACCACTAAACATCTATTTCGGGTAGAATTTTCCATAAAACAAAAAAAAAACTTTTTTTTCAGTTTTTTTTTTTTTTCAGTTATTACGAGGAGTAAATTTTATCATTTTCAGCCATCTAGCTACATCGGAAGGGAAAGAATGGTAAGAAGTTATCACCTTATCATCGAAAAAGTTGAGAAAATTTTCCGTTCGCCTACACAGGTAAGAAGCTACATTGTAGGCAAAGTTCTGCTCCACGGGACAGGTGTGTCGCTGGTCAAAACACCGATAAAAGTTACAATCACCTTTGGGGGTTAGGGCTACACACGAATCTGGAACATCTATTCAAAAGAGAGGATTGGAAATTAAATATAAAAGTATTTGATTGTACCTGTAGGTGATAGATAGATAGATAGATAGATTTGAAGAGACTGATATAGATAGATATGAAGAGACTGAGATAGATGGATAGATCGATTGAGAAAGAAATTGATACATATACATATATGAAGAAACTTAAATAATAGATAGATATGAAGAGACTAAGATAGATAGATAGATAGATAGATAGATAGATAGATAGATAGATAGAATAATTCTTTGCTCAGAAACATAAAACATTCTTTGGTCGAAGAATACTGCAGTCGCCTAAAAGATGGTATAATAACAAAATGGCGTATATGTTTCAAAGAGTGATCCGGACGATTGGTCTCCTTTTTGTTTGTATTCGGTCGTTCCATTATACGACATTCTCTTGGTGTACTATCTGAATGTGATGATAGTCAAACAGATTTTTCTTCCATGGTAGCAACGCTTATAATATAAGATTCTGTTATTTTCTTTTCCTTTCCTTGTTAAGGCCTTGATTTCTATATCTTGCTCTGTTGAGTAGTGGAAGTCACACCGAGTTGAATTATAAGGAGTTCAATCGCCCGGAAAACTCTTTGAATGTCACTGAGCCTTCTCAAAGCTATAGACGGTATTTACGTTGTTGAATAAAGTAAGAGTGGAAAATGAAACATTTCTCTTTTATTTCTACTAGGTAAACCAAACTAACTTTTTGGGCCAACCGGATGGAAAAATAGATATGAAAAGAGTGAGATGACACAATTTTAAGTTTTACCATTAATTAGCTTTGATATTGATTATAAGCTTTAAGGTCTTTTAGAAAAGAATAAACTCCGTACCTACATCTCCTCGGTTAGACCTTGCCCCATTCCATTCATCTTCGGTGCCTGGCTGGTTTTCTGTATGTTCGAGATTTGACTGAGGGTCAGATGTGTCCGAAGGTGCCGATGCTCGTTTCTGCCACCATGGAAACAAAGGATACGGCGTTTGCCGATGACCTTGCCTTCGCCGTTGTCTCGGCCACGGAACCATCCTACTCCAATTAATTTGGGGAAATGGGACCTGTATGTTCTTCTTTAAGGGAAACTGAGGTCCGTTTGAAAATCTGTTGTCAGGGTTGAGAAATGAGGGTTTGGTAGAGCCAGGGGGGATTCCCTCTGGTTCTGGCACACCTTTGATATCGATCGGTTTAAAATTTGGTCTAATTGTACCAGGTTCCAGATTTGAGTGTCTATTATTTGATTTGGGTATGATTTGATCAGTTTCTCCCTCTTGTCTACCCGATTCCAGATTTGGTCTAATTCTAACCGGTTTGGGGTTAGGTCTGACAATACCAGTCTCTGGATTCGGTATGCTTCTACCAGGCTCTGGATTCGGTAAGATTCTACCTGGTTCGGGATTAGGTCTGACCATACCAGGCTCTGGGTTTGGTACGACTTTTTCTGGCTCAGGAAACGGCTTGGTTCTACTAAACTCAGGCTCTGGATTCATTCTTCCTACTGATTTTTGATTTAGATTGATTCCACTGATTTCTGGTTTGTGATTAGGTATAAACCTTCTCCACGGTCTCCTTTGTCCTTGGTTTGATCGCATTCTGTTTGGCCGAGGACTGGATTCCAGAAATGGTCTAAATCTTCTTTGAACTGGAATTCCACGGTTAACACGAAAACCGGGAACTCTTTGCCAAATATTTCTGCCATTTTGTTCTGGGCTAGCGATGCCTGAAGATCGCTGGAAATGGCCGTCTGCTAATATTTGCCGTCTGTTAATCATGGCTGCCTGGAAAGATTTCCCATCGGAACTAGACGTAACTACCGGTCTCCGTGTGCGTCGATTCGGGGGAAATGTCGCCCTCCGCCTTTGACGTTTCGATAGAGAAATATGTGTGGGAGTCGTTCCCAAATGAACGGACGACGTATTTTTTGCTGCATTTGGACTTGGAGAAAAAACGTTTTCTGACACATTACGCAGAGGGGTGCTATGAATTTCCGACAACGGAAAGCTTGAAGATTTTTCCATCGATTTGGTGAAAACTAAGTATGTGGGTTTGTCGTGACTGAGCCCGTTAACAATGTTATATCCTTTTGAATGGGAATGAAAGATGCCCATCACGAGACACGCTTTAATGAGGAAGCAGACGATAAAAAGCGACATTTTGGAATCGTATGATTTTTTACCTTAAAGATGAAATAAGAACGAAGATATTTTGAAATAATGACAGAAAAGCATCGAAAAAATCATTAAAATATGAAACAACCTTAGTTAAAGTTTTAGATATCTAGGAGGAACATGAATAACTAATTTTAATAATTATTTTTTATGTAATTTTTTCCATATGTGAAATTAAAGTACATTTTATATATTTTAAAATGATGTAAGTTTTGATGGGGGCAATTTAAATATAGTCATACATTTCTCTTTAAATAAAATTTTTATCATTTTTTATAGTCATTTGTTTTTGTTTTTTTAGTTTTTCATAGTCATTTAGCTAAAGACTCTGTTCTAAATTATCCTTTATACTGTATTTGTCGACAGAGAAATCAGTTATTTATGATATTTCTTTTTCGTTTTTCACCAGAATCTAGAGGGAAAATCAAGTAGATACGTTTGAGAGGTCGTAAATGATAGATGTTTCTGAAGTTTGATCTTCGAAAAGCGCTGCTTACAGTGCTATAAAGATCTTCAATGCAACTGGTGGCAATCTCGACAATTCTGGATCTGGACAACTGGTAAAATTATGGTCTTTGAATCTCACGTATGAATATTAGTATGATACCTCACGCCTCAAATCAAATGGATCGCTTTTATATCAAGGAAACCTGCTTAAAAACATTACATGTATAGCTATGGATACATCAGTGTGTAAAAAAATGTTTGTGTTACGTATTGTATACAATAGTATATTATGACGTGCAAACAGTATAAATCGACCAAAATCAATAAATATCGAAATCAGGAACTTTGATTATTTCCTGAGATTTTTTATATTTTTTTCCATATAAAAACTGAAATTTTCAACTATTGTAAAAAATGACAGCTGCTGGACTTTTTGGTAGGTGAGAATTCTGATACTTCTAATTTCAAATGTTTTCAAGATAGGCACCGTTACTCCTTATTTAAAAAGAACCTCAAATAAAGCAAAAGTCAGGTATTTTTTCCTCACATGAATAAAATTTTCGGAACAATCTTTTGCATAACACCAATGTTCCCTGGAACCCCAATTGAGAAAACCTAGTGTACATCAAATACAATATCAATAAAGTGCTACAGTAATCAACGCAATCACTGAACTTTGAAGCCAACGAGAACTCGTGTCAAAAAGCCGAAACTAAGAGCCGACACAGTAAAATTATAAATGCAAATGATCTGTACAATAATGTGGGATATTGTTTGGAAAAAATCATATTGGAATCAGTGAAGCATCTGATTACATCAATGCACTGCAGATGTAAAACTATATATTTTTCTTTGATAAAACTGTCTCTATGGGAATCTTGGTTTCAATTTATATTAAAAAACGTTATTCAACATTGAAGTTTGTATCAATTCAAGAGTTAAAAATGTATGAAACTTAATAAAGATTACAAGCTTATCAGTGCTGAGAAACATGTACGAGACACATTTTTCCCTAAATTCTTTCATATGTTTCTGCTGATAATTCTCTAAATTGCCCTATTTGATTTATTTCCAATCCCAGATTATCTAGATTTATGTTTTCCTTGAAATTACTTATATTCGTACGAGTTTTTACATAAGATAGTAAGCTATTCCAGGATTTCAGTTTCTTTGGGGAAAAAATCAATTTGTTTTTGAAACTTTGATTTTATTATGAAGCAAGCTAGCAAATTTCCCCTCCTATCTATAATAATACTACACACACACACACACACACACACACACATATATATATATATATATACATGGAGATATAAATATATATCTAACCTACAATGTATTTTCAGTGTTTGTTTTTTTCATTTATTTTTGTTTGTTAGCACGTAAATGGTATCTAGTAATTGGCTGATGATTTGAGTGTCAACAATCTATTTGACGACCGTATGTTTAACATGATATTACTACGCAAAGATCATATCATTTTTTTTTTTTAAATCCTAAAATATATGTTACAGTCACGTTTGAAAATAATGTCTTTTTGAGAAATGAAAGGAAAATAAAACTTACTCGAAAAAATTGTTTATCTCTGAGTTTGCCTCTCGGGATGTTCAAGGTTGGAGATACTCTAGAAATCTGCCAAAGACCGAGACAGGTCGTCGTGGGATCCTGTAGAAAGAATAGAGAACATTAGACAAGGTAAGTAGGAGTCAAAAGGTGTTTTTACGACAGGGGATGGATTTGACGTGTGGAAATGAACGGGAAAAGAATGAAGCCAACACACAAAATGGTGCATAAAGAGAACGAATATAATGCCATCCCCATTCAAGAAACGGTGATTTTCTGCTACCCTCCCAATGCACACAGGTGTATAAATATACGACCATTTACATACATGTGTTATGAGTATATATGAAGGAAAAAATAACATACTTATAAATATATATATATATATATATATATATATATATATATATATATATATATATATATACATATATAACCAATTATGCACATGTAATTGTATTTTTGTTACTTACACACCTAGTGCTTATTTGTATTAGTCAATCCACGTATATTTTTGCATACATGTATTCTCTTTCTCACTTACCCACATACGTATGTACCTACATAAACATAACTCAACCGTACATCTGTGTACACGTGCGTCCACACATCGATTTTTTTCGAGTTAAGGCGAGGATGTGTATTAAGAAATAATCTATCTATCTCTTTCTCTCTCATTCTCTCGCCTTCTTCACACACACACACACACACACACACACACACACGCACACACACACGCACATATATATATATATATATATATATATATATATATATATATATATATGGAGAGTGAGTGATGGGGATTAACATATATAAGGATTTACTTGTATACATAAACAATACATATGTGTGTGTGTGTGTGTGTGTGAGTGTGTGTGTGTGTGTGTGTGTGTGTGTGCTTGTGCTTGTATAAGTTGTCTATCTTGCTTTCTTTTATGAACATACATACATATACGTAAGTATATATGTATGAATATATGTGTGTATGTGTGTATTAACACAATTGGATGGATACACTTACTTTTCTACCGTCGTCTTCGGAATTTCCGGACGAAAAATAGACAAAGGGACAAACGTGACCCAAAATACAGCTAAGTTCCGGAATTCAATTAAAAAGACGAAATATCTCCGAAGTCTCGAAAATTAAAAATTGCTCCCCAAATTTTTGCCTGCGACGTGCTCCCATTGAAGCTAGCAGGCCGGGCCTCAAATCACACCGGAAAAAGAAAATCGTTTCAATCTTCTCGAGTCAACATTTGGCCAAAGCCAACAACTGTTATTTTCCTTCTTGTCTTCTTAGTATCTTCCCAAAAAGGACCGACTTTCTGAAATCGAATCACACACAGCAGAGGAAATAAAGATGAAAAAAAGGAGAAAGAAAATATTCACCATTCTTCAGTTTTGAGATAGACGTGAAAAAATGTGCTGAGAAAACGTGAGACTTTTTAATTGGTAGGTAAGCAGGCCCGGTTAGTCACCCAATTGAGATATTCACGTGACCAACCTTTTTTGGCATCAGGTTGTGTTGGGGGTGATCAATTAAAAATTGGAAAAACGGATGATCAATGAATATGTTACTTCTCTCACATATCATTGGACAAAAAAGTCTGACTGAATTATAAAAAAAAAAAACAATTCTGAATGTTGTCGGACACAAACCAAGGGACCAATTTAGCATGAATTTTCATTGTAAATTGAACCCAAACTAAGAGAAACTTTTTAGAGGTGTGGGTGACAAAAAGCAAAAAAAATAATATTTTTCTAGACATTCACGTTTAAATTTTCAGTTCGTGCAATAAATACATCCAACCTGCCGGACCAAATTAAAAATTGAAGAAACTCATGAGGACAAATTTAGTGACAGTTTTGGTTGATGGTTTCTATTTACTCAATTCCGAAGGGGGTTATTCTGCCGGTATGTTTGTTTGAGGATGTAGATATTCACACGTATAAATGTGTTTATTGTTTGCACCCACAAGTGATTAGCCCCTGAACATTCACAAATGCCTGTGTTTATGTGTGTATTTCTGACGCTTGGCCTAGTATGGCACAGGACTAGAATACTGAGTTTCAAACCGGAGATCGAGCTCACTTGCAATGTCCTGCAAAACTAACAAACCATCGCTCAACGGCAGGTACCCAGATATTTACTACAGAGTCGCTTATTGTGATCATTTTTTAACAGCCCTTTAAATAACAATTGTAATCACTTTGAATTACAGTTGTGATCACTTGAAATGAAGTGTTTAGGACCAACTGATTTCAATGAAAAATGATTGTCTTATAACATTATCCACGATTATAATGGGTGTCTACTGAGGGGGCAATGGTGCATCCTCCCTCTGGATTCGGCCTTCACACCGAGGTCAAGGGGGTTTGAAAGTTGGAACCTTATATTCAATAATGGATTGCAATACATTAGCGTATCATGTAATCCCAAACCTATGTCCCTATATAAAAAGAGTGTACTCTTACACGCTGTCATCCAGGGTGATGCCATGCGTCTCCATCAACGGTCAGGCGCACATCTGACATCTAGATAATACATTGTCATACTTGCTTTCTCTACAAATGGCGAATAGAATTCAAATTATGTAACAAGGTTGCCATTAAGATATATTCCCAATGTACTCTTTTGCCCACCCCACTGGACTTATATTTGCTTTTTCCCTACCCTGACCCCGGAATGTGTGCATTTGCACACAACCCTGGAAAAGTGGCAGCGAACGTCCATGGCTTCCATTGAATTTACGAAACTCAGCGTAATTTCATGTAAATGTATGTAAAGACAGGAAGATTGTGTTGCACTGAGTAGAGTAGCCCAACCTGCTTTGAAAATCAGCATTTTAATATAGGATTTTAACTGCACACGAATCTCATCTACAGAAGGCAATGGGAAATATTCACAACCTTCTCCCACCCAGCAAGGTCTATATGTGTTTATAATTTATTACTTCAGTTACATTCATATAGCAGGAGACTAAATTTGCTTCGGAAGAGTGTGTTGCGCCTATCCTCCAGCTTCCTGTCTCAAAAATCAGTAAGCGAAATCCAATGTTTTAACTGGGTATAAACACCGATCACTGACGCTAGTTAGAAATAGACAACTATCTCAACCTTATGTATGAATTTATATTAGATTGTCTTATATGAATGTTTCTTGATAGTTTGAAGATGGGTATAGCCCACAACAAAAAGTATTTAATCAAAATATGACCCGTTTGAAGCAATAACATTTTGCCAGTGATCCTCTAATGATAATATGCCATCTCTATGAACTCCTTTATCCTAAGAAGTGGAAAATACAGAAGAGGCATGAATCATGTCTTCCCTATTATCTGAAATTTTATAATGGATGTGGAATTCAAATGCTTGAAAAGATCATAACCAGTAGTAAAAATGCCAGGTGAATAAGGGGGATGTAGCAATTCTTTAAGCTTAGACATAGTCAGCTGAGAGGTTTTGAACTGTCGTGGAGCATTTCATTCAGTTAATGTGGAATCCATTTTCCAATTGACATAATCACAGTTGAAATCCTGAAGTCATAAGAAAATACTTGAACTCTAGTTCGTGGGTTGTTGGCCACAGCTTCGTCACTAAGAACTGGTTTGGGCTCCCTTTGAAATTTATGGAATCCATATTCCAAGATCCTAATCTGTTGAACCAACGCTAAAAAGGTTGCACTGTTGTAGAGTTCACTCTAAATGTTTTGTTGACGTTTAGAGCTGCATTATGTCCGAATTAGAAATTGAACTTGAACTTCGTCGGTGGATACCATTGCAGTTAAGGGCTCAAAAACCTCCAATGATAACGAATTATATCTCCATTTACATTGAAACTACGAAAAATACGATTACATTACATTTTTCATTTTTAACATTATCCTTTATGATGCAAAAAAAACGACAGAATGGTCAGTCTAACTTCTGCAAACTCGAATGTGGTTGTAGAACCCAATCCGTGCGACACAGACCTTTCTGCACTTTTTGGGGACATGAAAAGTCCGAGGTTTTGTCTTGTCTCGCCTGTGATGGTTGTTTTTTCTTGGTTGAGGATTTGCTTGCGCACACCGAGTCCCCTCTTTAGGCTTGGTAGCCTTTCTCTATGGCCCAGCGCGCTGAGGCAGCCAAGCCGTAGGCTTTTTATTGGAGTAGCTTTCTTTTAGACAGAGTATCTTAGTGCTGAAGACGACCACCTTTCCTACTATTTTACCCATAATTGATGGCAAGAAGTGGATTCATGCCTTCTCCAAAGGCGTTAGGAGAAAGTAATCACAAACTACTTCAACTTGAATTTGAACTCTGTTCGCCGATTCTAATTTCCGTGCCGTTAAGTGAGGCTAATTCTTCACTTCAAAGATGACAATACTAGTCTGAATACCTCTTAGGTTAATGATAATTAGGGCAGTGCTTGTTCCAGGCGTACATATTTGAAAAGGGTCAGACCTTATGGTGTGTGGAGCAGCCTGTCATAATTGCCTTGAAAATAATTTTTTGTCCATATTATGAAACTACAGCTCCGAAGCATTTCTGTTACGTCTCTTCAGTCTTGCCAACTTGGATATTTCGTGTCTGAATTTTTATGTTTGGAAAGAGCGAAATCTAAGGGGGATAATCCGCAGAAACTGAAGAAAGATCAATAATTTTGTATTCATTCTTATATACCTAAAGAACCACAGACCCAAACAACATAGAACTCAGCACTGTACTGTCTAGTGTTGTAATTTATTTGTCGAATGTCGAATTCGGACAATTGCTAGTTGTCGAGTAATTACGGTGCATACATACAGAGACACACATAGAGACTTCTTCAGTTGTAGATAAATGGCACGTTTCAGAATTCCAGACAACATTTTGGAGTTAAATGCATCAATCTGAATACAGTTAGGGTGGGAATACCAGTCAAATAAGTAGTGAAATAAAGATGATATTGCTTTTGAAAACGTTCTTGTTTGATAAAAAAGCCAATACTGTACACGATTGAGTCTTTCCAATCTTCTTTCGGACAATCAAATCCCTCATTTATGTCCTTGATATTTTTGTCGATCCATTCAACAGCCTTTTTCTGGTGCACTGTGTATATTGGAAAAGAAAGTCCTGTTTTTTCCAAAAAAAAAAGCGTTATCAAACAGATATGTTAAAGCCACGTAAGCAGCAGAGCTTGTATTTTCATTTGAATGGATCAGACAAGGCGTAGTGTTGACCACATCATGGACACAAAGAAGAGAATCTAATGTCCGGGAAAAAAATAGAAGGTTGATTCAAAAAAGGCTGAAGAGTTTCTATCATCAACTCCCAATGGAGGCCGGTGACGAAGTCCCAGTTTCTGTTGCATGCATCAACTTAATGACCTTTGCAAGTCTCAAATCTGATCGAGACCAGGACATCATACCTACAATTTTTTATGACCTTCACCTTGGCAGGATACAAGTCCACCGGAGGGATACTTTCACCCTAATCACACAGCATAGAATTTTCTCAATCAACTGCTGAGTATTCAGGAAAATCTGTGCTTATAAAGTGTTTTCCACAATCTGCGCCTACATCAGGAATTGAACCCAGAACTTTCTGCAAGGGTTCTTATGGCTGGCTGAAGATCAAATTTAACTCGTAAACTCATCAATAATCTTTCCCATGTTTATTATTGTGTTTATGTATAGTAGTTGTAGTAGCAGTAATAGTAATATTACCCTAATTCATATTTTATCAGGCGAAGCATCGTAAACCATTGTACATTTTTGACTGGTATTTTCTTTTATCCAAATACCGTAGACTGACGTGCCGTGTAAGCTGAGATAAAAAGCAGCTAAAAATTTATGATGAAAGAAAATACAAGTCAAAAGATTCTTTCCGTTTGGGAAAATTGATTGAATGAATATCTGCATTTTTAAAAACAATCTGCTGAAGTGTTTTGACCGATATGTTCTCCGGCCTGATCATGTGTATTTTTGTGTTGGGTAGGCCTTTAAAAAGGATCAGTTAATACTGAAGGCTTACTGGATGCAATATATCCAAGAATATTGTGATAAAAACAACAAAAATGAGGATATTAGGCGGAATAATTAGAGGAATAATGACAGCACCTCAGAGTAAAACTTTAGACAACGGTTTTGCTGAAATTTGAGATTGATTTTGACAAAGAATTTGTTTTATGAACAATTTTTTTCATTTGATTCCAACTATTCAGATTTCATTTTCCAACTATCGACCATGTACAGTAGCCCCTACGCCCTAAACCGAAGGGGATATATTCCCAGACCTCCGGCAGATTTTTGATAGTGCTCATAGTGAACCCTACATATACTAGTGTTTTTTTTTCTCTTATATATACGTACCCATGATAAACTTTAGTACATTAATAAGGTATGATAAGGAACAACTAGGGCTAGAATTAAAGTTAGAGGTAAGGGTTTAGCTAAAAAACAAACATGTTTTATTGTCAGGTTAGGATTAGATTCCTTTTTTTTTTTTTTTAAAAAAGGTACTGCCAGACTGACATAAGCCTTGAGAGGATAAGAAATTCACATCTGCAGGTTCCTAGGACGAATGGGAAGTAAAGTCGCAGTTTAGCACATAGCTACATTGTAAATAGAGTCCGCTGAATCTTAGAATAATTCCTAATTCAAAACTGATAAATTTCCGGGCAGTATGATAGATTGAAAGCATATGAAATTAAAAGAAAAAATTGAAAGATTTTTTTTAAATGTGAGGGAGAACGTAAGCGCCATAGGAATCGAGGAATTCCTTTTGCAAAATTTGACCTGAACATTTATGCTGTAAAAGAATTAGGACCTACTGATTTCAAATATGTCTTCGTTTTTCTTCTGTGATTCATAGTTCTCGACTCTTAAGAGCACAAACACATACATTTTTACTGCTTTATCAGATAGAATCTGTAATAAAGTTTACGTGACGGATAAAAGATTCATTCTTACTGCAAATGTTTGCAACCACAGTATACATTTTTTTCTTTCTTAAATTTCACCTTTTCACTTAAATAAAGCACTTTATTACTACTCGTTGGCAGAATTGTCAGCATAAATGCTTTTGTGCTTTTGAGCGATTATCAAATAAACCTTGTAAATTATTTATTTTGGCGTTTGACCGCAGATAGCTGAAACTACGAAAAGCGAAACCACGGATAAATGGGGCAGTGTGTACAGAATATGGATAGATGCTAATAATCAGCTCTGTTTAATACACAATTTCTCGACAATTTTTTTAATTGTTTGATTTTCTTTTCCTTTTTCCAAACGAATGTATTGACTCTAAATGGCTAGCTGACAAGATGGACGCCGTCTTCTGAACGCTCTCCTCTGTTTGAAGTCAATATTAGCCGGTGATGCACACAGGCATGTCAAGACCTTGTAACAGTCTCCGACGAACACGCACAAAGAATGGTTCTACAGCCAATAATCAACGTCATTGGCCGGCTGAAACCTCTGCATGTTCGTTCACCTTCCTCTTTCTTTTTCTTTTTTTCTTTTTTCAATTTGTTATCACAAACACATCTGTTCAAACCACGTTTCATATATTTACTTAAAACACACAAATTAATTCGGGGTCCAATCAATATTCGTTTCCAGTAATTCTCTCTCGAAAAGTTCCTGATAACCAAACAATAATTAGCTCGACAATCCTCGTCTACAAGTGGTTAACCGTTCAGACAATGTTGCTTAACCTGTTCTTTATCGGGTACATTTCTTAACTTCTATGCCAGAATTTCTCATTTAAAAAAAATATGAAAAAAATAACAATATCCCTACTTTGTATAAATGAATCACCGTAGCTTGCACGTTTACCAGAACTAATTATCTAAAATACTATCTAAAAGTATCTTTAAAAATAGATATTTTATCTAGAATTATCTAAAAAGTACCAGTACAAGATTTTCGAATTCTTGGTCCAAAATGACTGTCTTTAAATGGTGCATAGTGGTGTACGCACGGAAGTTTTCCAAGCTTTAGCCTCCAAAAATGTAACCAGGACACACACACACACACACACACACACACACACACACACACACACAGACGAGCGAAGAGAGAAAAAGTTATAACCAACCAAGCTGATTGGTTATGCGGGTGATTTGTAAGGGCTGCATATTCGATAGAAAGCCTTCATTATATGTTTAGAATCGTTTTATTTTCGTACGAATCAACTAATATGTACAACAAAACCTATATAATACAAAAATGTTCATTCTTTTATCTTTTTGTGACCACTGTTTAAACGAAACGGCACCTTGTAAATAAATGTCTAGGATTAAAATATCCCTGAAATGATCTGACTTGAAAAGTCTTGGTGATTTGCAACTTGATAATATAAGAAATTTCGATGGAGATTATAAAATTCTAATTATAGAATAGTTTTCCTTATTCATTTATTTACTTATTTATTTGCAAATGCAAAAATCTAAGTGCAATCGGGCCTTTCAATTTAATGCTAATTCTGGTCACGACGGATTGCAGTATACTTCTCTGGAAGGGTGACCCACTGGGTTGTCTACTGTCTAAGAAATATTGTGCACGTTTTGCTGAATAGGAAAAATTGCTTAATTGTTGAAATTTACTTCTTTTTTTTTTTGAGAAATAAAACTTTGATTTTACACTTTTGATTATAAAAAGATAGTTGTTTGTATCCTTGCTTTTATAGTGTAAACTCTCGATCAAATTAAAACTGTGTATTTTTTCGTGTAAAAAAAATTAAAACTAAGCTTGATTCCATTAAAATTAGGTTTGATTCCATTTTGATTGCATAAACTTTTGATTTTGAAAAATAGTTGTTTTATATCCTTGTTTTGATTGAATAATCTTTTCATCAAATTAATACGTATTTATCATTTCTTTGTGTAAAAAAAGGGTAAAAACTTCGCCCAAGAAACAATGTCTTTAAATAAAGTGCTCTAAGTCTTTAAACTGATATGAGATAGCTGCACCTCGCATAAATGAGTCACCGTAGCTTGTGCATGTACAACTACTATTCATCTAAAAAAATTATCAAAATTATCTTTAAAAAAAAGAATCTTTTATCTAAAATCATCTAAAAAAATGTTCATAGAACCCAGAAATGTGCATTTTTTTCAAAACAAAAAACATTTTTAGATAGTGCCTAGTGGTGTGACGCTGTGGTAATTCGATATCTCGAAAAATATGGTCACCTTACGATCAGTGCATTCATATCTTCCATCTGGCCGTTCTGCATTTCATAAATTTTATATGCTTCACGTTTTCTAGTTGGGTTTTACCACCTTGCAAAAGAATAAGACAATATCGAAAAACGAGTTATCTCGTCCGTTGAAATAGACAACTACTTGATAAGACGGGTTATATCGTCAATGCTAGTGAACAAGTCAAGTGATAAAATGCATTCTTTATAAAATAAGCATGAAATATGTTTAGACATGGAACTACAGACGAAGCTACCTTGCATTCTATACAGTCGTATCTACTCCCATGGTCATATGGTCCCAAATCAGAAAAACATATTTCAGAATTCGACACCCAAAACGTGAACCCAACCAAGCTGTTATGTCTGGAGGTTGGAAGATCTATCAACACATTCCCATTGTCCTTATTATCATCACTGTCACTAACAAGTGATGTATCCTGAGAGCCTTCATCATTCTGTCAGTCAGTCACACTGTCATTGCTCCGAGCAGGGTGGATCCTCTGACTCGCACGGACATGTGTTCTACATTGCTAAACAAAGTCTGTTTCTCTGGACATGGGTTCTTAGGACATGTTGTTTGAGAGCACGTGGTGCGCACTGAAGTTTGTCGAGGGAGCTAATGTAGAAAGCAGATCCTCTGTCACTGCACTGGTTTGGGAAAGCATCAGCAATGCATTGTGAACTCGATCGTCTTCTTTGAGGCAGACGTTCAGCAAGGTTGCTTTGCCTATTTGAGAAAACGCCCATCGCTGTCTGCCCTTGTAAATGCACGAACTACCAGCAAACCTTTGGCCTGATCAGCACACAGATCTGGATTTCACGGCCCAAACCCCAGATGCCATTGAATTAAAGGTACATTTCAGTAAGGGCTCATAAATCTTCATAACCAGAAGCGGTTCATCTATATCTAAAGAGAAGAATGTTCGTAGTACGCTAGAACTGCGTGGTGGATAAGCAAAGTGTCTGCGTCTTCATGGTTGTTTCATTTGAAGTCCAATTGATTGTTGCTCTCGGCGGAAGCAACGAAAAGTTTTTTTTGTTGTATACAAAGGTTTTTGATGCCAGATATTCCGTTGGTATCGGATTGCATTCTTTCTTGTCTTCTTTTGCACTTTTCTTTAGAATCTTTGCTTTCCACGCCAAAGAATAAACGTTGTATAAACCTAACATGCTCTTCACTCATCATTCCCTTTTTTAAGTCTTTGAGTCACATTTGCATTTCATCATTAAGGCTGGCTCTCTGCTTTATTATATCTTGTATCGTCTGGTCGGAGTCTTGTAATACTGTGCCTACAACTTTTGTAAACAGAATGACTGCGTTGATACGTTGTTTCCTGACTTGGTCGCTCTGTTCAAAGCTGACAAAGTTGAGTTATATTGCTCATGATGCTCTAATAAACGTCTGCAAGAAACAAGAGGAAACGTCTCCATTATTATACAACCATCAATTTTAGTAGCGGACGGAGTGTTTAAAATCCAATACCGACACAACCCGTGCCATGGATCAATTGGACTGATTTCTTATAAACACCATTGGATCCCTTGCCCCACCCCGGCCTAATTATATATTTAGTCACTTGAATCATGATCCTATGTAATCTAGTACGCAGGTATTATACATTCATTGTACACTTTAGGTTTTAAGTATATTCATAAGACGTTTTTCATTACGTCTCTTTTTTTACTAAATGCTCTACACCTAACGTTCGTTTTATTCTATTTTCATGGTCGTTCTCAAATTTTATAGTCTGTTCTGAGAAGTTATATTCTTCAATTTCCTCCAGATCTTCAACGCCTATTATTATGCACGTTATTCGGCCTTTATAATTACTTTCGTCTTCAGCATCAGCAACAGCCTTTTATCGTTTGATAGACCTTCCTCAAGATTCGCCAGACCTTTCTACATTGCGGAGCCAATACTTCCTGAACTTGTCTAGTTCGTCACCTCATCTCATATTTTGCCGAATACGTTTTCGCATATGAGGGAAATATGTTGTGAGTCGGTATGTTCAGTGGTTGTCTGACATTCTTGCAACATGGCCAGACCATTACCATTTGTGTTTCCTAATGGTTACTTTGATATATCTGGCGCCTGTCTTTTCTCTAGTATACAGTGCTGTTTTGTGGTATCTCCATGTGAGGTTGGGAATTATTCTCTCTTGCCCACGTTGCACAGTTCACAGTCAATCTTTTGGTTAGATTCCATGTTTCAGCTCCATAGGTGACTATCAGGAGGATGCATTGATTGAGGACCCTTCGTCTTACTTCTGTTTATCTCTAAACATATTTTGAGAATTTCCCTTTCATATCCTTTAGCACGTCTTTTCCCTCATTTGATGTCGGTGAACGGTCAAAGAAATTTATTCGCTAACCATTACTCTAAGGCACTTAAACGACGTAATTATGTTTGTTCGTATGAGAATATTTGAAAAAGACAGTCGACTAAGGAAATCAGTGGTTTGCATAAGTGCACGTGGATAAGTCATTAGAGGATCAAAAGTGAAATTGTGTCTCCAGGGTTAGAACGTGACTAATCTTACAGTTTCAACTCTGACCCAAAATGTAAATTGCAGGCGCCAATCCGGGAAATCTATGGGATTCATCTCCCTCTCGGGCAAAGTACAATCGAAAAAAATTAAATATGTAGGGATATAAAAAGCCAAAATAACACCAATTGATCGAGAATTAACCTCCTTCCCTAAATATAATTCTATTCTGATTTGTTTTTAACTTATATAAGTAGAACATCTTCGGTCTTATTCTTTGTAATTTTTTCGTTTATCTGTTCTTTGATAAATCTATTTGATTATTCTTTTACTCTTCTGACAATTCTATGATTGAAAAGTTACGACGCAAACGTGTCTGAAAAAGTTCTGATCACATATTACTTCCTCGTTTTTGAGATTTGAAATTTGTTTTCCTTTTTGCGCATTTGTTCGTAAAATCAAATTCCCCCATTTGGCCCCGACCCAGCACGAAATCCTAGATCAGCCCCTGCATTAATTGGTGGCCAGTGGAGTGGCCAAAACCTTCATTTTGATTTAAGAAAGACATTCATCTTTATAGACGCACAGATAAACATCCAGAAGTGACGCACCTTCATTCAAAGAGGAACACATACACACACACACACACACACACACACACACATACACAAGTGGTCACGCATGCACACAAGCATAAACAGAAGTGGACACAAACATACAGACACACACAAGCAAAATGGTTACACACTCACACACATACAAACGAGAGGGTATACACACCTACAGTTCAGATACGTGAAGGTAGATTCGTCCACAGAGACAAAGATCATAAATATGTTCCCATGTTCATATACATGAAAATACTCACACATACACATACATGCACGTATACATACATGCTCACATACTTACATACAGATTATCACACAGAAATGTAACCATACACACACATAGGGACACATGAACATGTACATACAAACGTGCACACACATCATCACAGACAAACTAAAATGTATCTATTTACACGTATAAATTTGCGGGGGGTGCATGTGTGTAAGTGTATGTGCCTATGTTTGTGTATGTAATTTGTCCATCTTTGTGCGTCTGTATGCAAATGTGTATGTGTCTGCATGTATGTGTATGTGTGTGTGTGTGCGCGCGTGCACCAAGCAAAAATACAGTCAGGCACTGCACGGAACCAATGAGGTAAATTCATGTACACCGAATTTCAAACTCACCCACCACCCTCTTTATTCCGACTAAATTTACCAAATATTTTTTTCACTTCTTCAACCTTTCTTGAAAAAGAAAACTTCCTTCTTTCCTCCATATTTGTTCTCTGTTTTCTTTTGTTTTTTCTTTCTGTTTTTTCTTCTCTTTTTTCATCCTCTTCTTCGCCACTGTATATAAGACGCACCTTCTGCGTCAAGATTCACTCGTTTGGTTTCTCCCGTCTAGGAGAAACGTCAGTGTTTTTGCCGTAGACAGTCTGGGGTGGTTGGCAGAGTTTTCACCGACATATTCGCTGGTGGAATCGTGTCTTTTAGCCAACGACTGGCCAACGGCGACACCAAAACCAAAATACATATCTTCATATCTAGTTCCCTATCTACGAAACTTATTTTAAATCTTAGACCAGAGTTTACCGCCCATTTACATTCTCGAATTATCGATTAATCAGGCCTATGTACATAGGTGCATTTTATTCTTACTCAACTCCAAAATAGACACTGGTCGATTTTGAAGACAGAAATTTTACGTTAGTAACACGAAAACAAGATGGACATTGCTAAGTTATTAGTGCTCTTCGCCTTGTCGATAATCGTACTTGTGACAGAAGCTTACGGCGGAGGCGGAGGCGGGGGAGGAGGTGGAGCAGGGGGTGGCACTTTCATCTGGATACCAAATGGAGGAGGGGCTATTCCTGAAGGAGGCGGAGGCGGAGGCGGAGGTGGAACTGGAGGCGGAGGTGGCAATGGCGGCAATAGTGGAACTTGGAGATGGATCCCGTGGAGACCCGGAGGCGGTGGTGGTGGCGGCGGAAGCGGCAATATGGGAGGAGGTGGAGGTAATGGGGGTGGAGGCAATGGATGGTGGTGGATCAATCGAGGAGGCGGCGGCGGCGGTGGTGGCGGCGGCTATGATTAAGGTGAGATTCATATCTATATACCTATCTATCTCTCTACTTTTATATCTACTTCACTCTTCATATATATCTACTTCTCTATATTTCTATCTATCTACCAATGTCACTCTTCATATATATCTACTTCTCTATATTTCTATCTATCTACCAATGTCACTCTTCATATATATCTACTTCTCTCTATCTCTATCTTTCTATCAATCTCACTCTTCATATATATCTACTTCTCTATATTTCTATCTATCTATCAATCTCACTCTTCATATATATCTACTTCTCTCTATCTCTATCTTCCTATCAATCTCACTCTTCATATATATCTACTTCTCTATATTTCTATCTATCTACCAATGTCACTCTTCATATATATCTACTTCTCTCTATCTCTATCTTTCTATCAATCTCACTCTTCATATATATCTACTTCTCTATATTTCTATCTATCTATCAATCTCACTCTTCATATATATCTACTTCTCTCTATCTCTATCTATCTACCAATCTCACTCTTCATATATATCTACTTCTCTATATTTCTATCTATCTACCAATGTCACTCTTCATATAGATCTACTTATCTATAAATCTGTCCCTGCATCTATCTTACTCTTCATATACATATATCTATCTATCTAAATTCTGTTCATATCGCTTTACCTGTTCATGTGTATCTATTCACCTATCAGCACCTATCAGGGGACGTAACTGATGATTTTTAAGGAGATGCAGGCCTCTAATTTGCCGACAAATTTGTGATTTGGCCGAATAAGGGAAGAAATTTGCTGACTAATTTGTTAATTTGCTGAAAAAGAATTTTTTGTTGAGATTCAGCTCTTCAAACGTACGTGAAAAGATTGTTTTAAAATATTTCCCATACGCAGTTTTAACTGCTTTGACTGAATCAGGCCACTGTTTCTCGTAGAAATGTTCTGTTTTTGAGGAAAGGTGGTCAGTTTACAATGTGTGTCCAATGTAAAACTGGACCCTGACTTTGTGTCCTTATTTCCGGTATCTGAAGTTCAATTTACAATGTGATTATCTGCTAAAGGATATTAATGTTGGATAATCCTTGTTCCGAAGTACATAAACCTTTGGCGGTGTTTTACCAGCATACAATAGGCTATGAAGTTGAACAAAGGCCCCAATCAGTATATTTTTTCGATCAAAAAGTATAATTTGATAGCATGTTCATCAGAAATCAAAACAATAACGAAATTAAATGCATATTTTCTGTTCTGATCCGATTGTACATCATGAATGTGTCAAGGTACAATGGAAACAATCCGACGGGTCAAACTGACGTTTTGATTTTTCAATTTAGAAAGAAAAAAAGACAGGCTTTTGATTCCATTGTTGAGTTTATTTCTGATGAGTGGGTTATTTGATTGTACTTTTTAATCTGAAAAAAATGTACTTTTTAGAGCTTTTGTTTGACTTTTGGGGGGATGCGATAAATCGCCTAACGGGAAGGATTTGCCGAAAGGGGCCGAATAGTAATGTATCGTTGGGGGTCTTATTCGAGGATTCTTATTAAAATCACACCTTCTTAAAGACATGTTCTTCTATTTTGAAAACTTTACACGGGCTTTCATGAGTTTTATGAACATAGCCCTGTGATGTGATGAGTGTTAAAACTCCCATCGAGATACACACACACACACACACACACACATATATATATATATATATATATATATGTATATATATAATTTTAGTAAGTTTACATAGGTTTTCATGATACAATGCTACTTAAGTAACTATTGATGAGTTTATTGGCTTTTTGCTACGATCTACCAATTCTATAAAAGATTTCATATCTACCCGATTCTCCACGTGATCAAGATGTGACACAGGGTCGGTCCCGTATATGGGAAGTTCAAAAAATTGGCGAACCGGTCCATTTCCTTTTAGTGTACTTGGGAGGTGCAGCCTCAGGGCTTACTGGTTCCCCCGAGATTGGACAATGTGCATTTTAGGCCTAAAGACGAATTCTTGGCCTCTGCACTCAGCAATACCGAGCCTCAGTGAGCCCTCATCGGCTTCAGAATGTACTGAGAGCAATTTTTTTGAACGTCGTCATTGGTATTATACACACAAACATGTAATCAACATCCTGCTCAGGATAAATAGTTCGCATATATATGCATATAAAAGTAGAATGATTAAATACAGGTTCCAGAAACACCAAAATTAGTCATGATTTATTACAGAATCGACCATTATCATCTAGTTTTTGTCCATAATCTGTTAATACACGAATGGATTGATGAAATATCGTCGATAAAGAAATTATAAATCATTTACACACAAAATACAAAGCCAACATAAGGAGGGAAAAGACCTCAATTTATCAGCAGTAGTTTTGGTTCTGTCCTAGCATTAAGTCCATTAGTAATAAAGATGAGTAATAAAGATTTATTTATTTGCCTCTTATTTTACATTTTTTTCCAGTCATTGAAATATAGAATAAGGTTTAGATAAATTCATGCACGATTCATAAGATAATTTAACAAGTTTTCGAAACAAATTCACGGATCACTTTTCCTTTCTTGAAGATGAATAGAAAAATTAAAAACTCACAAAACAGGTCTGGTAAGTCACTCAATAGAAACTGTCGTGTGAACAACCTCTTTTGGGAGCATGTCGTATTGGGGGTGATCAATTAAAGAATTGGAAAAAAGGGTGATCAATGGATAGGTTACGTCTCTCGCATTTTGTTGGACAATTATCACTAAAAGAATCCGAATTTTTTTCAAAAGACAACTAGACACAAAGTAAATGGTCAATTTAGCATAAAATTACATTGCAAATTGTACCACACATACTCACACATTTGCATACGCATGGTAAAAACCTATTAAGGGGATAATTTTGAACAAAAAAGGGTTTTGTAGGCATAGTAAAGACCAACTTGAACACAGAAGAAACCTGTTGATAGTTTGGATGACAGTTTTGGTTGACGGTTTCTAATCATTTGGGAAATCATGCAACTCTCAATCATTGTCAGTTATTCATCTCGTTTCTATTGTTAGAAACCTTTAATAAAGACTATCAATACAACCTAATATGAGTGTGTAGCGCTTACAAGCCGTCTTAATGGAATTATATGACTGAAAATTCAAACATTTATTCCTTGAATACATAAGTAACCTCAGATTTGCTAACGATATCGTCCGTTTTGTTAAAAAAATTCATGACCTCCAAAGAATGCTAGACGAACTGAATGAAGACAGCGAGAAAGTGGGCCTTCACATGAACTACAGTAAAACAAATGTCGTGTACTACAAACATGTTGAGGACAAAGACACAACGATCAGAATAGAAAGTGTGTAGACTACTACATCTACCTAAGACAATGAACCTCCATTAATTTCTCAAAAGAAGAAGAAATCAAGCGAAGAATCTCTCTAGGTTACCAAGCTTTCGGTAAGGACAGCGCGACCTTCAAGTACAAGAAAAATCCGTCAATTCTTACAAGAAAGGTATAAAACCAATGCATCCTCCCGATGGAGCTGAAACATGGAATCTTACCAAAAGATTGACCCTCATAGTGTGAACCATGCAACATGCACAAGAGAGAATCATGCTCAACCTCACATGAAGATATAACATGACAACACAGTATATTAGAGAAAAGACAAGGATCGGAAATATCATTGAAACCATTAGAAAACTCAAATGGCAATTAGCTGGCCATGTTGCAAGAATGTCAGACAACCGCTGGACATCCCGACTTACAATGTGGATCCCCAGAGATCATATACAAAAAATCGCCCGGCAAAATATGAGCTGGCATAACGAACTAGACAAGTTCAGAAAGTACTGGCTCCAAGACGCCCGTGATAGAGAGGTCTGGTGAATCTTAGGGTAGGTCAATGTCCAAAGATTAAAGACTTGAAGGCTGCTGCTGCTGTTGATGATGATGATGATGTACAGAAAATCGCTTTTCTTCTGTTTTTTGAAAATTTTCCCCGAAAATAGGTTTTCACAAGGGAGAGGGTAATTTTAAATGTTAATTTATGCTAAAACAGTCCCTTATTTTCTGCCTGTTAGCGCTCACATTTCTTGTTTCGTTTTGTTTTCAAACTCTGACTTTTTAGTGATGCAGCATAAGGTGAGAGAAGTAACTTATTCCTCGATAACTGCTTTTTCCAATGTTTTAGTCGTGAAGATGTTTGTAGACTGATCGACCCAAACGTAGGGGATAAGAGATAACAACAACAACAACAACAACGAGTAAATTATTCCAAATAAACCACAGACTATAAAACACTCAGTTCAACCTAAAGCCAGATTTATCAACCTATTTTCGTATGATTAGTATTATAGAGTAAATATAAGTGGATTAGTATGATAATACAAATTCATTTGTAAAAAAATTCAATTCTATCACTGAGTGTGTACATATGCAATTTGATCTGCTTCCTACCATCACTGTCTTTTCAATTGTTTTTTTTTGTTTGTTTGTTTGTTTGTTTTTTTTTTTATCGGATTTGCAAATGTAGGCCGTTAGGCATACCTCGGCTAACAAAAATAAGATACTTAAAATTTGTCTAGGAATTTTTTGGGGGAGAATTTATTAAGTTACCTCCCTTGAACTCGTTGCAGAACTTATCTCCCTTGAAATTCCTCTCTTGGAAAGTACGTCGGAATTTTGTTCATTTATTATTAGTGTATTTATTTATTTATTTATTTGTTTGTTTATTCATTCATTTATCTATTTATTTATTCATTTATCTATTTATTTATTCATTTGTTTGTTTATTTATTTAGTCATTTATTTATTTATTTATTTTGCTCACTTTGTTTGTTTTATTATTCATTGTTCATTTAATGAAGATAGAACCAATTCATAAAATTAGGTGATATTAAGTTACGAAAGTTTTATATATGGATTTATTTCTTACTAATTTTACGTCACTGTTTGTGCCTTGTTCCATCATTTCTCCAGTCCCCTCATCCATCCCACTTTTTGGATGTTAACCCTTTTTTTCAGGGGTCGAAGAAATTATATTGATGGTTCACCATAAAGTAATGAAAACCAGCTGCGTTGAACTCTTCTGTGGTGTAATACCACCAACAATCTGTATAGATAATGGATCATTCGGTGACGTACTCCTTAATACAACTAAGAATCGTTTTTGCGATTCGATAGTGTCGAATACAAACCTGGGCAAAAAGCAGAGAGAATGTTTGGATCGGTTAAACAGAGGTACGAATGATTGGTCAACAGAAGCAGGAACTATTTCTCGTTACGGTTGCGGACCAAGGAGTCCCAGGGGATTCTTGCAAAGCACAATTAATTTCTTCAATAACTAAATGAAGAAATTTCATAAATTATAATGCCACATAAGCATAAATTAACTTTTAAAAACATTGATATTCGTGTTCCTTTTTAACGTATTTATTTGTAGGAACAAATTTCTCCTGGTTCCTCCCGCTCAAAAAAATCCATTTGGAGTCCCGCCCTAACCCCAAATTCTGCTTTTTATTGATAAATCTTACAGAAATGACGAATTGATTTTCAATTAATGTCTAATCCATTTTCACTTCCAGATCTTTCATTTCCCTTGATACCTGCCAGTTTTGCATCACCAGAAAGTTCAGATTTATTGTCAAGGGAGCGAAATATTCCACCTGGAACGAAGTCAATACCTCCGAAAAGAATCAAGAGAAATCTCTCTTTTCCCCGAATGTTGTGTACAAGAAAATCTCTGTTCAAATGAAAAATTTCTCTCCTCGATGTAAGAACAATCAAAAGGTGTATCATTTCCTCCTGTCTCTCTCTCTCTCGCAATTAAATTCATCTTTTGTTGTTTCTTCTGTGTTTGTTTTTTTCTACTGAAAATTTGTTACTTGTTGAAGTTTTAAATTTTAACCAGAAGATTTACGAATTGAAAACAACGGTTCACTTAAATATCCTACTTCACACTTAGACTCGTTTAGTGGAGGAAAGTGTTTAACAGCCAAAACCAAGGGAATTACCCATGGCTGAGGACACGTACTGACCCATCATTCTTCCTTTGTGTGGAGGGGATCCATTGCTAGCTATCCACGGGTACAGCAAAACAGTCTTTTAAAATATGAATTAAAGAGTAACAAAGGTAATGAAACCCAATATTGAACCCGATACGTAAAAAGTCGACCCGGGTATGCTAAGAAATTCCAAAACAAAAATTGCGAACACTCCAAGAACACAATTTCCATAACAACAATAAGACTGGCTGCTACACGGTCACACTCCAATCCAACTTCTAACTGAAGGTAATTACTGCAATTTTTGTATTGTATGTATAATAAATTCGTAGGTATACAAGACTTGTCAGTTTTGATCAACCGATAAGAGAGCTGCCTTCCAATAGCATGGTTGTAATTCCAAATTACAGTAGGGAAATGTTAATTCCATAAATAAGGGTCTACTACCCTGAATTTGGAGAGGATTTTCTTGTTTTTATTGTCAATTCCAACTTGGACCGGAGTTTAACAATATCTTCTTTAACTTTGTCAATAGAATCAAGCATTTTCCTCTTAGAATGCTCTATGAGAGGATTTGTTTAATTGCCACTATTTAGGCGGAATGATATTCGAATAGCCACTTAAGTGATTATGTAAGAGTGATTCGAAAGAGCTTGGGGTCATTTATTTGGCTCTCCCTGAGGCAAAATGTAAATCTGGGTCGGTTTAATGTTGGGCCCATAATGATTTATAATACTTTAATGTTGGGCCCCGGTGGTCAGTACTACGGGGGTGTCATGATAACCAACTATTCTTCCCTTCTCGTGCAATGTGGAAGGGCTGTTTAGGGGTTAAAATCCCCAAAACCCACCGCGCTTCTTTTGAGCTGTGTCACACGTGGGGACTGGACACAGCAGATCCATGTAGAAGGACGATGCAGGTGCGTATATATATATATATATATATATATATATATATATATATATATATATATATATATATATATATATATAATATTCACCTTGTTTAGGTTGTTTTTACTACAACATTCTGGTTGATATGCCCTTCGGTCTTCCTCAAGCATCTAATAATCCATAAATATTATCCAGACAACAAATCTAAAAATTGAAAATCTCAAATGGCAGTGAGCTGGCCATGTAGCAAGAATGGCGGATAACCGATGGACATTGCGATTCACGACATGGATCCCCCGAGATCACATGCGCAACCGAGGCCAGCAGAATATTAGATGGAGAGACGAGCTAGACAAATTCAGAAAGTACTGGCTCCGCGACGCCCACAATAGAGAAGTGTGGCAAATCCTGTGGAAGGTCTATGTCCAACGACGGACGTTAAAAGACTGATGATGATTCCAATACCGTTTTCTTCTTTTACACATTAGTGACTCCAACTATTTTCCTTCAAATCGGTAACACAGAAAGAGAACTTACAATATCATTATTATTTTTATACGTTTACAATTTATGATCTTACTTCAACTCATAAAGATTTTAAAGAAAAGGGAAATATATTAGATACTGTGAGTACCAGAATGTAAACAAACATGGCTACGATCAGAATGAAGTTCAAGTTCGAGGGTGTTTTCGGTTTAAGTTTTCGAGGCTTGATTTGTAAAGCAGACCAGGCTAAACGATGCTTCCTATGGATACGTGTATGTAGGTGCGAATTCCACCTATGGCTTATTCTTTATTTCCCAATCAATGCTATTAACTCACTGCCGGTTGAGGGGGTGGGTAATCGGCCAGAAACTAAAGTTGCAATAAAAAGCAACTGAGAAAGTTGAGATAAAGGTGAGAAGTTGTTTTAAAAATGTAAAAATAACCATAATGATTTATAATACTTAATCTGAAAAAAAAATGGGAATATAGAACAAAAATAACTTACAGCAGATTTCGACTGTAGATTAGCGTCCAAAATTGATAGGGTTGTCGTTGACAATCATCATCATCATCATCATTATCATCAGTCTTTTGAATATAAACCTTTCAGTCTGCTTGACATAAACCTTCCAAAGGATTCGCCAAACCTTTCTATCGTGGGCGACGCAGAGCCAAAGTTTTCTGAACCTGTCGAGTTCGTCTCGCCATCTCACATTCTGCTGGCCTCGGTTTGAGCTCTGGGGATCTATGTTGTGAGTCATGAAGTCCATCGGCTGTCTGTCACTCTTGCAACATGGCCAGTTCATTGCCATTCGTGTTTCCTAATGGTTTCTGTGATGTCTCAGACTCCTGGGGGTTTTTTTTTCATAGTATACGGTGCCATCTTTTGGTCTCTCTGTGTGATGATGATTCTTTCATGTGCACGTTGCATGGTTCTCTGTTTTGCAGATCAGTCTCTTGGCTAGGTTTCATGTTTCAGCTCAATAGGTGACTATCCCTCGACGGTCACTTACAACTGAATTCTAACTGAGCAGATATCAAATCTATGGAAAAATTATTTTTTCAAAACTTCAGGGTCTTTCTCCAACACTATCAACGTTTTTTATTTGTTTATTTATTTTTACTTACATTTTAACTTTTATCAATACAATTTCCAGCAAAATCATATCACTCTTCAAAACCAGAAAATATTCTACTCCCCCAACTATATGGTAAAATAAATCCATCTGGTTAAAAAAGTTGATGGGATGTTCACATTTATTTTACATCTTGGTTACACTTTGTTCTACTCGGTTAGTTATTATCTAAGTAGTTTGGTGTAACTAAGAAACCTTGCAATGAACGGAATAATTTGGGACGAGGTGAAGTACGGGATCCTCCATACTTCCTTTCAGAAATTTAGACGATATTGAGTTCGGCCGAAGGACCCACCAGTCGAAACTTGAAGAGAGATTAAGATGCTGTTAATCTGAATAATGTGTAGAATGATTGGGGAACTCCATATCAAAACTTCAAAGATGAATACTCAGGATTTGAAGCGAATTTTCTCTCTGATTTCAATGAATTAACATTTCGTTTTCTGAGGCCGATTTAAAACATCCACTAACTAAAAGAGGTTTATTTTACTCCTAATGAGGGTAAATACGACTCGAGGTCAAGATTATTGTAGGGGAAAAACTTGCATACGTGTGAGAAAGGAGAAAAATTGCCCAGTCTCGGCAACTGGAAGTGGTCTATGTATCAAACATAAGTTACTTGCGATGATTATATAGATCTCACGGGAAATATCTTCCATGAAATGGGTCACGGCGTATCTACTTCTATACGATCGATCTAGAGTATAAATCGATTCTCCGGTTTTTAGCCTAGGTCACGTCGTATCTATTCGTGTACAAGTCGATCTCATGAATGAGTGGATTTTTCATTTTTTTTTTTAGCCAAGACCGAGACGTATCTATTTGTGTATAAGTCGATGTAGTGCATGAGTTGATTCTCCCCTTTTTTTAGCAAACGTTATGTCATACCTATTTGTGTACAAGAAAACCTCTTGTATGAGTCGATTCTTTATTTTTAGTCAAGAAACCATTCGTTCATGAAAGACTGTGCGTATATCGATCTGATTTTTTAGACTAATCGTCAACAAATTCGGCTAAAATGTATTTTATGGAATATAAAACACATTTCAGAAAGCTCTGTCCAAAGTTATGACGACTTATGAGAATCCCTTCATTTCAGCATGAGATATTAAGGGAAAACATTTCCCTGAATTCTTTTTTTTTTCATCAACCAGTTTTGTTTTGGGGGGGGGTTCAACTGCATGACAACAAATGTTTACCTTTTGAACAATTTGGGGGGGGAAAAGAGGGGGTCTTATATACTGTCAAATACAGTAACACTTAGATCTCTAATTAAGATTTGATTTAATTATAGAAAAAGGTATAGAAGTCGTGAAACGTAGGACAACCCTGCAAATGAGTTTGATTTAAGACTAGACGGTTCCTTCCAATCATAGACACTGAAATGTGGTCTGTTTTTATGAGAAATGAAGGTCAACGATTATTAATTGCACTTGTCAAAGTAAAGCCACAGACATCAAAATAATCGTTGTTTTGTGAGTAGCTCTAATGAGTGTGCTGGTATTCGTCAATAGAGTACTGAGAGAAGTATGAAAATGTTTTTGTCTTGTTCGGCAAGACAATGGTAGAGGTCTTCTTTCTTTACAAAAGGGTCAATAAGGTTGTTACAGATGGATTTTTTTTCAAATAGTAAGATTAAGAACGATATGAATAAAACAAGAACCATAAGTTTAACGACGTGTCCACCATCCTTACGTCCATAACTGCAATTTCCGACTTCAAGATTGTTCAACCGAAAATCTGGTTATCAAAAAACAATAGGTAAGTTTTGATTAAAGTTGGTATACAATTCTTATCAAAAATCTATTCTGGGGTCTTAATGGTTGGTTATTTTTTATAAGTAGGCTTTAAATGAGTATATGTAACATTTTTTACTATAAAATTAGCTGAAAATCGAAAAGTTTAACCAACTTTAGCTATTTTAAGACGGTTTTAGATATTGATAGCAAACGATACTCGGCAATACAGTGAAAAGCAAATGCTTGATACGGAATTTATTGATCAGAGTAGATGTTCCTTTAATGACGTAACACATTCTCTTCCTTCTTATTTCTCTTGTGTACGTAATAAGGATCGACTGACCGAGAAGAGTTTAATAGAGATGCGTGGACACATCTAAAAACAGTGGAAAGTTGGTCAAAATATGCTTCATTTTATACAATAACCTTTTCTCAAAAATACTTCTATCGATAACATCTCACCTCTAAAAAAAGGATTAGTTGTCACAAATTAGATTTAAGACATAACAGCTCTTTCCAGTTGTAGACAGTGAAATATAGCCAGAATGCACCAGAAATAAAGACTGAGGAATACAGGTCTGGATAGTTACTCAATAGAAACCAACGTTTTTTGGCAGCATGCCGTAGGGAGTGATCCATTACAAATTGGAAAAAAAGGTGATCAATGAACAAATCACTTCTTTCGCCTTTTGTCGAGCAGTAAGCACTAAAAAGTCTGAATTTTATATGAAGACAGCGGGACACAAATATCAATTTAGCATAAACTTACATTGCAAATAGTACCCCAACACACTCAAAATCTATTTAGGGAGAGATTTTCAATTTTCTTTCCACGAAATAATGAGGATTGAATCTTTAAACTTCCAGCCCTCTAGCTCTATTGGTGTGGTATGTGCACGTGATAAAAACATACATAGATCTGTGCGCCAGCTTGACCAACTTAAACTGTGTGCTTATATTATTTCTTGAACAGATTGTTGGCTTTTGCCAATTCCTTATCTGTTAGTGTTGTAATATGCTGTATCTATTTGATTCTGTTTTAAAACCAATGCATTTAGAGGGTTTGCAATCTAAAAGTGACCATATTTTCGTCTTATTGTATTGTTTTAGGATATAAGGGCTGCTTCGATACATCTGCGTGTCAAGAAATTGTATAAGCATACACATTCCATCCCTAAGAAAAAGAAGACTCATCCACCATCAACCAGAAAGATTTCATCCTGCCCAAATTATATACCAATACATATCCATTAAATGCAAGATATCACCTTCCAATTCTGAAAAAAAGCGCTCTCATGAGAACAGACCATGTTCATCATGACCCCCCCTCTCACTGCCTGTCCTTTTCAAAGACAAACCAAACACTCTCAGAGACAGGAAACAAATACCATCTGACCCCTCCCCCCACTGATCCTTCTTATTCTAGATCAAAATCAACTCTCACCCTCACAGATACAAACACCCCCAGCTCCTACCAAATAACACAGAAATATCAGCATTTCCTTCCTCAACCTCAATCATGTAAACAGCAGAAAAATTCTCTTCACTGCTGCAAGTTTTTCTCAGAAAAAAGTGACTGGCACCCGTCGAAATGCATCGAGACATGCCAACGTGATAATAAAAAGAATCAAACTGTAACACCTGCTTTCTTCTAATTTTTTCTCACCTCTCACCAATTCATCAACATTCTGTTGGATCATTTCACATCCACAATACAAACATTTATATGTATGTACATATATGTATATGCATATATGTAAACATCGATACAGATACAGAGAGAGAGAGAGTCGTGGGAAGATGGAATAAATTGAAAATAACAGAGATAAGACACCATTAACTGAAAATCATGAAATGTGAAAGAGACTGTTGCTGTTGCAAAGAAAAAATTCATATGATTATTTGTTGATTATTTGAGACAAAGTGAGTTTTGTTCAGAATTCCTGAGATTAAAAATTATCATTATTATACACTGATTTATTCGGACTAGACTTATCTTGGTCATTATAGTCACAATGTTTCGGCTGTTGCAGCCTCCAGCCTTCATCGGGTGTCAGTCGTAGCTGGTAACCTCCAAGGAATTTCGAAAGAAATAAAGAAAAAAAGGAAAAACCTTAAGAGTTATTTTTCTCTGATAGAAGAAGAAGAAGAAGAAGAAGAAGAAGAAGAAGAAGAAGAAGAAGAAGAAGAAGAAGAAGAAGAAGAAGAAGAAGAAGAAGAAGAAGAAGAAGGTGATGCTAAGGCGTTATTTGTATTGTTGAGAGTTGTCCGTCAAATTATCTTGTTTTGCTGTCAATGATAGAACACATGTAATGGGGTGAGAAGAAATAAATGACAGGTCCAGTTAGTCACTCAACAGAAATCGTCATGCGACAAATGACTGCACACTATTTTGGAGGTGATCAATTAAAAAATTGAAAAAAGGTTGACCAATAAATAAATTATTTAGAAAAGTCTGATTTTCTTTTAAAGAGTGAATACTACTGGACTTCAGCATGAACTTACATGGTAAATTGAATCACCCTCTAAAAATTTATTTTGAGGATAGAATATAGAGAAAAAAACTTCTTTTTTTTTCAAAGGGTCAAATGTGACGGTTGGTTTTTGGTATTTTAACCTCTTCTCTCAAATATATCTCGTATATAACTAGACATGATCGCAGCTCAACCACATTTTCAATACAGACTCAAGAGAAATGAGGGAAGTCTGTTTCTTTTTACATCAAAGGGTTTTAGAGAGAAAACTTTGTTTCTTTTTTAAGGTATCAAAAATGAGGTGGAGAATTTTCCACTCACGAAAGATTCAAAATTAAGGGAAACTTTTGTTCTCCCTAAGTTGTCAAATGAGAATTGGAGACTAGGTTAGAAATGAAAGGTTATTTTTCACAGTTTGAGGGGTCAAAAGCATCGATAAACTTCACCCCCTTTAAAAGACTAAAAGTGAAGGGAGACTTTTCCCCCTTCATGGGGTCGGTATGAATCGAAGACGTTCCTCTTTTGAAGGGTCAAAAATGAAAAGATACTTTTTTTTCCCTTTCTTTCGTGCGTCAAAAATGAAAGTCAACTTTTTTAGCTTTCAAAGGATTAGAAATGAGGATAAATTTCATTTCCCTTTTGTGGGGATTAGAAATGAAGGGAAGCTACGGGGTGAAGTTAGTCAATAATTTATTATGATGCTACAGGTGCAAAACCATGCCTGATAGGAGCTTTGTTGAAGGCCCCACTTATCATAAGTCTATATATAAGTAAGCCCCTTGTTTCAAAAATTGAATGACGTGTAATGTAAAATAACAAATACAATACATTATGATAATACGCTGTATAAAATAAGGGACTACATGTATTATGACACAACCCTAAAACAATTAAATAAGATTATACATTAGAACTATAGCTTACGGTGAGATGGTGCTTGATCAACACTCCTGGGGAGCCATGTTAATATAACTGTGTCGTTTAGAAACACCAGAAACGGTTACATGATGAACAACTGATGATCCTAACAAGAAGAAATTGTACATACAACCATAATATCTTATTCTGTTTAAAAACATCCAGCCTACTGAATATATATATATATATATATATATATATATATATATATATATATATATATATATATATATATATATATATATATATATATATATATATATATATATATATATATATATATTACATTAGCAGATGTTGGGAATTAATAGATTGAAATGGCGTAAATTTTCGGAAAAAATCTTTTTTTTATATATTTTTTGTTTGAAGCTGTATAGACTGACTTTCTTTCTTTCTCTCTCTCTCTCTCTCTCTCTCTCTCTCTCTCTCTCTCTCTCTCCATATATATATACGTTTATATATATATACTGGATGCCGCGATGCATTGAAAATATCTACACCTGCTTCTGTAGAGTTCGAACAGTTTCTTCACGTTCTCTTACTTACTTTACGACCGGAAACTTCATTATATCAAAGTTAATAGCGTTTATGTTTTATCAATCTCATCTTGTGTTTTGTTAAAAAAAATATTTTTTCTCCGTAATTGCTACTTTCAAGTGGAAGAGTCCATTGTTACGGCCAGAGAAAGAAACGGAAAAGTTTACACTGCTCATCATATAGATATATTATTACGGTTAATCTTTTGGTAGTTTTATTACATTCAAGAAGAACCAAATTAAATTTTCTCGGAGGCAAAGTGAAAATTTACTTCAGTATACAATCCAGTCAACATTGTTCTACTAATTCCTTGAGGTAATGAGGGCAAGTATTTTGTCGGGGAAGGAATGAGCCCGAAGCTAGAAGACGAACGAATTGACAAACTTTCTAAGTTGATTTGTTTCTGCATTGTTTTTTTGTTTGGGTTTTTAGTCGTCTTTCTTTTTGATTGTTTGTTTGTTTGTTTTTTGTTTTTGTTTTGTTTTTGATTTTCTGTTTGCATAATTAACCAGAAAGACGGCCTTTGTTGACAGCTTAGACGGTATTTTGTAAGTTTCTATCAGAGATCTCAAGATGAGTGGTTGTTGATATTCAATGAATTGGAGGAGTCTCTCCTCATCTATGTTACGTTTTTTGTGTTTGTTTTGTTTTGTTTTGTTTTGGAGGGGGTTGCTTTTTTTCGTTTACAACGTTTCCATTAGTTTATTCTTAAAATTTCTTCTGGTGAATTTTTTGTGAGCCATATTTGTTGTTCAACCTTTGGTAGCCTACACAAATGTGTCTGGGTCAATAAAATATCAGGACACAAAAACGAGTTTACGTAGATATCATGTTTCCCATCCTTCTATATATATCCGAATCCTGCAACGTATACCATTGTTATCTCAAGCATTTCCATCAATATTGCCTCTGCACCATTCTGCGATACTAATGGATGTCTTGATATCTAAATTTTTATCGATAGGTTTGAAGCTAAACCAACCATGTTTACAACATCTACCAGGAAAGTATTCATTGGATATTAACAGAAAAAATAATCTACTTACGGTAATGGCATCTTAGTTCTCTTCAAAGTGCTCTCCTTGGGATCCCACACTTATTCCAGCGTCTTTTCCACTTATCAAAACTGTTTGTAAATCCTTTTTTCGGCATCAGCTGCTACTTTGCATTCTCCTTAATTTCGCCCAAGGTTTGAAATTTCTAAATCTTAACTCTCAGGGTCTGGGCAGACCTAGGCCATGTGATGTTATGTCGAAAAAAATCTGCACCAGACGTGAAGAATGATCAGACTCTATCATTGTGAATACAAACGTCACACAGTACACAAACTCACTTAATGGCGACTCACTGCCGACTGAGTAACACCATGTGAGATTTTCTGTTCATATTTGTTCGCGCATACGCAGTGAGGTCTATCCTGATTGGTAGCGAAGTAACATCAAGGTCACTTTCTCGAGATATTCGAAATGGCTGGATATTCTTGTCGACAGACGACGTATGGTAATGAGACATTCTGAAATAACAATTTAATCATATTGATATTTTTGCCCATTCATATATATATATATATATATAATTTTGTGGTGTCCGTCTATATCTGTTTGTCTGTTATGCAACAGAAACCACCGAAGCGTGGGTGTAGCCAAATCACATTTGGCATGCATAGTCAATGGACCTGGGGGAAGATTTTAAAGTAAAAGTTTTTGTTTTTTTTTTAAGGATTCTTTGAATCTGTGTTTTATAATAATGATCATATTTTCGTTTATTTCTATATAATGATAAATGTCTGATTCTATCTGTGAACCTTATAGGACGAAACGATACTTCGTTGTCAGATGTATTTAATTAAGGAACTCATAAAATATGCAAACTTAAAGAAAGCAAAAATGTCTCGCTGATTTGCAACTGAATAATTACTGTGTTTTGTTAACGTTCGAACTCGACCCGAAAATAATTATATGATTTCCATCCATCTATCAATCTAGTAACAAAAGTCTTATTCTGCTTATCTGTGTGTGACTCTTAAATAACTGAAACGGTACATTATTACAAGAGGTATTGAATTAAGGTACGCCTGGGAAAAAAGTTTCGAGTTTCCATTTATGATTCCCTCAGGAACTAGTTAAATCAACCGCTCTACGGAATAGTTTTTAGTTAGTGCAAATATACTAGTAAACATCTCAGGAAAAGTCTCTTTCGCTACCCAGCGAAGTTTTTTGTATCTTTTTACCAAAATTTGTCAGAAAGCTATCATGGCTTACACTTCTGTCACTTAAGCTGAAAATGTGATCGAAATTATCTCCAAACGAAAGATTAGTGGCATCCGTTAGTCTCTCAAGACTATTGTCCCGCATCCTGAACGTCTTGTCTTCAGCCTCTCCGGGGTAATGTTGTAAGGAAAACAGGTGGTAACCCACGCAGCAAGAGTTACCTCTCCTCTCGAGAAGGAGAAGCACCAGTTTCATCGCAGACGCTACCAAATCTAAACCGAAGACAACGTCGGACTGAATTACGGCGAATGTTAATAGCCAGAGCTGGAGTATCAACTTGGCTCCCCGATTCCACAGTTGGGACCGTTTCGTCACTCGCACCTCCATTCAAATGTAAGAAAAGCATGTTGCCTATGTGGCTGTCTAAACGAGTCAGGGCGCTGATCTCCGATTGGATTATTTTTACACGTGACCTGTGATGTCAGATTCACTATCCGACCTCCACAACTAAACTGTCACTTCTTTGATGCCGTACGGCAAGCGGGACTAAATATTTTCAAAGTGACTTGGACAAAAGAAGAACCCAGTTTGGGGATTTGGAAAAAAAGAGGCCTCAAAATGGCTTTGAAGGAAAAAAAAACAGAGGGAAAAAATGTTGTTTGCTAAAAGCAGCTGAACCCTGAGAGCAAACGAAATGCCTTCGGATTAAGAACGAATCATGGAATAATTTTGTCCTTTACAAAACAGATGGAGGATTAAAGATGAAAATTGGGATACCACCGTGGAGGAAACTCGGCTTGTTGTTTACTGTAGGGTAAAAAAAATGGAATGTGTACACAAGTTCACAGGACAAGAACACAACCCCGACTTTTAAGAGCAAAAATCTCGGGCCACGTGTACAAACACAAACGATTTTCATTGCCTGCACACACACATTCATATATATATATATATATATATATATATATATATATATATATGTAGTGGACATCACTTATTACGACATCATTGGGAACTTACAACATCATTGGGGATTGTGCCGTTAAAAAGAATTCGTCGTTAATACAGGTGTATTTTATTTGAAGTGTACTGTAAAGTAATGAGGAATGAAAAAGTACGAACGAAGATGGCTTTTTATTAACCTTTCACAGTCTAATGCCCCATATACGGGTTACAGGTCTGCAAATACAATTAAATGAACTAATAGAAACTAGTCTTGCGAGATTATAAAAAAAAAAACGGGCCGTTAGTGTGACATTGAATAGATCTGTAAGAACAAGTGTCATTCCAACGAGAGTTTACTTTGCAAACGTACACACACGTATTAATATTTGTGTCTATTCACACACATTCATATCTGAGAACCGATTTAACTCACAAAAGAATTTGAGAACACAAATCTGAAAGATACTATCTCCCTTTCATGAGTATTTTGTTAATGTCTCCTTTTAAATGCAAACTCAAAGTAAAATGAAATCACACCTAAGGGCCTTGCAAGTATGCAAACAGCAAATATACTCGTTTTTAAATAAGTTTTTACGCTAATTAACTTCGACAAGTGGTTCCCTCTAGGCACCTTTATCAGTCGAAACAAATGCAGACGATACTCTGCGTTCTTAAAAGTAAGAGCTTCACATTTTACATTAATTAATTAGCGAGTTAATAACAAGTATATATGTTTCGCCGGGAAATTCAAGCTAAACTGGATATAAACGCACACATAACAGATTTATCTATCTTTTCACGTGATTTGTACAATATTGATGTGCTAAGTTGAATTTTAATCGGACACTTGGCTCTGCCATCGAGACACCCAGAAATGCTCAAATTTACGATATAAGTAGTAGGTGAAATAAAGAAATACAAACTACTCACTCAAATTTAATAATTGTTGAAGACCACACAGAAAGTGAGGAAATTACTCCATATTTTAGTAAAGAAAAAACATTATTTATTCAATTTTTTTCATTTTATATAACACCAATCATTACTTGTGTTTACAAAAATAACGGCATGTATGAAATCGATATTCTACCAAGTCCTCACTTTGCCGAAATGAAACGAATTAGACAAAAGCGTCTCAGTTGTGAATGAAGGGAACATACACCAGCACATTTCCCTTTTTTTTCTTCCTTTTTGAGTGTTACAGACAAAAAATAAATATATAAATACACGTGATGCATTATCGTAGTAATCTAGTCATTGACGAATGAAAGAAATCCCGAATGAATTTGAATTTTTATGAGATGATATTTGAAAAACAATCTACTTCAAGACTTTTCTAGTTCGCTATTTCGATGTTGTTAATGATGTAAATGAATGATTGTCAACATTCTCTGAGGCTTCATTAAAAAGTGGCTGAACTTCTTCAAGTGAGAGAGTCCATTGTTTCAAATGGTGCGTAGGATATAGTTTTATTTGCAAAATTGTAACCTTCAATTAAAGAGTCTGTCGTTACTGATCGGGAAGAATATAGAAAAAGTCACAATGTTCATTGTATAAATAAATAACGTCAGTCATTTTCACGTGCAATCAAATATTGATTCATACCCGAAGTATATTTTAAAATGCAGGTCCGAGTTCATTTTCAGGCCATTCGTTTATTATTCAATTTCGCGAATGCAATAAAGCTTTGTTCACACAGGTTTAAACTTAATATTATGTGTACACGAAATACAAAACATGAAATTGGGCGCAAAAAAGCCATGTTCAATATTACCTTGAATAATGTAGTTTTAGTTAGTGAAGATTTTGTTGTAGTGCTGTTAATGCATTGCTGTACAAATTAACGTAAATAAGTATAAGCTGAAAAAATGAAAGCAAAAAAAAACATTCAATTATCAAAACACTTGAACAATGCAGTTTTGAACAGTACGGAAAAGGAATTAACTGATCAAGGTATACCTGTATTTCTTAATCTTTACTAATCCAAAACTCTGGTCACAATATGCATGAACCTATCCGTCTATGTTGGATTATATTTGTCGGGTTACTGATGTTTCGAGTGAGTGGCGCACGATCACTCTTCAGGAGAGTCAATGCCACTAAGGAACTGAGAATAGCGTGGCTGGCTCCGAAAAAAACCTACCACGATTTTAACGCTTCGACCAGTGTCGGAGGTCTTCTTCTAGCTCTTTGGAATATCATTGAACAACCGAACTGGCTGAAGGGATATAATCTCAAGTGAGTATATTACACAAACATACCATATTTGCTGGCCTCTATGACGCTTTATTAAGAAGGGTGTACGGGAGATTACTGCTCACTACAACACACCCAAGCCAAATAGCTGTCCATTTCCAGCATTGATAGACGGTCCCCAAGTTATAATACCAACGTACTGGACTCGGTATAATATTTGCATTTTTTTAAATTTGAATTGACGTCTTACATGCCAGCAATTATGGTAAATTCGCCTTGCGTTTTTCATGTTTTTTCTTTGTTTTTGCTCTCTCTCTCTCTCTCTCTCTCTCTCTCTCTCTCTCTCTCTCTACTTCCTCCCCCCCTCACCTCTTCCCTCTCTCTTACCTTTCACTCTCCAACTCCCTCTCTCTCTCTCTCTTAATTATTTAACAATCAATTTTTTATCTCATAAAATTCAAATCCATTGTGATTCTCTTTACCAATTTACCACCGGTGAAAGATGAGCGAGTCGCGGATATAAAAAAATACCGTGAGTTTTAATTCTGGATTTTGATTGATATATAGTTGGAATTATGCCTTTTTCAAGGGTATTTGTGCAAAGTGAACGCTGTCTCGATCGCAGTTTGAACTCGTTTCGCCGATTCCTTTTCCCGTTCGGCTAAACGTTATATATATATATATATATATATATATATATATATATATATATATATATATATATATATATATATATATATATATATATATATATATATATATATATATATATATATATACATTGAGAGAGAAAAACACACACACACACACACGTATATATATATATGCATGTGTGTGCGCGCGCGCGTGTGTGTGAGAAATGAATGACAAAAGTGGAAGTCTTGTTAGAATAAATTACATATTTTATCCCGACGTTTTGTCCATTTTCTAGACTTCCTCAAGGTAAATGAAGGGAGAAAATAAGGAAACGACTGAACTAAAGTAAAAATTTGAACTGTTTGTAGGTAAGGTCATGTATTTTTGAAACGGTGGGGCATGTATGCTTTTTTTGTTGTTCTTGTTTTTTTGTTTTGTTTTTCCTATGCTGGTTGGTAATTGGAATGTGTGCGGAAATGTTGATATGATGAAAATATGTGTAGCTGCGTCATAGGAATTCGAATCTCGTATTAACAGAAACAAAGGGAAATTATGTCATTAGCCTGTTGTTTCAGTTAATACATTGTGTAATCCTTGTTCCCTCTAAGGTGTGCGCATGTGCGCGCACACGCATGTTTTGTAACCAGTGCACAGAGGAAATCAACGTGCGCACAAAAAATTTCTGATGTTAAGTTTTTATTGAAAAAATTATTGATCCCCGTTGTCAAATTCAAAATCGCATGCATACTTTTGTCACAGGATTAAAAAAAAAATATTACTCAACATAAGATTTTTGCTTCTGTTGACTATAAAGTAATAAAGAGAACGGTAGCTTTCAATTCAACCCTCTCACTAAACTATCCAACTTTCTTTTCTCTCTTCTCCCTATCTACCATGTCGGTCAGACTTGTAGTATCAGTAGCAGCCATCAGTCGAGCGTGTTGTTATACTCTTATGACGAGTGATGGATTAGCTGTTTTTCAGTTTTTTTTTCTTTCTTCTTATCTATCTGCCTATGGACATTTTTCTTGCACAATGCTTTTTCAACAGTATTTCGTAGACTAAGCAAAAAAAAAAGAAAAAACAACTGAAGACATTTTTCATCTGTCAAAACCCCACGCTTTAAATGCTGACATGTGACCTGAAGGAAACGTGCTGTCAACATTTGTAGACAGACAAGGATTATCATATACCTGGTTAAATCCATTAAGTACGAATGACGGGAATTTCCGTCAGTTCTATTGCCAAATCAGTAAAATTTCCGTTTTATTTAGATTGATGGCAACACAGTTCTTCACCCTGTATCTACCACTACTCCAACCTCCTCCGATAACTCAACCTTATTTACCATTTTAAGGGGTTGGGTACGTTCAAAATTTCTTTCCATGTAAATTAATTATTACTACATTTTGTTTTACCTCATTTTGGCTTCGTGGGAGCGCCCTACTTTCGGATAGCGGGGTAAATTTGAATCTGTTTGATCTTCAAGCCTCAAATATAGTTTATATTCTATGTCATATTGGCAATCCATGATATGATAATGTCACAGTGCGCCGGAGCCGAATCTACTACTGATGGGACCCAGTGCATGACATTTCTTAGGGGTACTTCTATTTTTGTATTCAACAATTATTTTCAAACAAGTCAAGCAAAAATGAAGTATTCATAAAACCATGATGTTTGAATCCTCAAACAAATTCAAACACAGAAAAAAATTGAAATATTTTTGGGAGAAGGGGGACAATTTATTTAATCATTGAAAAACGACCAAACTTACTTTTCGTGAAATTTCAAAATAAAACTGAAGGCCCCCGAGTGGGATGGGGGCCTCTATTTGCAGAAATTTATTCAAACATATATGGATCTATATTCTATACAGAGGTAATTTTATTCAAAATATATTTTTATTCAAAACATGAGTAATTTAATTCATAATACGTGTACCTTTATTCAAAATACGCATAATTTTTTCCCAAAATAGATGTGCCATTATTTAAAACTTAGGTAATTTCATTTAAATACATGTGCTCTTATTCAGATCTAATGTAGTTTTATTCAAAATACAAATGCCTTTATTTGGAAGATACGTAAATTTATGCAAAATATATGTGTATTCATTTCAAACATATTTTATTCAAGTATATATCCTCTTTATTCAGAACATATGCAATTCTATTCAAAATACATGTGCCTTTAATCAGAACAGGCGGAATTCTATTCAAATATGTGTTCCTTAATTCAAAAGATACGTAACTTTATTCTAAATATATATGCTTTTATTTGAAACATAAGTCATAAGTATATTATGAAAAATTGTAATGGAATACGTTAAATGTCGTTGAACTTCTGAAGTACTATCTACTAATACAAATGCTTGATTTCTATTAAGCTCCAACAGCTTCAAGAACAGTAGTTCACTGCCGTATTTCTATAAACATTATCCAATAACAAATCTCACTAAATTTTGGAGGGGCCCCTCAGGGAGTCAAGGCCCCAGCCTGGGCTAAATATCTCAAGCTAAGTCCCTTGAACTGGAGAAGCCTGTATTGCAATTTTGTGTTGCAGCGCTGTCACTTTCAAAGCAAGACGAACAAGATTCGGGTCTGTTAGAAAAAGCGTTGAACGGGTTTACAAACGAAAAATGAAAAACTCCTGTAGAGCTCAGATGCGGAGTTCGTGTAACAAAGATGGATGACCTAAAACTTGTGAGACAGCAATGTTAAGAGTCATATGGTGGGTGGGGTGGCGAAGGAATAGGTTGGACCTCCCTAAAACCTGTTTAATAATAACTATTATGGTGACAGCGACAAAGACGGGGGCGGTGGTAGTCGTAGTGATGGCGGTAACCACAATCGTTGTCGAGATAGTGAGCCTTGAAGGCATATTATCATGGAATTTGCTGATAGTCAGGTTGGGGGTGGCGTAGCGATAAGCGGGTGGGGTGCGAATCTAAAAATATACAGTAATACTTTGAATACTGTAGTTTTGATTAGTGCGGGTTTTGATGTAGTACGTTTAAGGTATTGCTGTGCAAATTAATTTAACTAAGTATGAGCTGAAAAAAAACATCAAATTATAAAAAGACCTTGAACAGTACTATGTTTAAGGCATTTCTTTCTTACAAAAACTTTCTCACGGTTAGTTGGGACTACGACGGAAAAAGACGTTGTTACTCTTTCTGAATTTTGGGAAAACATTAAACACGCAATAGAAAATATAAATCGATCATAGAAAGGAATTACATCTGGCTGCATGTAAACCGTTTGGAAAAACACCTTTTGCTTGAACGAGTAAATGATTATCGTGACAGAAAATGGCGAATGATTAGGTTAAAAAATAGTTGCTCTCGTAGGAGACTTTCGTTTTGAGTGTGTTGATAGGGAAAATGTTCATCAATTGTTTGATTAGCATGAATTAGGGACTGAGTGATGACAATATTTTCGAAAATGAACAATGTACATGTAAAAGAAGTGAATAATGGAATGAGACAAAGAAGAGAATGCCCCAAAGTTGATAACACTTCAAAAACAGAATGTATCGTAATTTAGCGCCAATTAAACAATAAATAATTGATTCAGATGCCAATCAGAGCATGTTTGTTAGCTGCTATCTTGAGAATCAGATTGCTCAATAATACAGAAGCTCTGTTGATAAGAGAAAGCCAAAACTGTTGAAATAACCAGTGGTGGACACAGTAAACAAAAAGGCTAAACTGATAAATCCCCCCCCCCAAAAAAAATAGCAGAAGCAAGGGTAACCACTAACCACGAACTTCTATCATATGAATTTAGTTTCAATTCGGTTGCTCAAAACCCCTTAAAAACGGACGTGTAGAACTGAAATTTCAATATGTTATAGCTTAGACACAGAGCTTCAAACAAACTGGATGTTAAATGTAAACTAATTTTAATTTCATTTGTTTATTTAATTATTTATGTATCCTAGATCACCGTCTATTGACATGAAAGACCTTTTTGGAAAGCTTTATGTCAAAGCTACAATATCATGAAATTTCGGCTCTCTAGGTTTGTTTTTGAGGACTTTAGATTTAAAGGAACGAACCGAAGTTAGATTCATTATCAGGAACTTTGCGAAAAACTTGGATTTCTTAGATAACACTGACTTACAAAGAGTACTGCTCTTAAAAGGTCGGGGCAAATATGTATTCAACACTTTGGTCGCGTGTAACGTTCAGATTCCCCGAACTTTTTGTAGCAGACACATTTTCTTTAATTCATATATATATATATATATATATATATATATATATATATATATATATATATATGATGATAAACTGAGTTATATTATATTGAAACACTTTTTTGAAATGAGCTTCCGTCATTACACGGTGAAGGTATCCTTTGGCCTTGACAACATAAATAGAATAAACAATTAAAGAAAATGGGGTTGCTGAGGAATCGAGCAATGGATAGGGTAGCCACTTCAACATAGCGTTGCTCGTACCATTGAGCTAAACAGCCGCCAGTAATGCAAAA
>OY735232.1:15779292-15861792 GCA_963457665.1 Thysanoteuthis rhombus | reverse complement strand
AGGTCGTAAATATAACGAAGGGTGACTGAACTGCCTTCCAATTTACTGAACGATGTTCGTTAAATACGACAAATTATTAGATTTACTCCTCGGTTACCGAACGAGAGTTTACCATCGGGTATAACGAACATTGCCCTCATCGACTATCCCCTCAACCTAATTAGTTCGTTATAGCGAGGGTTTACTGTATCTTTTGCTGATAATTCATCTTTTAATATGTTCTTTTATTTATTTTTTGTTGTAAGTATTGAGTAAATAATTTTGTACCAACCTGATATCCTTTAATTCCCTAACTTGCAATAAGTAATGATATAAATATGCATCAGAATAAATTTTATCGATTTGTCTTTTTTGTGAATTAGAAACTGTTTGTTAACCAAAGCTGTCACAAAATCTGTCTATATGGGTTCCTTTAGTTTTCAAGTCAGTCTGGCTGGCGTGTTGACTGAATAAGTATGTCTGTTTCGTGCGTACCAATTGACCCAGAGGTCTGAGAATGTCAAGTATATTATGTCTAGATATAAGATTTTTTTTAAATACGCCCTATAAGATATTGTAGTAAGGCATTCAATTTACAATGTTAGGGGCCTATTCGGACTTTTTAGTGATCCAACAAAAGGCGAGGGGAGTAACTTATTCATTAATCACTTCTTTTCCTAATTTTTTTAATTGATCAACACGGCAGCTTAGTAAAGATATTGGTCACGCGATGGTTTCTTCTGAGAGACAAACCAGACCTGTTCTCTCAAATGTTTTGTTTGTTATTTTGAAAATTTTGGGGAAGGTTCACCACTCCATGGTTTGGTAGATCTCGCCAAGCAGGAACAGTGACTCATCCAGTTACTTTGATGTTCTGAACAATAGTCAACGTTTGTTTCTCGAGAAAACCGCATCGGGTGAAGACTGTGTCTCAATTGGGCTAACGATTTATAACACGGAGAACGGAATCGGCGAAACTGGTTCAAAACTCTGACTGAGACAATTTATGTCTTCTTTGCACCAATGCAAATGGGAAAGGTATGAATCTGCTTCAAATCCAAGCGAAGGGTAAATAGCAGAGTAGTTGGATCTCTTTAGTTTTGTAAAGCAGATCAGGTCGGGGGATAAAGCCATTCTGATGCACCTAGGTTGACCGCTCACTCTAATGAGTGACCGGTCAACCTGGACCTCACCCACTAAGGCTACGATGCAAGAAACTCATCTTCAGTGGTCAGGTCATGTGGTGAGGTTATATCTGAAATATCTATATGTAACATCTGCTTCATGAGAGAGGCTGTTGTGTCAGAGATATTTTCGGAGAGTATAAAACCATTTTTAATACTTGAAGAACCGGTTGCTCGGCCCTGATGGAACTTGGCAAATTATTTGAGGGAAGTGTACTGTGCATGAGGAAACAGACACTCTCCAGTGGTTATTTAGTCTGCAGGGAAACACATGGAATGAGCTTGTGTACTGTGTGACCATCACATTCGCAATGACTGAGCGAGACATTCTTCATGTATTGTGCCGGGTTTTTTGACCCAAGTACGAAGTACGATGTAGACGGGTTCAGAAAGTATTGGAACTGCGACACCCATGATAGAGAGGTCTGGTGAATTCTAGGGAGGAACTATGTCCAAAGACGAACATAAAAAAGGCTGCTGCTACTGCTGCTGATGATGATGCTGATACTGAAGGCAACATTCATCAATTACACTATTTTGTCGTCAATAATCTAAACATCTTATTACAAATAATAGGGGAAATCAAACAATCAAGGTGGAAGAACCACTTGATCAACATTCATCTTAGCTTTCAATTTTACTCGAACGATTTCCGTGTGGAATCACCGAACCTCAGAGCTTGTGTGCAAATCTCTGTTTATTTGTTTGTCGCAGACGCTTCTCATCGATTAGTTTGCCTTTCTATCATGACATAACAATTACGTCATAGATTACGTCATAAAAACTCTTAAGACTTAAAACGTCTGATTAAAGACTTAAAACGACAGATTAAAGACTTAAAACGTCTGATTGAAGTCTTAAAACGTCTGATTAAAGACTTGAAACGTCTGATTACACATTCAAATAGCTTGGATTGAGTTGAGACTCAAATTTGGGATACTCATATTATTAAAAATGAAATCAGCCAATAGCTCTTTTTTATGGTGGAAGAACAATTCCAGCTCGAGTGGAAAGCCAGAATTTTGAAAACTGGTAATATTATCCTAAATGAAAAGCCTTGCGAAACACAATATTTCTTTGAATCATTCCCGTATTTGGCCCTATGTCAAATTCAGCGAAGTTTTAAAAAAGATTCCTACATATTTGATAGGAACATTAATGTATTGCACCTAGTAAGATCAAGAATAGCAAAAACAAAGCAACCCCAGATCTTATCCTCCAAAACCGGATGTAACAGGTTATTTGATTGTTTTGTATCTTAGCAGTCAAGTTTTTTCATCGGTACAAAAAGACAAAACGATCTCTGTGAGTACGAATACCGGATGTAATTTCTAATTACGTCATTATGAAAGTCTCTTAGGTGACGATAGGTCAATTTTTTAACCGGTTTTAGTTCCATCTGATTAAAGATTAGATATGTAATCATATGTTATATTTATTTTGACAAAGAAATGAAAATGGAAATGAAGACGGGGACAAAAATTGTGATCGAAAATGATTAATCATAAACTTTAGTTTTTTGTGTTTTGTTTTTTTTTCAATTATAAAGGATTCCATAGCAAAGTTGTATTGGGAAACTGCTTGCAAGTTGTTAATTCCAGCTTCTAATTTCACTGACTCATCATATTTCAAAAGATTAGGGGCATCGAGCAATCAAGGTGGAAGAATCCCTTAATCAACATTCATGTTGGCCTTCATTTACACTCGAATGATTTCCTTGTGGAATTGCCAAACTTCAGGGCTTGGCATTCGGCTGGCAAGACTCCACTCCAGTTTCGTCTTTCATTGGCTAAACATATTTCAAATGATTGAAGATATCAAACCAAAAATGATGAAAATATCTTGATCAGCGAATATTTCTCCCTAAGAGGCCAAGTGAATGAGATACTGACTTTCTCAGTCGGGAATGACAGGTCACTGACCCGTTAGGATCAATTATCATCAATGGTTCTGATTTCGAATTCAGAATATTAATTTCAGGAATCACCGAAAATCAAGAATGGTCATTTGGCTGGCAAGTCCAGATCATTATTTCATTGGCTCATCATATTTCAAATGATTGAGAAAATCAAACTAGAAAAATGAAGACAAGCAAAAACTGACAGCCATCGTGGCCCAATGGATGCGTCACCGGCCTCCTAAGCCAGTTATCGCAGGTTCTAGTCCCGTGAAGCAGAGAGACCGAGTTTATTTGGCACTTAAACTATTTCATAGTGGAATTATCAACTTTCTCAACTCATCAATTCTTCAGTGAAAAATACTCATTTTACGAATCTATCAACCACGATGATTACAACCACCTGCACCGTACATTACGAGATCGATTTCTCAATGAAGTAACAATCAATTTGAATCCAACCAGGGGTAGTTACTGTAGATTTTATTAATTTCGTGTTCGACTGATTTCATTGTGGAATTTCCGAACGAAAGGGGGTAAAAATTATTTGTTTGAGCTCAAACTATTTCTACTTATGATTTATCGAACTTCACAGCTTTGTCTCCAACTATCAAGACTTCATTCCTGTTCAATGGCTCCTTCAATAGCTGAAAATATCAAAAAATAAAAATTCAGTGGCTAAGACAGACCTCCATGGCTCAATGGATGGGGCACTGGTCGCCTCAAACCTGGGTATTGCAGGTTCGCGTCCAATCAATGGTAAGAAGTGTTATTCACAGCTCCGTCTCTAACTGTCAGGGCGCAATTTACGGTCTCTGGCTCCTCAACCTTTTTCAAATGGCTGAAAATATTGAAAAATAGAAATGAACTATTAGAGACAGTTACTAAGCCACCGTGGCCCAATGGATAAGGCACCGGCCTCCTAAGCCGGGGATTGCGGGTTCGAGTCCCGTCGGTGGTATGAACTTTTCATTTCACCTTAAACAATATCTACTCTGACTTTATCGACTTTTTCTACAAGTCAAGATTCCATTCATGCTATCTGGCTCAACAACCTTTCTCCAACGGCTGAAAATATCGAGAAAAAATGCACTGCATAAATCAGAGACTAATCCTCCGTGGCCCAATGGATAAGGCACCGGCCTCCTGAGCGGGAGACTACGAGGTCGAGCCCTGTCGGTGGTAAAAACAGTTCATTTCTGCTCAAACTGTCTGTACTCATGCTTCATCGAACTTCACCACTTTGTTTCCGACTTTCAGGATTACCATTCTTATTTCCTGCCCGAAAAAAATTTTTTCCAATGGCTGAAAAAAGTGGGGAAAAAATGCACAGCCTAAAAATAACACTCAACCTCTGCGACCCAATGGCTAAGACACCGACCTCCTGATCTGTATATTGCAGGTTCGAGTCCCGTTTGTGGTAAAAACTGTTCATTTCAACACAAACTATTTCTGCTCTTGCTTTATAGAAGTTTATCACTTTGCCTATAATTGTCAGGACTTAATTCGTATTCTCTAGCAAATCAAACTTTTTTCAATGGTTAAAAATATCGAGAGAGAAAGATGCACAGCCCAAAACAGAAACTAAACCTCCTTGGCTCAATGGATAAGGCACCAGCTTCCAAAACCGGTTGCTTGCAGGTTTGAGACCCGGTCGTGGTAAAAACTGGTTATTTAAGCTTAAACCGTTTCTACTCTTGCTCTATCGAACTTTACCATTTTGTCTCCAACTCTAAGGACTTCATTCATGTTCTCTGGCTCATTAACCTTTTTTCCAATCGCTGAAAATATCGAAAAATAAAAATGTACTGCTTTAAACAGAAACTCAGCCTCCGTGACCCAATGGGTAATGCATGAGCCTCCTAACACAGGGATTGTGGGCCCAGGTCCTGTCGTTGGTAAAATCTGTTCATTTTACCTCAAACTTTTTATACTCTTAGTTTATCGACATTCAGAACTCTGTTTCCTACTGTCAAGATTCCTTTTATGATATCTGGTTCGTCAACTTTTTTCCAATAGCTGAAAATATCCAAAAATAAAAATGCACTGTCTGAAAAAGACGAGCCTTCGTGGCCCAATGGATAAGTTGGGGATTGCAGGTTCGAGTCCCGTCAGTGGTGAAAACTGTTCAATTCAGCTCAAACTATTTATACTCTTACTTTATCGACATTCAGAACATTGTGTCATGTTTCCTGGCTCATCTACCTAGGCTGTAAATATCGTACAAAAATATGCACTGTTTAAAAAAAACACACACACAGCCTATGTGTCCCAAATGATAAGGCAGTAGCGGGTTCGAGTCCCGTCGGTGGTAGAAAGCTGTTCATTTCACCTCAAACTATTTATATTCTTGCTTTATCGACCTTCAGAATTTTTTCTACAACTGTCAGGATTCCATTCATATTTTTTGATTGGTCAACCTGAAAAATCGGAAAAAAAATATGCCCTGTCCAAAAAGGCACTAAGCATCTTTCTAAGCCAGGGATCGCGGGTTCGAGCCCTGTCGGTGGTAAAAACAGTTCGTTTCAGCTAAAACTATTTCTGCTCTTACTTTATCCACCTTCAGAACTTTTTTCCAAGTGTCAGGATTTCATTCATGTTCTTTGGTTCCTCAACCTTTTTCCAATGGCTGTAAATATTGAAAAGTAAAAATGAACTGTTTGAGAAAGCCACTAAGCCACCGTGGCCCAATGGATAAGGCACCGCCTCCTAAGCCGGGAATTGCAGGTTCGTAGTCCCTAACTAGCTGAAAACCCTAACCCATTAGGCATTTCCTGCTAGTTCTTGCCGAAGGTCCAAATGTAGTCTTTGGTTTTGGTGTCCTCATCTTGGTTGTTTTTCATACAACGTTTTGGCCGTTGTACTCTACGGCCTTCATTAGGTATCATCTGATAGGTGTGGGGAAGTAACGAATCGAACCCTTTATTTAACCGACGGTGGTGTATTGACCGCACTCCCCTCTTAGCATTAGTAGTATTATAATTGTCTCATACTGGGATTGAACCATCTGTTTACTTGCAGTAATTTTGTCTGATTCTGTAACCACTACGCTATGTGTTCAGATGATGCCTGATGAAGGCTGTAGAGTACAACGGCCGAAACGTTGTATGAAAAACAACCAAGATGAGGATAGTCCGAATAATAATAGAAATAATAATAATACCTCATCTCAAAAATTCAGAGATATACTTGAGAGGTGATTATGAAAAATTATTGGATTTTCACCAGAATGTCAAAAAAATCAAACATTGTTTCTGTAGTCTTTTCCCCATCCTTCAATAAAATTAGGGTAGAGAACGTGTAAAATTTCCAGGTGAACATTTATACTTTAACCCATGGCCTACCCTTGCACAAAATTTCAGTGATATTCATAGGAAACTTTTTGAGATATTTTCTGTGTACATGTAGCTACGATGAAGTGGGTGACTGTAGGGAATTCCTGGATTCGCCCCCAAATGTAAAAAAAAAGTACTCAAGCTTGTCATTTCCATCTATTTATAACTGATACTTATCAATCAATCTTTACGGTATATGGATAAGTCAGATGTTTCAAACAACGACCTGGACTTGTATCAAAGTCGCGAAGAAAGAAGGTGATTTTCTGAATTTTATGATTTTACAGAAATTGCGAAATTGCTACCCGTGTCACACGATAAACAGTGCAATGATTTTTGTCTCTGTTTCTCGAACGATCTATTGGGATTCAAAGATTGTTTTTTAGGGGGGTAGCTATTTTGGGTTTGACACGGGACCCTAGTGCTATCCCGAGGCCCACGATGGATTGCCTCTTTGTCTTCTTTCTCTTTCATCTCTCTTTCTGCTTTTGCGTTTTTCTTCTCCTCTCACTCTCTATCTCTCACCCACTCTTTCTCTAATTTCTCTTTCACTCTCCTACCTTGCCCTGTATTTCTCCCCTCCCTCCCTCTCCCTCTCTCTCTCTAACTTACAGGGCTAAAGGACACCAATTGCCCTGCTATCACTCATTCGTGGAGGGTGAAAATTCACAGAAATTCATTGGGAACTTTTCAAGATATTGTGTTGTATACAAATAGCTACGATGCAGGGGAGGTGACCCTAGAAAATTCCTGGATCTGCCATAAACGTAAACACTTCTTCCTTAATCCATTGGCAACCCTTCCATAAAATTTCACTAAAATTCGTCGAAAACTATTGTGTTATGTAAATATAGCCACAATGCAGGGAAGGTGACAGTAAAAAATACAGATCCGTTACCCATTGTTCACCCCTGCACAAAATGTCAGTGGAATTCATATGAGAAATTTTGCGATAATCTGTTGAGTCCATATAGAAGCGATTCAGTGGGATGATCGTGGCCTGGATCCGCCCTAAACTGTTAACACATCCTCCTTTGCCTACTCTTCCTCAGAATTTCATTGAAATCAATTCAGAAATTTTAAAGATATCATTTCACCGCAAGTAAGGGTCCAGTTCGGGTTATAATTGCATAGTAAACTAAACCCCCAACTAGAATATAATGAAAACCACCCGAATTTATTTCATTGTCTTACTTAGAGCATCCCAAAGATGCAGGAATTGGAAGATTCTCCGTACCATATGCCATTTTTGCTGCGTTACAGTTACATACATACAGAAAAATCTATTGTCAAACACCAACAGAGTGAACTTCATTATTGCGATTTGCATGATGCTAAAATTTTAGATGTAGAAATTTCAGCATAGAATTTAAAGAGGATAGGACAAAAACAGAAAGATGGATGATGTAATGTCTCAATCTATTGACATTGGTCAAAAACAGATGTAGTGAAGATGAGGGTCGTTCATCATTTGATAAATACATTTTGTTTGTTTTTGAAACCCGCTTTTGTTAGTTTTCAAAAGATTTTTAAAAAGTTCTCCGTCTCATCTGCACTTCTTTTGTGACATAGTTTGTCATTATCATAGTGATGGAAAACTAAGACCTGTTTACAGAGCGTTGTTTTGAAAGATTCAGTTCTCTCCCTCTCTCTCTCTCTCAAATCAGGAACGTGAGTAAGTCTCTTAATCAAATTATGGCGATTATCAGTAGTTTTTGAAAAAAAACCCACATAAGAAAAATTATTTTTGTACAAAACTTTTTTCAAAGAGCGCAAACGCAGATACCAGAGAAATCAACAATTATTTAATCTAAAGATGTATAGTCTAGGTAATTGAAAGCCTTTTTACATGCTCTGCTTTTCCTCTGTGGTGCGTAGTCCTCGACATCTTAGAGTATAGATATATATACATACTGTACTACTACATGATTTAGATATGAATTTGTCTTTACAGCGTTCACTGGTTCGATTCCGACTGCAGTTCCAAACAAGCTTTGGCGGTTGCCGTGAAAGCCAAAGTTTCTTTTCAACCTCATGTTTTTCTCGGACCACCCTGCTCGGAAGGTGAGTCTCCATTTCTGTCTGTTTTCCAAATTTGGACCCAATTTGACAATCCGATTTTCAAGGACACAACGCATTCTCGGCGCTAGGCGAGTTTTTAGAAGTCCATCTTGAGAAATTCGCAAGAAATACAGAGTAAACCGTGTGTCTGAGGAGTTTTGGGGATTTCTTCGTATTTTCTCACTCGCTTTATGATTTAAAGTTCACATATACAAAGCTGTTATTAGCGTAAATAAATGTTTATCCACTGAATTTCACCTTGGGTTTTATCAAAAAATGACTTGACTCGTTTATGTGGGAGAGTCCATTGGCAGGAGATGTTTTACCTACAGATTTTTTACTGTCAAGTAAAAGAGTCCATTGTTACGGACAGAGAAAGAAATAAAAAAAGCTGCGCTGTTCATTATAGGTAAATAATTAGATGAAGTTTTTTCATTTGTATCATTTGAAGGTGAGCCATTTTGACCGTTTCACCGCTTGACCTTTTTATTAATCTAAACTACTTTTAGCGATGCGGGGAGTTGCGCAGTTAGCGTCTTCCTGGAATTTACCAATCTTTGGTTGGATTTCCAGCGACATCGATCTCAGTGACAAGGAGACTTTTTCAACTCTGGTGCGACTTCAAGGTCCACTCGATACGATTGGTAAGTGAATCCTTTTATTTTGAGTTGAGACATTTATTTTTTACTGATCAAAGCAATCATCGATTTTCATGACTTTGAGAGCCGTTCGCCAAAACTTGCAAGTAAATTGTTTGGGTTTTTTTCCCTAGTATTCACCAAAAGTTAACGTTCATGGTTTTAAAGTACAGAAACCTAAAAAAGAAAAAAATATATTTTGTTGCATTTTTTTTTTCTCGGCGACTAGAAACTCAATTGGTAAGAAATGGTTTCTTCAGATTTTCTTACTCTAATACTAGGTAGTCCATAACTTCAAAGCTATTAATAGTGTAAATAAATGTCATTTTTTTTTCTCTGTTTCGGCAGATCCATTCTACAGCCTTCTTTAGAGTCACATTTTGACTTGAAGATTTGAAACAATTCAACCTCTCTCTCTCTCTGTCTTGTGTATCTTTTTAGTTGGATTCAAGATCAGTTCTCAGATTTTTCGTAGCTTAGTGCAAAGAAGAGGATAACGTTGTCTGAAGTTTGAGTTAAAAAAAATAGCAATATTGGGTATAGCATTTGGGTTTTTTTCTTTTTTCGCTAGTCGCCGAAAGATCAACATTTTCATAAACAGTGAGAACTGATATATAAAAACGTTTTTCGTTGACCCTCCCCAACAGGGTTAGGCGATCGGGTTAGGATTAGAATTAGATTTAGTGTTAGCCAGCATTTGAGGTCTTTTTGGTGAGTAAAAGGTAATGTAACTTGATTATTGGGCAGGGGCTTCCGTATTATTTCTTACTGGCTCAGACTGACTGATATGCGGTCCCATGTCTTCTTTCCTCTTTCAGTGACCACAATGCGATATATTAGCCGCATGTTTAAATGGAATCGATTCGCTTTGATCTACGATCACCAAAGCCGATACGAAGCCGTAGAAAAAGCTATTTTATCTGGCCAAGAGAAAGGCGGATACTATATGACCAGTAGCCATAAAGTTTCCATTTTATCTTCAGATGATGAAGTCAAAAACATCTTCAAGCAAATCCGAAAGTATGCACGAAGTAAGAATCTTTTTAAATAACCTTAAATTCGTTTTCTTATTGTATTCATTTGATCTCGATAATCATTTCTTTTGAAATTATGTAAGATTTTCTTGTGTACAAATCTCTTTTGGAGCAACGCTGGTCTACCATTGCCTATGATTTGGTGAAGAGTCACTAACGTTCAAAGAGTATTTTCAGACGACTGGATTCATTCTTTCGGTCATTTTTGTTGTTCCGGCCGATCCATTCCAAGGTATTCTTCAAGTATACTATCCTTATGCAAAAAGACTAACTCTTTTTCTGGTAGTGCCAAGTAAAAAAAACGGTAGCAAACATATTTTTTCTTTTTTCTTTTCTTTTTTTTCCGTTGGTGGAAACGTTTGTAACGTATGTTATAACATTACAGCGGGTGCTAATAACGACAGAAATACTGTTTTTCTACTTGACAACGCCGGAAAAGAGGTCCCTGTCTTTATATATACCTGAGATGGACCGTAGTATTGACCAGGAGAAACGTTGTACCTGCAACAGAAGTAATAAAAAGGGTTTGCTATTCAACAAATCTAAATAGGAAAATACTGGTACCATTCTTTTAAAAATTGCCTGGAGTTTTGAGATGAACTGTTTTTAATATTTGATGAATTGCATGGATCAGTAACTTCACTTTGATTATTTTGATCACTACATACCAACCGATCGGAACGTAGTAATAATAATAAAGATGATGAAAATAGTCCGAATGTCTCATGTAATTATCTATTTTGTCATATCTTATTTATTTTTGAGCTTGAAGTTTAGTTTTGGAATTGAAAATATTAATAAAAAAACATTTTGAAAAAAGGACTTGCGTTGTTCAAGGTGATGCCTTATAAAAATGGCTTCTTTTTTTCAGTTATTATTTTTGCTGTCCCCTGGATGGACATGAGAAAGTATATGCTCATCGCCTATAAACTGGACATGGCTTCAGGAGATTATGTCTTCTTGTGTATGCATAGCGATGTAAGTTTCAATTCACACTCTCTCTATATATATATCTATCTCTCTCTCTCTCTCTCTCTCTTGCTTTGCTGTGCCTTCCCTCTCTATTTTCCATTCTCTCTCTCTCCTCTCTTTATTTTTCCCCCTATTCTCTTTTGCTACTTTCTTCTCTTCGCCTTTCTCCTTGGCTGCTCACTTTCTCATCTACCTAAATGTGTATCCATGTATATCTCTCCATCCCCCTCTCTCCCTCTCCCTCACTCTCTATCTTCTCTTTCTGTTCTTCTCTTTTCTTTCTCCCTCTCTCGTCTTCTATCTTTCTCTATTTCTCTCTGCCCTTCTCTCTCTCACCTCCTTTTTTTCCTCCTTCAACTGTTCCTCTCTTTTCTTCCTTTTTTGCATCACCTCTCCGCTTCTTTCACTTTGCCTCTCTCTGTCACTGTCTCTGTTTACTTTCTCACTACCTATATATGTATTTACCTTCATTTCTCTGTACATATCTATCAATCTAGCCATACATCATTTGAATCCATAAAAAGGGGGATTCAATCCCTGTTTTGTGGTTGAAGTAATTGCATATTTTCCATGAGCGCCAGAGGTTTGTGTTCGAGCCCAGGCGAAGCCAATACATTTTATGTTCAATTTTCCCGCCTGGTGTGACATTCTTGAAAGATCAGTGCAACACAATCTTTCTAATCCTTCAACCCTATTTGGCCGTTTGTAGCAACTGGAAATGTTTGTTTTGAACGTTGATAATGGCACGAGAAGTTTGGTTTCCTTTTCAACGTATGCTCAGGAGAATCATTAATATTTATTTGTAAAATTGAATTGAATACAGCAAAATTTAAGTTTTGGACTTCGTTTTACTTTATTCAATTATATCAAGGGTGATAACTCTTTCTTTTTCACAAACATATGTTCTGTTTTTGTCTTTTTGTCGTGGCAGGTTTACATTGGGAAACGATTTTCTGAAGAGGTCGTATCAGATCGAGGATGGCGACGAGGGGACAAAGATGATAAAAAAGCCAGAGTGGCCTTTGAAAGTGTTTTGCATGTAAGTCAGATTCTTTCTTTTTGGATTATTGATTCGGGGAAGAGTAAATGGATTTGCTTTGAATTTGAACACGGAAAGGGCGTCCAGTTGGTCTAAGTGAGTTGTCTTAACTTGTTTCTTTCCAGATTATTAATCCGACGCTCAGCAAAGAATTTTACCAAAATTATCAGAAAAGGATTTCGGAACTTGAATATAAAAACGAAGACTGGAACTTACCGGCTATTACATCAGTGAGTGGACAAAATACCATCTCTCTCTCTCTCTCTCTCTCTCTCTATATATATATATATATATATATATATATATATATATATATATATATATATATATATATACACAGTGTTTGTGGTACAAATCAGGCTAGCAGTATAGCATAATATAATAATATATCAATAGATGGTAGAAATATGAGCTAGTTTGTGTAGCGAAACCACAATCTACTATATATATATATATATATATATATATATATATATATATATATATATATATATATATGTGTGTGTGTGTGTGTGTGTGTGTGTGTGTGTGTGTGTGTACGACTACACAAAAATCTTCGGTCTCCGAAGAAAGTCGATTTTGTGTCAAAAACTTTTCTAATGGATATATTTTTATCTGGTATTTCAGCTGATATATCTGGATGTGATTTTACTAGATAAGTCTATCTTGAAGAATCAATACAAACAAATTAAAAGCAGTAAAATGACTCAAAACTGCATTAAAAAGATTTAAATGTTCAATGGTATATCTTAGAACCACATTATAATGACTTGAAAGCATTAAAAATACGTTCGAAAAACAATACAAAAACGGCTTATAAATAAAGATTTGCACTTAAAACAGTATCGAATTATTTAGTTTGCACTCAGTCGAATGATTATAAATACATAGGAAGCCGGTTATCATAATCATTCGCTTCCAAATATTTTGTGTTGATTGAATTAAAAATTGATACAATTATTATGCAAATTATCATAAAAGTCTTATAATGTAAAGTTGTTTATAACAATGGATGTAAATTCATGAGAATGAATGTAAATTTTTCAAATATGTATATCCTGCACTTAATGTTATCTGCTGGTTATTACTGTCTAGAAGATTATGTTCCAAAGTGATCATAAGCGACAGCCATTATATTTTCACGATGTTTTTTCATATTTTCCTATACGAGTGTATTCAAGGAACTATAAAAAGAGCCGACTCTTTCCAAAAACTGTGACGTTGATAGATTTAAAAGTTAAAATAAATAACATTGCATCAAAATAAAACGAAAAATATCGTCCGAAAAGCAACATAATCCATTGTAAAAATGAAAAAGAAGTTATAAATATACGTTAAGTGTGAACACTGTATAATCTGCTTTCTTTCTTTCTTTTCCTGTTTTTCTAATACTTCCTGTCTGTCTTCTCTTGAGATTTTGAAAAATGAATTTAAAGGAATAGTATGAATAAGAATAATATAGATAAGAAAAAATATTCCTCTTTTTTTTACCCCCTCTCTATATCGTATCGTTCTATCTTACCAACGCTTTCTTTCCTCTTATTGTACCCCCTCTTATTAACAGCTTTCTTTCTTTACAGATGCTGTTTATCTCTTTTTAGCTACTCTCTTGCTCCGAGACACTTTATTCATTACAAACATTAACTAATTTAAATCTGATCTTGACATGGGATTTCCTTCTTTCTTAGAACTCTCTGCTTATGTCAGTTAATAAAAAGATCTCAAGACGCTCTTACAAGTTGGGATTTGACACTCTCTTTTTTCCGTAGCGTTTGCAAACGATAGAAAATACCTGTAAATAATCGAATAAGAACGAAGAAATGATTCATTGAAATATTTTCTTTCTTTTCTTCATAGGTTGATGCCTACACCCCATTTTTATTTGATGCAACCATGGTATGGGCATTTTTAGCCAATAAAACAATCGCCAAGAATATCGACCCCAAAAACGGTTCTCATATCTTTGGAGAGGCGAGATATTTTGAGAGTGATGGTAAGTGGTATTTCTCCTGATCGTCTAAGCGCTGTAATCATCATGTACGAAGTGTACCAGGAAACTATCCAGACATTTGATATTAACGAAAAAGGCCTACCTATTGCACCTTAGTCCCTTTCAAGTAACCCCTGTTGGGACCTTGAGCACTTATCCCAGCATTCCCTTCATTTTCCAAAACAGCCTGAAAAGTTTTCTTTAGGGATCACCATCATCCACCTTGTCACATTCTCCTTAATTTCGTCCACGATCTGAACTCTTTTCCCTTTCAATGGCTAAAAGTCCAAAGTTACAGAGAGCCAAATCTGGACTGCAGACGTGGCTGACAGATCTGTGTGATGTGATGTTTTGCCAAAAGACCTTACACGAGACGCGAAGAATGAACAGTTGCATTACCATTGAGGATACAGCAGTCTCACAGTACACGTGCTCACTCAATGGTGTCTCACTGCCGACTGTGTGAACCCACTAGAGGATATATGTTGACGCATGCGTATTGAGACTGCGTTCTAATTGATTGCCATGTTACATCAAGGCTGTGCAAACGGTTCTCGAAATTCAAAATGGCTGGATTCTTTCTGGGTAGTGTGTGTGTGTGTGGTTGTGTGTGTGTGTGTGTGTGTGTGTGTGTGTGTGTGTGTGTGTGTGACAATATGAAACATGACTAAAAGAATCACTAATCGAAATTATGGTAAAGCAATTAACTGAGATCCATTGAAATAACCAAATCCGTATCAAGGTATTGAAATTCTTCTCGTAAACATGACATTTATATACATATTTTCCTTAGAACAAAATAGAATTACGTTAAGATTAAATCTTTCTATAAGAAACCGTCAGTCAAAACTGTCAAGATAGGTTTTTATAGTTTCTATGTGTGTCTGGCTGCCTACGTATGTATCACGTATAAAGGCCACACAAATGGAATTAGGGGCCTGAATTTACTCCTTGACATAATAATGTCAAGAAAAAATTATTTTTTGTCCTTTCGAAAATTCCCCTCCAAAATTGTGGGAGTTCAATTTACAATGTAAGTTTATGCATGATTGGTCCGTTAGTTTAGTATAATTTAGTTATAACGTGGTTGTGTTCATGCTTGTTTTTTGAAAAATCTGACTTTCCAATGATGCAACAGAGGGTGAGAAATGTATCTTATTAATTGATCTGACCTTTTCCATTTTTAATCGATCATCTCCAACATATTATGCTGCCAAACGATGTTGGTCAGGTGTCGGTTTCTATTGAGTGATTGCCGACCTATTTTCATCATCATCATCATCATCATCATCATCAGTCTTTTAGCGTCCGTCGTTGTACATAGACCTTCCCCAGGATTCGCCACAATTCTCTATCATGGGCGTCGTGGAGCCAGTATTTCCCGAATTTGTCTAGTTCATCTCTCCATCTAGTGTTCTGTCGGCCTCGGTTTCTCATGTAATCTCTGGGGATTCATGCTGTGAGGCGTGATGTCCATCGGTTATCTTTCATTCTTGCAACATGGCCTGCTCATTGCCATTTTAGTTTAAGCATCTGAATACAAACTATTTTCCGATCAAATGAATTTTGGGTTTGTTTGAAAAAACACAGAGGCTATGTGAATCAGTTTTTAATCAAGGTTTCTATCGTCAGTGTTTTCTGAATAAGAGACCATAGGTAACCGAATTTATCGGAATACAGGCCAATCTCAAAAGCTGAAAGGAAATTTTCTTCTATTTTCGTTTCTAAGGTCTGACACAGGCAATTGCACTAGATGAAAAAGGAGATCGTCTTTCAAATATCTGGATTTTGGATATGGTTGCCGAGGGTCAGTTCCAGGTCGTCATGGAGATTTACAACCAAGCAACTGGCGGTAAACTCACGACGGTAAGTCATAGCAATTTATATTCATTTTGATACGTCCTTTACATCCTCACAGAAAGATGGTATCGAAATATAACAGAATGTAAATTACGCTGATGATACTTCCATGTCTGCCTGTTTATCCATCAATTCGTCTCCTGTCTGTCTGTCTGAACATCCGTCTGCCTGGTCTGTTTATCTATACATCTGTTTGTTTGTCTGCCTATCTGTCTGTCTGCCAGTCTGTGTCCGTCTGAAAAAACTATCCTTTTGTGTATCCGTCTATCAATCCATCTGTATGTCAATCTGCTACTTTGATTTATCCGTATGTCTGTCTGTCAATCTATCTTTACTTATCCAGTTGTTGCTCTGTCTATCTGTTTCTATTTCTGTCTGTCTGTTGCTCTCTCCCTCCTTGTATCTATCTATTGTATATTGTATTCTATTCTCAATTGTCCTTTTCTTTCTCAAAAAAAAACAAATTGATATAAGTCATTTTCAGTTATGGATGATGCGACTTAACATCAAAATATCAACTCTAATAATAGACTGTGTTTCTTTCCGTTCGCTGGTCATAACACTGGAGTCTTCTACTGGAGGAGGGGGCATGAATTCTGCTAATTCTTACGCATATTTTCAAACTATGCACTACTCCCGGTAAACAAATTCTGTATTTTTCTATTTAAAAAGAAAAATCACAAGCATCACAATCCAAATATATCTTTTTTTCCATTGTGATTAACCAGTAGGTTATACGAAGGAAGATCAGATCAGGATGCACGTTGTATAGCAATGATCAGCAATCTAATCTTGCTGGCAGTTGTTAGTAGGTTCGATCACAGGATGAGATTTTCATTGATATCCCATGATATTCATTCATGGTAAGTTACTATACTTATATAATGAACAATGTGATTTTCTTGGTTTGCTGTCCGTAACACTTGACTCTTTCACTCAGGGTTTCACATTTTTACTTATAGAATTGCCTCCTTCTGACGTTCTGAAACGATGAACTCTTCAATTGAAAAATATTTGCTATTACTTTTTCTCAGAAAATAGTCACATAAAAATCATAATATATCTGTGGCTTTTGCCACGGGTATTAACAAGACAGCAAAAAACACCACAACTTGGGTGTTGTCCATACAATATTGATCATCTACAAGTACATTTGTTGCGGAATGACTTCCATGCTTCTATATTTTGATGTTTTATTTTTCCTGACAGGGCAAAAACCAAAGTGGAGATGTTCGATGGGGGAGTGGGAAGTACGGTCGTGAGAATGCTCCAAGAGACGAGCCCGTTTGCGGCTTTGAAGGAGATTTGTGTCCGGAGAACAAACAAAGTAAGGGAGTTCACATTGAGAACAATTATGTGTGATAAGTGGTTGCATGCGCGTGCGTGTATGAGTAAGAATGAATAAATCTATGATATAAAATCGTCACGTCTTATTTATAGACTTTATATCATAATTATTAGCAAATGCTAATTATCACTAAGCTTAATTATTACTATTCACTATTATGAAAGTATCGTTTCTAGTATACCACATGACTGACGGAGAAGAGAGCCAACAAGTCAATGATTCCTCCCAACTTTTTTCTTTCATTTTCCTATGAAGGTAACTATTGAAAACGGCTCTAACAGTTTACAGATCTGAGGTTATCAACTTTGGACAAACATTTTGTCACTTTATACTCAATTAAATTCCTCCAAAACTGGTGATCCAGTTGGACTGGAGATCGCTTTGGTCTAACCTCACCTGATGAAGGCTAGATAATTAACCAGTTGAAATGTGGAGTGATAGAGAAGACCACTAGAAGTGAATATAATTGTTTGAAACCACTCCAAATCTACAAATCATTGTATCTCATCTAAAAAGTGGTTAAAATCTCAAAATTACAATGAATGTACAATGAGAGCTATGACGTACGAGTTTGAAACAGGCTTTTTTAATCGCTTGAAAACAGAATAGAACAGAGACCAATTGAAATAATAATTCTAGGAATAGCTCTAAGAAATAGAAAAAGGTCAGCACAGATCCGAGATCAGACCAAGGTAAGAGATATAATTGAAGTTATCAAGCAACAAAAATGGAGTGTGCAGGACACACAGCAGGAAATGAGCTACAGTTTAATGGAATGGTGCCCAAAGAATAGCAAAGTAGAAGACCAGATATACGATCGGAAGATGAGATATATGGTTTTGTAGGTAAGACATAGCAAAGTTTGGTAAAGTCACTTCATTTGATGAGTTGGGAAAGACCTTTGTCCAGCAGTTGACATGATAACTGAAGATGTTGATGATTTAAAACAGTGGTTCCCAAATTGATTTATCGCAGAAACCTTATGCGATATTTCACGGATGATCCCCAACATCTTAATTTTGATAGGATATTAAATGAAACAAGAATTGTTCAAGAGTGAGCATTCATTAATATAAAAACGTATGATAACTGGAAGATTGCAATTAAGAAAAAAAACGTTGTTTTTAATTGTTATAAATTTGTAATTGTTGAAAGCAGATCAAAAATGCTGCCTCTTCTTGGATTTCAGTATCTGCTGAATATTTGGTTTAATATTGGATAATTGAATCAATGTATTTGATGCAATGTCCATTTTGTTGTGATATTTAGTTTTTCTATGAACCTTTTATTTGGAAAATGGCGAATACCGTTTTTTATAAGATGTTTTTTTATTAGATTTTATGAAAATGTACCTTACTTTGCAGATCCCCCATTTTATTTGTGGAATCCACTTCGGGGAACACTGATTTAGAACATAATCCTTCACGTGTTCATCTTTTCATTTTCTTTTTCAGTCAACATACGTGTCTTCTTCCCAGTTGTGATGACGGTCAGCGTAGCAGTCGGTCTTATCTTGTGTGGCTTTGCCTGCCATAGGTAAACAATATTAATCTACCCTCTGCAGAGACAGGACGGGGGGCGTAACGGTTATCAACAAAGAAAAGAGAATTGACGATGTGTTCGAATTCAAAGATGTTTACATTCACTTTGTACTAACGCCCTAGTAAAAAGCTTGTATGAACTGCAGTGGCTGACAAAGAATAGAATCACCCTCCACTTGGATGAGTGATGCAACATAATCTTCCTACACTGTCAAGAAGTCAGTACATCCGTGTACATGTAAATTTCGCAATGCCGACGAATGTCTAGAAGATACGGAGTGGCTTAACGATTGACGCACTGATGCCCACACGAAAGGCATGATTCCATCTTTCCCTTCAGCTATGGTTAAATAGCAGGACAGACTTAGCTTTCTAGCGATGTTTGGCAATCAGTCTAGGAGACGAATGATTCTTATTCCAAACCAGAGGGATGAGCTTCGTTGGGATATTTCCTCTTTGACACACCCATGATGAGATCATCGACAAAGCCCCAACGACTTGGCATTGGTTATAGGATCATAAAATGAAAGAATAACTGTATTTTTGTTTTGTTGTTTTTAGTGGGAGGGGGTTTGTTTTTTATTTTAATATTTTCCCTAATTAAATTCTTTACTCACTTCATCTGCAGAAGCTTTTACCTGAAGCGTCTCCGGAACGAGAGACCAGCTTGGAAGGTGGATCCAGAAGAAATTATGTTTAAACAAACCATCGACGAAGGTAATCTTCGAGTAAGTGTGTCTCATTTCTAAAACATTATAAAAAGCTTAATTTTGGTACGGGTCCCGAGCCATTTTCTGGGTGCTATTTCTTTTATCCCAGGGTAGACTTGTAAAAGCTGCTAACCGTCTCAGCTACGAGCATTTGATGGCTCAACAGAAGATCAAATCTAACCCTTAAATCTACTCCCCATTCCGATCTCTCCGATGCCATGTTTGTTCTTGTTTCTATGCTTTTGTTATTCATTTTTAAAGCAACTAAAATTTAAGTTTTTTCTTCTTTGTGTGTTTTGTAAGGCAAGTTTCATGAGTCTTGGTCGAAGAAGGAGCTCAAAAAAGAATCCATCCAGGAAACAGAAGAGTGGACTTGATAATTACGGTCTGGATATAAAGGAATGTTCCCTAGATGGGGTGGGTCAACAAGAAACAGGAGACCAACCTACGAGCAAACCTGGAGAACTGATACCCTACCCACCCATCGAAGGTGTTTATTGCAATGCAGCTATTATTCGAGGTAGGAAATATTGCTCACAGTTTTGACAATTAAGCGCTTTTCGAGCTAAAGTCAATGCGTTTCTTGTTTTGGCATTTCAAAAAGGTGCTAAATTAGCGCGGGCAGAACTAAACAATATGGTCATTTTGGGCATGTATTTGCCATTTTTAGCATCTTTTTGGACTGTTTTGGTAATTTTTAATGGTTTTTGGGCTATTTTTTTAAATATTTAGTACTTTTTGGCAGTCAAACGAGCGCAAAAATATTTTCCAAGTTGGCAATACTAGTTGCTTATAAGTGCTATTAAAGGTGAGACAAGTCACTTGATAAGTTTCTTTGTTGGTGTTGATGCTGTGATTTTAAATTTGATATCTTGATTTTTTGTACACCATCTCTTATCTGATGTTCTGAAAACCGAGAAGCACCCGAAACCGATATTTATATATATATATATATATATATATATATATATATATATATATATATATATATATATATATATATATATATATATATATATATTATATTATATTATATATATATATATATTATATTATATTATATTATAATATATATGTATATTATATTATATTATATTATATTATATTATATTATATTATATATATATATATATATATATATATATATATATTATATTATATTATATATATATATATATATTATATTATATTATATTATAATATATATGTATATCATATTATATTATATTATATTATATTATATTATATATATATATATATATATATATATATATATATATATATATATATATATATATATATATATATATATATATATATATATATATGGGGTGGAATATATACAAGTCGTATATATTAATCCGAAAAAAGTATATCATTGTCATAGATGATAATTGATGTATCTAATCAATACATTTAATCAAAAATGTATGTAGCACTAAACCTCTTAGCAAATCTGTTTCCGAAGTTTTATATTTAAAATACAATCAAATACAAAAATTCCATAATGAAAGTAAATTCTGTAGTAATTTGAATCTCTTTTGGGAAATAAATAATTCTATGTCTGTTAAACCTACGATTTTAATACCCTTTACACAAAATTTCCTCATGAAGGTCTTAGCAAAGAACAAACATCAAAGTAACTAATTGTCTGAGACTATTAATGGAATAGCTCATTGAGGAGGTACTTGCTGTTAGAAAGTGCTTTGCTTTCGTTTTTACCTTGTATATAAGGATACTTTATTTGATAATATAAAGGAAAAAAAAAAGATGAATTTTTTCTGTGTAATTAGTATCCCCAAAGACGATATCATAAGGTTTGCATACAGTCTGAGATAAAAACCAACACAGCAGACTTAATATTCACATATGTGAACTCTCAATAGAATTGACACAAACAGTAAGTCACGTCTGTTGTTATACTTTCTGATCCCTCGTCGTTAAATACGTTTTGGGGGTAACCTACGTAAGTAAGCTCTATTTCAAAAAATTGTATGATGGGTAATATAAAATATCATCAATATACAATGCATTATGATAATGCCGTATATAAAATAAAAAAACTACATGTATGATATTAGCTATATATTAAAACATAGCTGGAAGGGAGGTGGTGTTCAATACTGCTGGGGTGCCATATCAATATGAATGTTTTGTTTTTAAAATTCCCGAATCAGTTACATGATTACGGCACTATGTGTACATTTTCCCTTGTTGGGATCATCAATTGATCATCCGAACAAGAGAAAATGTACACATAGTACCCTAATAACAAAGTATATGTAAAACGGAATGAAAAAAAAATACTGAAGAAAATTACATAAATCATATTAGCAGATATTGGGGAAAAAAGCGAAGTGACACAAAAACTTTTGACTAAGTTTTCTAATGTTTAGTGTATAAAGCTGTAGAGCTTATATATATATATATATATATATATATATATATATATATATATATATATATATATATATATATATATATATATATACCAGTGGTTTATAACTATAATCACTGAGGACAGTTCTGCTATTTGAACAAGAAAAAACTCGGAGAGCACATACCTATGGCAGCACCATAGTCTTCGAGGGTAATTTTGCATGTATACACCCTAAATAAGTTCTGACATAGGTAACCATTCCACATTTTACCATTGAAAGTCATTGAGGACTTTTGAGGTGAACAAACATAAAATGTTGGTGATATTATGTGGGTTGAACACATAATTACGACGTAGAAGTGTAATTGTTAATTGGATCCGCTTCAGATTGTGATCAATTCTTCCATAGACCATTGATCACCCTTCCACAAAATCTGGAAGAAATTCATTGGTAATTTTAGGAGATATCTTGCAGTCAGGAAAAACATTGGCGACATTATAAGTTTTTGATATATGACCGCGATGTAGGGGGGAATTATGCAAAGATACGTTCCAATATTCAATTATTCCTTCCATTGCCGATTGCACACCGAAAAAGTCACAAAATTCCTTGAGAACTTTTGGAGATATTGTGTGGACAGACATTAGCTTTTGGAGATATTTTGTGCTTAGATTATATAACTACGATATAACAGGCTAATTTTGCATGGATCCGAACAATTGAATGAACTCTCGCGTAGCCTATTCGTAAATCCTTCGCTGAATTTCATTAAAATCAATCGTTAACTTTAGGAAACATCGTGTGGAAACTTATGACCGTATACATGAATGTATGAGGAAAAACTGAAAAATGTTTCTCAATCAATAAATAGAAATTCCTGGGTGAGTCCCCAAATTTTCCACACTCTTACCGACCCCTCCACGAAACTTCATTGAAATCCCTTTTATATTTTTGGAGATATCGTGTGGACAAATGAAAAGGCGAATAGACTCAACCAAATGTATCTATTCAACTTCTAGTAAATAAGTGTAAGAGTCAGTCTTTTTCTTATTTACGTGCAAGGAAATATGTCTCTTCATGACTGGGCCTCTGGGATTTCAATACGAAACCAAAAATTATCATCAGAATGTTACAAATCGATTTCCGGTGAGGGGAATTGTTGAATTATGGATCATTTTTTTGTATACTTTTCAGGTGGTTTGGTATACGCTAAGAAAATCACAGAAACTGCCATCACTTTCAACGAAGGCGATCAACACAAGCTGACTGAGGTAACAGTACACTTTCGATCTCTCATTGTTTGGGAATTTTCGTTAGTCCCGACCAAAAGCAAACAACCATGAAGTATGAAAGCTTAACGTAATTTAATCTTGGAGAATCAAAACATTTCAACTTTTTTCTAAAGATCTATGTTGAATAAATTCCGTTATGATCGTTTTCTCAATGAGCATAACCTCGACATTTTTAAATCAAAAGTAAATAAGTGCCTTATCCAATGTTAATCTTTTTAGTCTTCATTATAGAACGTTTTTCTTAATCTCGCGTTTTAGTGTTTCCAACTCCACAATTTTAACATCATTAAGCTATTTCAACACTCATTTTCACTGTTCGTAATTCGATTGCATAAATAACTTCTTACCAACCCTTGCATGTGAAAAGTGTCTGAAAGGCCATGGTAGAGGTTACTAAAAGTGTATATGTCTTCTTAATAATTTTGAAACCAATTTTCTCATTTGTCCTGTAAGTAGGTATGTGAAGTACGTCTGTCTGGAAGGTATCCAAACTTTTCATGTAAACGGAAAAGTAGCCTTCCTGTAGCTATGGTGTCTTAGTCCTCTCCAAAGTACTCTCCTTGTTACCTTACACACTCGTCCCACAGTCTCTTTCACTTTTCAAATCAGTCTACAAAGTCCTCTTCCATGATAGCTATTAACTGCCTCGAAGCGTTCTCCTTAATCTCGTCTACGGTCTGAAATCTCTTCTTTTTTTAATGATGAAAAGGTATAGATGCCAGTAGGCAAACCTGGATAGTAGAAGGGCTAAAATACTTATGTGATGAGATGTTTTGGCAAAAAGCCCTGCACTAGATGTGGAAAATGAATTAAGGTTATTGCATTGTGCCAATACATTCAACACACACAGTACACAAGCTCACCCAATGGTGTCTCACTTCCGACTGAGTATGAATATTAAGATATCTCTGATTTGCAACCAAGTTATCTCAACCTGTTCTCGATATTCTAGATGACTGGATACCATCTAGACAGACCACGTATTTTACATATCGCTTGAATTCTGTTATGTCCGGTGTCTTACGTGGGGAATTTTTTATTCAACTTTCTTCTGTTGCGAATAGAAATAAAAATATAATGATCTAAAACGTCTGGCTGCTCCAAGGTCAAACTTTATTCCCACTTCTTTTCCAATAATATATTTGTAACATACAATTTCAAAGGTATGTAAGACTTGTCAGTTTGGTTCAATCGGCAAGAGAGTCGCCTGCAAATCACTCGGTCGTGATATCAAATCATGTTAAGAGAATGTTTATTTTATATTTTGATTCAACGTACCGAGATAGACAAACAATGAGGTCTCCCCTAGATTAGGTGAGGATTGTTCTTGTTGCTGACTTTGATTTGAGTTTGACAAAATCACACAAAAGTGGTTTAGTCTTTTGTTGTTTTGTGGTTTGTTTGTTTTTTTGTTGTTGTTTTTTTTCTGCTTCGACTTATTTTTTTTAACTTCTTCTATTCTGTTTTCTTTGTAGTTAGTTGAAATCAAACAATCCAACATTGCGATGTTTGTTGGCGCTTGTGTGGGTCCTGGTCCGGCATATATATTCTGGGAATATTGTTCGAAAGGAAGCCTCAGGGTACGTTCTCCTCATAATCAATTATTGATACAATTCTGTTAATAATTATCGATCTAAAGAAAATTCATGATTTACAATGGTACCCCCTTATCAACGGTTTCGTTTTCCGCGGTTTCACTTACCCACGTACAACACCTTAAATGAACGAGACATAGGTTTAAATAATAATGGTCCCAAAGTACCAGTGTATTGGTGCTGGCAATTCAGCTATGTTGAAAAGAAGCTGTAAAGTGTTTTCTTCAAGTTTATAGGTGAAAGTCATCAACTTCATACAGAAAGAAAAAGATCATATGCCGAGGTTGCTGAGATGAGCTCCATAGTAAGAACAAATCTTCTATCCGTTACATAACATTCAAAATCGTAAGCGAATAGCGCAAAACAGCATGTACACCGGAGCTGGAATTAAAGAGAAAACTGGACTAAGTTGTGGCAAATGTAAAAATGTTGGAAATTGCAGGAAACGAAAAAATATGAAGAGACGTAAAACAGAGCTGAGAAGAAACAGCTTCGCACTGCGCACAGTACCAGTTTGGAACAGTATCCCTATAGATGTAGTGACAACACAAATTGTGAACAAATTTAAGAAGTTGGACGGAAGAATCGGGCTGTTTATTATGATTTTGAATTTTGATTACCAGTGTCTTGAACAAAGGCGTGGCCCAACCCAGCGGAAAGGACAATTCTAATCCAAAAAAATCTAATAACTTTTATAGCAGTATGCCAGTTTAAATTTAATTGTACCTAATTTATAAAATAATCTTTATCATATGTGTGTAGGTATGTATGTATAGTATTCGTCGGATTCGATGCTATCAACAGTTCCAGGCATACGTTGGGATCTTGGGACGATACGATAATATGGATAAGAACCGAAGAATGATTACTTTCTTTGAAAAGGTCTTGACCTCCACATAAAAATGTTTCCAGGTTTATCCTTCTTATAATAAAATGAATACGATGACCTGTCTAGTGCTAATATAGTTCTGTATTTCCCAACGGGGCCAGTGATCAGTTTTCTAGTCCTGATGAAAGCCAGGATTTCGGAATTCTGATTTTCAGGGCACACAGACCCTCCTCGCTTGGAATATTAGTGCAACACAATCCCCCAATGCCCATCGTACCAGAATAGTAGACATATAATGGAGAAATCTCACATTTATGTTTTTTCACAGGATATCATTAAGAACATAAATATTCGCCTTGACGACATGTTTAAATTTGCTCTGTGCCAAGATATTGCCAAGGTAAGTTTTCAAGCTCATTCATATAAGACTTCGAGTGCAGGTGGTCGGGTTCTCCTTTAACTTGCATTTTAAACCATCGTTATTGACAATGGGTAGTCTTCCACTTCTGGGCATAAAAATGATTAAGCAAGTTTGGGGAAGTATTGTCAGATAATATTTTATATCCTTCCACTTCCCCTATTCAGTAACAAGCTCCAGAGGCTTTGAGGCCCAGTTTAAAATAGTGTCTCATAATCGCCAGAATCTCAATACTTGAATCAACCATTATGACATCTAAAACATAAAGTACAGATGATTAGTATTGATTATAAAATATGATGTTATATATATATATATATATATAATAATGATGACAATTATAACAACAGCAATAATGATAATAATAATAATGATGATAATAATAATAATCTACCAAATCACAGACGTTGCTGTTCCTGCAAACAACGGAGTGAATATGAAATGAAAACTGAAAAAAAAGATCAGGAATTAGCCTGGGAGCTAAGAAAGATGCGGAACATGAGGGTCTGAATGTGTGCCAATAATAGCAAGCACATTGGGAACAGTGCTAAAGATTTTGAAGTCACAATTAGAGTTGTTGGAGAGAAGGGGAAGAATCGGGGCTATGCAGACAACGAGACTACAAGGGTCTGCAAGATTACTGAGAAAAGTGCCGGAAATATAAGACTTAAGATCTCCAGTAATGGCCTAACAACTAGAATGAACATGCCATAAGTGTTAGGGAAATTTGGGGACAGTATAAATCACTGCGCTCTAATATTTATTGATATTTGTTGAGTTGACCTTTTCAGTTTTGCAACTTCAGGGTTTAGATTTCCTCCATAAAAGTGAAGTGCATGAACACGGAAACCTGAAGAGTTGCAACTGTGTTGTAGACAGTCGATGGACGTGCAAATTGGTCGATTTTGGTCTTCGATTCCTAAAACACAATAAACCCATTGAAGAACGAATTGCTCAGACGCCATCAGGTGAGTTGCCAACGTTATTTTCAAGTTTACATCTAAGATTGAATCAAAAACATCTTAAAACAACTACAAACATCTAGACACTCGAGATATATTTCTTAAATCTAGGAAATAGATCACATTATTTATAAATTAAATGTAACTTTAATCGTCAACGTTTATTCTATTCAAACATTCCTTGACCAATCCAAAATATTTCTCATTTGATTACTATAAATGGAATAGAAATATTACTTATTCTGTTTTTCAAAAAACCGTCTGATTAGCAATTTCTAGCATCTAGACACAACCAAAAACATCTAGGTTTTGATGGGAAAATATCTAAATTAAGGACTCTGGACTTTCCACGCAATCATCAACCCTTTAACGTCTGTTCTTGAACATAGTTCTTCCCCATCTCTCAATCGTGGGCTCCAAGAAAGCAAAACTTTCTGAACTTGTCTGGTTTGTCACGCCATCTTATTTTTGCCAGTCACAATTTCCCAAATAATCACAAATGATTCACACCGTGAGTCGAAATGTCAAGCAGTTATCTGATATTCTTGAAACGTAGCCTGCTCGTTACTGTATGAGTTTTCTATGATTCAAAGTCTGAAAGCCAATCTTTTAGTTAGGTTCCATGTTTCAGCTCCATAGGTGACTATCGGGGTACGCATTGGTTATAGACCTCTTTTTTCAAATCTGATAAGATATTTTTGTTCTTGAATGTATGGCTTGCTCTTCCAAGAGCTTGCAAACCAGGGTTGGGCCTACTGGACCTGATTGGTGGGTGAGATAGCTGTGTAATTATCCACAGACGACTGTGGGTATTGTTGGAACCCAGGGTAAATTCAAAATTCCGAATGTTGATCTTCAAGGCAGACAGGCCCTCTCTAATTTGAAGATTGGTGTAACAAGATATTACTATCCCTCCACTCACCTTAGCTTTGTAACACACTTAGCTAAGCTTTGCATATATATGCTTATTTTTTGGAGACCAGTGATCTTCATTTAGTTTTGCTGGCAGGGCTGTAGAAAATGCAATTTGGTAGTCTGTCTTTTTGGTTGAATGCTTTCGATTTATTCAAAAATATTGATTAGAGAGAGAATAAAACTCCGAACAAGAGATGGGGGTCCTTTTTCAGTGAAACAAGAAAACCATTTCGTGTGACCACTTCCGACTATACAGAAAGCAAAAAGACCTGAGAAGAATTTCCTTTTCTTTGACAGCTACTGGTGAGAACACACAACACACGCTCACACACACACACATACACATGTATATGTATATACATATGTGTGTGTTATCAAGAAATGGCTATATGATCCGAAAGAATGATTATAAATTGCGTTATATCATATTGAATCTTGATTCGAAATGATCTCCCGTTGTTACACAGTGAATGTATCATTTGGTGGAGACAAAGTAAATAGAATAGACAATTAAAGAAGCAGCAACACTCACTTTCTTTAATTGTTTATTCTATTTACGTTGTCTACGTCAAATGATGCATTCACTGTGTAATAATGGGATACCGTTTCAAATTTAGTTTCAATAAGATATAGTGCAATTTATAACTATAACTATATATATATATATATATATATATATATATATATATATATATGTGCGTGATGTGATTTTGATAAATACATAACTTATATAACTTATGCCATTATCTATTTATTTCCTTCCAGTTCTCAAATATTCTTTTCGTCCTAGAATAGAACAATAGGAGACAACACTACCCGAAAGAAATATTTTTAAGCGTACATATGCATGCACGTACGTGTACGTGCGTATATGTGCTTGTATGTGTGTCTGCATATGCTTGTGAATATGCACGTACGTGATTATTTGCGCATATGTGTGTGTGTGAGGAGGGAACACAACTAAACGTGAATTATTAAAGCTACCAGTTTACCAGCGCCGTAAAGTTGGCGGCCAATATGAAATATATGGAGCAACTCGAAGTTCGGATGAAGGTAAAAACTATTCGAAATAAATGATGGTATGGGTGCTCGTTACATTTTATGTACGGGGATAATTTGCATTGAAGATAATAGCATTTTGTTGACCGCAAAGGGATTTGTATTTTTTTAGTTTTTGTTTATGCTTTTGTTTTTATTACTTTTTCTTTTTTAATTTGTTCTTCAAATTCAGCATTTCCTCTACACCATTTGAACAGGTATGAAATTCTTTTTTATGCATCAGTTACAATGAATGGACACATATTTTACAACGTCACCTGCATCCCTCAGCGTGACAGAAAACATCAGCACATTGTTTATTATTATTATATATATGCATGGATTTTGAAATAGCATTTTGTATAGGACAATGTGCATTTTTTCTATGTATATAATTATTTATTTGCAACAGAGTTATACTGGACAGCCCCAGAGGTTCTACGCGACCTAGCCACAGGCTATCGAGTTAAAGCCGATATGTACGCTTTGGGGGTGATCATAAAAGAAGTTTTCACCAGAAAATCGCCCTACCAAGAATACGGCCTCAGTGCATCAGGTAAGTCAGGTACAATGAACAGGAAAATGTATCAATACTGGAATTGTCACATACACACACACGTATATACACACACATGTAGATCACCGTCATCATCAGTCTTTAATCGTCCGTCGTCGCACATAGAACTACCCCAAGATTCGCCACATCTCTCTATCATGGGCGTCGTGGAGCTAGTACTTTCTGAATTTGTTTATTTCGTCTCTCTATCATGTATTCTACCAGCCTCGGTTACGCATGTGATCTCTAGGGCTCCACGCTGTGAGTTGTGATGTCCATCGGTTGTCGGCCATTCTTGCAACAAGACCAACCCATTGCCATTTAAGTTTTCTTGTAAATTCTACGATGTCTCGGACTCCCATTTTCTTCCTGATATACTGTACTATTTTGTGATATCTCCGTGTGAAATTTTGCATGATTCTCTCATGTACACGTTGCATGCTTCATAGTTTGTAGGTCTGTCTTTTGATTAAGTTCCATGTTTCAGCTCCATAAGTAACTATCAGGAGGATGCATTGGCTGTATGCTCTTTTTTAAGGATTAATGAGATCTTCCTATTTTTGAAGGTTGAGCTTGTTCTGCCGAATGCTTGCCGTAGCCCAGTGCATGGTCGTGTCAAAGGTGAAATAGTCCGTTGGGATCCATTCCCCTCCGGGCTTATTAGAAATCCCACTTTTCCATCACCTTGGTAGGTAGCGAACAATGGCTAAAGAGCTCGGTTGATCTAATAACCAACCCTTAACAAGGGAGGGGGGATGGATATATGCCTTTTCAATGGGCATTCAACTGTACGGAGTAAACAAGAACAGTCTCCGTCTGAATTCGAACTCAGCTCGCCGACTGACTTAAACAAACAGGAAAAACGAAATAAAAGATAGCTAAACAAATGCAAACAATATATATATATATATATATATATATATATTGTTTGCAATATATATATATATATATATATATATATATATTGTTTGCATTTGTTGGAAATACGCAATGCTCCATTTGTACACTTGGTAAGATGCTATCACAATGAAATAACAAGCCGAAAGTTGTAGTGCAGTTCATATGATGAAATGATTAATTCATATATATATATATATATATATATATATATATATATATATATACGTACAAGAGGTGTACAAGAGATGTTATAGTAAATTTCGATGAATTTAAATAGCACTTGTAACTCGAATGTAACATGAACTTTTCCCGCTCTCTCCTTTCTCTCTTCTGTCTCTCTCCATACTCTTTCTCTCTCTCTCTCTCTCTCTCTCTCTAACACCCAGTGTAACAGCGGGGGTCACTTCGAATAGATTTTCAAATGATGTAACACATCAATAAATATTCAATAGGATTGTGCATCCATTTTTAAATGATATAATTGTCTACTTTAGAAACAACAAGTGCAGACATGGACCATAAATGGACAAAATGAGAAGGGTGGGTGTAAAGCAGTTATTTTGGCCTCTACCTTTCCGTCAGACTGTTTAGGGAGATGGTTAAGAGCGACGCTGCGTTGAAACGGCTGCCTTATCGGTCGCAGGTTCGATTCCGGCAGTAACTCCAATTTTCTTCAACTATTTATTCTATTTACGCTGTCTAGACTGAGTGACTCATTCTCCGTATATCAACGGGATTTCGTTTCAAATAATGTTATGCATCCATAAATATAGATCATAAAGATAATATGATTAAATCATAAAGCACGTATTCATTCGACCACTCAAGATTTTTTCGGATCAGGAAACGCATCCGGGTTTTCGAAAAAAACAACTGTTAATTAATCTTTTGTTATTGTTATTGTTATTTCCGGTCAGCAAACCCAAACAAAACACACGACCTTCAAGTTACTAAAAATGGAACTTACTTCCATCTCATGACTTTGACACTGGGGTATTTGTCAGATTGTAAAAAGGCAATTTTTTTTTTAATTTTAAAAACTAATAATGTTTTTCCGAACAAGTTTTTTTGAAAATCTCAAGTAATTGTTTGTACTTACTTTAAGGGTTTTGTAGTGATGTGACTTTTGTTGTGACAAATAGTGTGATGGAAGAGATTGATGAAGGATTTGGGATCCTTCATGGTTTGGTGTGTAGCGCGTGTGGGTCCCTGTCGATGAAAGGGGGGAAGGAAGTTGTACGAAGAGTGTGGAATGCGCACCAAGTATGAAGTTGGACGCGCATTGATGAAGCAAAGTGGAATGAACACATACAATTATTTGGGCCAGGGAGAAGACGTACGTTTAATTGAAGTATTAAGAATGAAGTACATATAAGAATAACAAAAATACGATCGATCGTGAGAAGTAATGTTAGAAGAAGAGAAGAAGAGATGGCGAAAGATGGGAGCTTTCTTCTCTTGATAGTACTGGCGTCGGTGTCGAAGCCGAGTTTGTCTGAACTGCTTGGATTCCGTATGGTTGGATAGCTCCATGATAATACGTGGAAACCAGGTTCAGTGTGCGAGCCGTACTGCCAAGTGAGTGAGATAACTTGGGGGCTATTCTCAGACGCTAATAGACTCTGGACAAACAGACCATGAAAGATAGAGAACATGGAGTTTTATCCATGCATGTTTCCCGAAGTAAAGAAGTTTAGGAAAGATTATTGTGACTATAGGATAATAAAAAGACTTTGCTGTTTCGTTCACGAGAGTGAGAGGTGATACGCGTTTGTAATACGTGGTGAAGACACGGTGGTGCAGTTGCGAAGCTGTGCGTATGTGAGAGACTCGATATCGGTGAAGTGAAATGGGCAAAGTTCGTACAGAGATAGGTCACGGAGGAAAAATGGTGAAGATCGGATCGGCCAGTGGGTCGGCGAAATGATAACGATCTTAAGGAGACGCAAAGAGAGAGAAAAAGAGTGGCCGGCAGCAAACAGGGGCCAGAGGCATGACCAGCTAGAGATGCTGACGCCAATGAGCATTGGACCATCTGCGTCCAGGGGTTTTATAGGGGTCATCGGAGGAAATGACGTTTTTGATATCTAACTAAAAGAAGACTTTCGTATTTAATTCCTAACTAAAAGAATAGGGGGCGTTACAAGGTTTTTTTTCACACCTGCAGTCATTCGATGTTGAAACTGGCGAAAAAATGAAAATAAATCTGAGAATTCATTAAAAAAAAACATAAATAAGTAAATCGATTGATATTGATACTGCTTCTCTTCATAAATTTTCGTCAAAATATGTTAAGATAATCTACGACGTCCGATGAAAAACGACTGTAAGCTGCAAAACTGTACAATTATCTAATTATGATAATCCAAATAACTGAACTGAAATGAAAATAAAGTTCATTTTATCGTAAATACTCAATCAACAGCAACAATTACAGACACATACGATCGTACATAAAATCCTTTTTTGTTTTTCATCATGAATGTTATAGACGATATTTTGTAAATACTAAATCTTAATGTAAATAAATACTACATTTACAAGAGATGCTTTTTTATAAATTGTGAACATACTGCCATCGTAGAAATTCTTGGGGGCAGTGTTTTTGCAAATAATGAAGTATGAAAGAAAGGCCTGTTCAGTTGTTCAAACCGTCTTCTCTTATTTTCAAACAAACAAAGAGTCCGGAAAATGAAAAGTCGGTGAGTTGATAAGTCGGCCATAACGCGGAATAATCGAGGTTAGGAATCAGAAAATCAAGATTTCGATTGCCACACACACACACACACACACACACACATATATAAATGTATATGATAAGAAATGGATATATATGATCCGACAGAATGATTATAAATCGCGTTATATGACATAAAAACTTATCTGAAATGATATCCCATCATTACTCGGTTAATGTATCGCTCAACCTAGACAACGTAAAACGTGAATAGAATATATAATTAAAGAAAATGGAGCTGCTGCTGGAATCGAACCTACTAACGATAGGGCAACCGCTTCAACTTACGTGCATCGCTACGTTGAAGTGGCTGCCTGATATTGCTATACAACTTCGGCAGCAGCAGCCTGTCTCATCTTACCAAGAGAGGTTTGGTATGATTCTCCCATGTGTACGCTGCGTGGTTCTCAGTTTGAGGGTCAATCTTTCGGTTAGGTTCCATGACTCTGCTCCATAGGTGACTATCGAGAGGATGCATATAAACTGGGGAGAAATGTGTTCTCGGGTACTGTAGCCAAGTTTTGTTAATAATAGCTATATATTCTTATAAAAAAATTAAAAATATATCTTAGAAAATACATCAATTAATTTATCTTTTTTTTATTATGTGATGATTATAAGTATGAGAAAATATCTCCACAATTTATCAGCAGAAAACTTTGTAAATCCCATTTTAGAACCAAAACTCTCAACGTAATGTTTTATGCTTTTCTGGCTGGCTGGCTAGCTGTGTATATATTGCGTTTATAGGCTGCACCAATGAAGCTAGAGGGCTGAAAAATTTATTCATTATGACGAGAATTTTGTTTTTTTTTTTTGTTGTTGTTGTTTTAGGACCCTTTCTAAATAGGTTTTTCAATGGCGTGGGGTTCAATCTACAATGTAACTTTTTGGCTAAATTGGTCCCTTAGTTCATGTTCGGCAGTGTTCGCCTTTGTTTTTAGAAAATTCGGACTTATTTTAGTGATCACTACCCAACGAAAGGCGAGAGAAGTAACTTATTAATTGACCATTCCCTTTTCCAATTTTTCAACAGACACTTTGGTCACACAATGGTTTCTATTGAGTAATTAACCAGACCTGTCTCCGTACATTTTTTTACATTTTTTCCTGATTCTCCTTGACTGACTGTTTCCAGAAATGATTAATCGTGTGAAAAATGGTCAAAAGTTGAGCCCGGAACTATTCCGTCCATGGACAGATATCGTTCGAGATTGTCGACCAGAGAACGAAGAATCCGTTGAAAACAGTTTCTCCAACGCTTCCAATACTCCTGTAAAAGATTCTGAAGACGCTCCAGCATGTTACTACACAAACGTTTTCCAGTTGGCCAGAGGGTGTTGGGCAGAAGACCCAAGCAATCGACCATCAGCCGGAAGGGTGTACAAAGCTTTGCTTAGACTTAATCCTAACAGGTAATCAATATATAGATACACTTATTCATACCCATCTATGGTTTAGATAACGTTGCATATATTCCTCTAGAATAATTATTGCCTGTCTACGCTTGGATACATCAATGATTTTGTCTAGATTGAAATACTTTCTGACATTTGATTACAATAAATAATATCTGACATCAAACTTTTTGAAAAGGTAAATGCTCGAGCTCAGGCAAAAACATGGATCTCGAATGCAGTTTTTGAAGGCAAGCAGGTTGGAAACTATAAAAATTGTTGCAATACGATTTTTCTATCCCCGTTTGACTTTGAGACAGACTAAACTTTTGTTTATAGATTTCTAGTCATTCATTCGTAAAGATTATCCTATTGCCAATGTTATTCTATACCCCATAATGTTGATTTTCTTGCAATGTTCTTATTCTTTCTCTTTCAGAAACCTGAGTATGATTGATAATATGGTTGGCCTTCTTGAAACTTATGCAAATCATTTGGAAGACCTCGTGGTTGACAGGACAGAAGCACTCAATGTTGAGAAATCAAAAGTAGAGACACTTTTGTTTAAACTCTTGCCAAAGTAAGTGAAGAGTAATCTAAAAAAAATTGTGTAAACAAAGAAGACAGTGTCGTATCAGGCGTACGGGGAAAATAAAGAAGAAAAGGATTGTCAATCACCAGGAAAGAATGTGAGGAAAGAATAAGAGAATGTGGCTGTTATAAAGTCCTCGTGCAATTGATTATATCTTTAAATAAAATCATTATCTGTAATCTCGGGTTTCATCATGTTCACCGTCATTACATATACTTTTTCTTCCAATAAAGTCATGGTTCGATAGAAACTCTGAAAATAGAGGATTGGATTTTTTTCTAAATGATAAACAATTATAATCATTTTTTTTTTATTGGCAACGATTAAAGAGATGCACCTGGCTTCTAAATGTTCTATCTCATATAATACAGTAGTCATAAACATTTCAAGTTGTGCAATGACTTTATTATGACCCAGTATAATGTAAATGATTTTGCTATAGAAATGCATTGGACAAAACATCAGAACAAAAGAGGTTATCAATGGCCAGGAAATAATGCGACTTGGTGTTCCTTTATATCTTGAGATTATGCCAGTATTTTCTTCTGGAAATACATTTTCGTCTGCTTTTGTTTCTTTAATAAAGAGAAGTCGCCCAGACATTGAAATCAGGAAAAGACGTGAAAGCTGAATATTTTGAAGAATCATCCATTTACTTCTCCGATATTGTGGGATTCACTAAAATCTGTGCACAGAGTTCACCGATTGAGGTCAGTATTATTCATCAAAAGTTTATCGTCACTTGTAACTGCAATTAAAATAGGTGAGGTTGTAGGTTGAATTATTTCTCTATGAACATGGTTTTTAATTCAAAAGTTCTGAATGTTTGGCAGTAGCAATTTAATAAGCAAGTTTTATTTTAGCATTCGAAGTAAACTTTTATTTCTTTTCTTTTTTTCACAGGTGGTGAATTTACTCAACCTTCTGTACCAAACATTTGATAACATGATTGAAAAGTTTGATGTCTACAAAGTAAGTTACAGTTCGTATATACTGTTACTTTCTTGCCTAATCATTTCATCATTTATTTAATGATAGCTTCATGCTCATTAAAAATGTTCTAATTATTTACGTATGGGTCGGCACTTTTGCTTTGGATCAGATTATCTGAACCAGAGTGTAGTATCTGTAAAGACGAATAAGGAAAGTTTGGGGGGGTTGCGAATTAGTCACGATATTCTATCAAGCTTAGCTCAGTCTGGCACAAGACCACGCACTTGGGGAACTCAGTGAGAATGTACTACCTTGGTCTTTAATTGTTCCAATCTCTTTATAAAGGTATTTGGGTGATTTCCCCAAACTTCCAGAAATCGCTTGTATCATGTAAGACACTATTCCTTGGTTTTCTTCATCGTATTTCCATTGTATACCTAGTGGTGTTCTTGGTAGTAGTAGTAGCTAATCATGTGGAATGGTACATGTATATTTTACTTGAAAACCTCCCCTAGGTCCATTGAGTATCCATGCTAAATTTGATCGGGTGGATGAGACTTTTAGCATTACAGAGAAATGTATGGAAATCAGATCATTATTATTGGTTGAGAGAAAACACACATCTAATATTCGTATGCGAAAGGGGAATGTGGATTTTTCACATATATGCAGCCTATAATGGAACTGTTTTGGGCACAGTTCCCAAAAAAAATTTAAGAAGTGGTTCCCCTGAAAACTGACCGTTGTATAATAATATAATTGTTACTGTTATTGTCAAACTTTATCTATTGAGTTTTGACTTTATTTTTGTATGTAACAACAATGACAGATGACAATGACCAGACCAAAAAACAATGACGTTATACACGAATAACAATGGCAGTGACGTACGTAAAAACTGATAACATATTCACGCTCACTTCTAAGGCTCAGGTCGACTTGTTTTGTTAAAGTTTGCAAATCACATTTAAAGGAACGATTGCTACTGAGAAGGGGACGAGTAGTTTTGGAATAATATTATATGGGGAAGTTAATCCTGTTTTGTTTTGTTTTTTTTACCTTTTAGGTTTGAATGGAGCAAGTAAGTTTGACCCTAGCAAAGCCAGGCTTGTTGTTGTTATTATTATTATTATTATTATTATTATTATTATTATTATTATTATTATTATTATTATTAGTGTTAGTAGAAGTTGTAGTACTGCTGTTGTTGTTGTTGTTGTTGTTGCTGCTGCTGCTGCTGCAGACCAGCGACCACAAAGTTGATGTGCCAGTGGTAATTCTTCTCCTTTTTCTCTTGTCAAAAGGTCGAAACCATCGGAGATGCCTATATGATTGCAAGTGGCGTTCCAAAGAGAAATGGCAAACAACACATCAAAGAGATCGTTGACTGTGCCATCGATCTTCTCAATTCAATCAGTCGGGTAAAAATACCACACATGCCCGGTAGACATTTGAAAATCAGGATAGGTAAATATCGATCAATGGGTTTACCTCGAAACATCGATCAGATAGAACAGGTATACCTCGAATAGTGCAATTAATTCATTTCGAAATTTTCGTACTTTTCAAAATCATACTGTTAAAGGTCCTACCATAATTAAATGTGTTTTGTTTCTTTCAGCTAATACTTTGTTACATTAATTTGAACAACAATGCTTCAAACTTACAATATCGAAACTCATACAAATAGAAACAGCACTATACAAGGTTTTCCTGTATAAGCCTTGATTGATCCGTCTTTATTGATGTATAAATTCTTTTTCTATCGGTGTGTATGTGTACAAATGTCTCACAATTCTTGTTCGAAAGTGTGGATTACGGCAGAGTTTATTTTACAAATGTATTTACTTCAGCGTGACAGAACCGACAAACAAACCAACCAGCAAACAAAGTGACGTGGGTTTTATGTGATAAAATGTGTTTGTGTGTTCTTGTGTATGTGTGTGTGTGTGTGTGTATGTGTGTGTGTGTGTGAACGTTTGTCTCAAACCATTCTTGTAAATTCTTTATCGATGATGCATGATTGATATTGATTTTTTCCCCTGTTCCCAAGGAATTCATTCTGGGGCTGTGGTTGGTGGAGTTGTGGGTAACAAGATGCCACGTTATTGTTTGTTTGGAGACACAGTTAATGTTGCTTCCCGAATGGAATCCACGGGAGTCCGTAAGTTTTTTTCCCTTTTCTTAATTATTTCTTCTTTTGATTCACCGTAGCCCCAAAACACCCGACCAAACAGCTAAAAGGGCAACAGTTTCTTCTCTCTTTGAGTGTTTATGTCAGTGTTGATCTATCAATCTTAGTGTGTGTGTGTGTGTGTGTTTGTCAGTCCAGGTCATATTTCAGGGCTACGAATAGGCATGAGTATATCACTAAGCTCAATCTTAAAACGATTTGGGTTTGTTTTTGTTTTTTTAAATGCTCTTTTGAGTCCCTATGGTCACTTTGAACCAATAATACCTAAATCTAGTGTTAGTATTTTTTAGATAATTTTATATAAAAGTTCTATTTTTTAAAGATTATTTCAGATGAAAGATTTTTTTTAGAGAATTTTTGCTGATTTTTTAGATGCTTAGTTATGGTGCACACGTGGGCTATGGTGATTCATTAATGCAAGGTACGGATATTCCGATAACTGTTAAACCGATTTTGCTCGTAACCAACCGAATGAATTCACTTTCTACCATCCCCCATTCAAAAAATAGCTTCCTATGTATTTCGTTGTTTAATCTTATCATCTTCAGAGTACTAATCTTATTGGCGAACTCCAGACTAAGTTGGAGTCGATTTTGTTTTTCCCCTGTAACAAAAACAACAAGAACTATCCTCTCACTCATTAAACTCTTCACTTTTTGTCTACCACGTCATGATAACCCAAAACTATACATAAAATTAATATTTCATTTACTGTTATTAGAGAAACTTAGAATCTTGAATTTAAGAAAACCAAATGAAAGCTGGTTTCTCTTCTTTTTTTTATCCTGCTTTTGAAAAAACGAAATAAAAGCTCATTTCTTCCTTTTTTTAAATCCCTGCTTTTGAGAAAACGAAATAAAATCTCATTTCTCCCTTTTTTTTAAATCCCTGCTTTTGAAAAAACGAAATAAAAGCTTATTTCTTCCTTTTTTAAAACCCCTGCTTTTGAGAAAACGAAATAAAAGCTCATTTCTTCCTTTTTTTAAATCCCTGCTTTTGAGAAAACGAAATAAAATCTCATTTCTCCCTTTTTTTTAAATCCCTGCTTTTGAAAAAACGAAATAAAAGCTTATTTCTTCCTTTTTTTAAATCCCTGCTTTTGAAAAAACGAAATAAAAGCTTATTTCGTCCATTTTTTAAATCCCTGCTTTTGAAAAAACGAAATAAAAGCTTATTTCTTCCTTTTTTAAAATCCCTGCTTTTGAAAAAACGAAATAAAATCTTATTTCTTCCTTTTTTAAAATCCCTGCTTTTGAGAGAACGAAATAAAAGCTTATTTCTTCCTTTTTTAAAATCCCTGCTTTTGAAAAAACGAAATAAAAACTTATTTCTTCCTTTTTTAAAATCCCTGCTTTTGAGAAAACGAAATAAAAGCTTATTTCTTCCTTTTTTAAAATCCCCGCTTTTGAAAAAACGAAATAAAATCTTATTTCTTCCTTTTTTAAAATCCCTGCTTTTGAGAGAACGAAATAAAAGCTTATTTCTTCCTTTTTTAAAATCCCTGCTTTTGAGAGAACGAAATAAAAGCTTATTTCTTCCTTTTTTAAAATCCCTGCTTTTGAGAGAACAAAATAAAAGCTTATTTCTTCCTTTTTTAAAATCCCTGCTTTTGAGAAAACGAAATAAAAGCTTATTTCTTCCTTTTTTAAAATCCCTGCTTTTGAGAAAACGAAATAAAATCTTATTTCTTCCTTTTTTTAAATCCCTGCTTTTGAAAAAACGAAATAAAAGCTTATTTCTTCCTTTTTTTAAACCCTGCTTTTAAGAAAACGAAATAAAAGCTTATTTCTTCCTTTTTTAAAATCCCTGCTTTTGAGAAAACGAAATAAAAGCTCATTTCTTCCTTTTTTTTTTTAAACCCTGCTTTTGAAAGAACGAAATAAAAGCTTGTTTCTTTCTTTTCTGAATACCTGCCTTAAAAAAAAACGATATAAAAGCTTGTTTATGTTTTTTAGAACCCTGCTTTAAAGAAAACGGAATGGAAGCTTGTTTCTTTCTTTGTTTTTTTTTCAAATTATACTTTCGAAAAAAAAAACGAAATGAAAGCCAGTTTTTCTCTTATTTACCTGCTTTTGGGGAAAAGAAATAAAAGCTTGTTTCTTTCTTTTTTTTTAAATCCTGCTTTCAAGAAGAAGGAAATGAAAGCTTTTTTTCTTTTTTTTCAAACCCCACTTTTAAGAAAACGAAATTAGAAATTGTTTCTTTCTTTTTCAAAACCTTGCTTTTGAAAAAACGGAATAAAAGCTTGTTTCTTTTTTTTTTAATCCTGCTTTTGAGAAAATAGAATAAAAGCTTCTTTCCCTCTTTTTTAAAACCCCTACTTTTGAAAGAATAGAAAAAAAACTTGTTCCTTTTTTTTTAATCCTGCTTTTGGGAAAACAAAATAACAACTTATCTCTCTTTTTCAAAATCCTATTTTGGAGAAAAAGATATAAAAGCTTGTTTCTTTTTCTTTTCTTTTTATTAATCCTGCTTTTGGAAAATGACATAGAAGTTTGTTTCTTTTTTTAACCCTGCTTTTGAGAAAATGGAATAAAGGCTTTTTTCTTTCATTTTCAAATTCCTTTCGAAAAAAAGAAATAAAAGCTTATTCCTTTTTTTTTTTTAATCCTGCTTTTCAAAAAACAAAATAGGAAGTAGTATCTTCTTTTTTTAAAAAAACCCTACTTTTGAAAAAAAAAAAAACGGGTAAAAGCTTGTTTATTCATTTCTTTTTTAAATTCGCTACTTTTGAAAAAAAACGAAATAAAAGCTTATTTTTTTATTTTTAAAAACCCTGCTTTTAAGAAATCAAAACGAAACTTTATTTCTATCTTTTTTAAAATTCTGCTTTTGAGAAAACGAAATAAAAGCTTGTTTCTTTCTTTTTCAAATCCAAAACCCTGCTTTTGAAAGAATTAAATAAAAACTCGGGATAAAAGCTTGTTTCCTTCTTTTTTAAAACCCTGCTTCTGAGAAAATGAGATAAAAGCTTATTTCTTTCTTTTTAAAAATCCTGCACTTGAGAAAACGAAATGAAAACTTGTTTCTGTCTTTTTTGAAATCCTGCTTTTAAGAAAACGAAATAAAAGTTCTTTTTTTTTTTTTTTTTTTTTTTGCATTGCAGCTATGTGCATCCATATGAGTTCCTTTGCAAAATCCGCCTTGGATGCCTTTCCGGGGTACGTGACTGAATGTCGTGGAGAGATTGAAGTGAAAGGGAAAGGTCTGATGACCACTTATTTCCTCATTGGTAGTCAGGAATGTCGTGTTGTTGTGTGCGATAAGAACGACAACGAAACGCTCCAGGAATCGGTCGATTCAATCTCCAAGATTACAGCCTACAAAATGAACCAAGAACTTATGTACTTGCTTTCTCTGAAAGAAGATCAAGAAAGTCCAGTATCGGAGGCTCCTGTTCGCACTTCCGATGTAGATTCTGTCCGGAGAAGCGGTGGTGGTGACAGTGGTCAACGTTTTTCCTCACAACACAAGACGAATGAGCGGAGACATCCAAAAACCTTTGCTGATACAAAATGTAGCAATTCTGTCGTTACCTTCGGCGGTTGTTCATTGATTATAAGCAAAGACTATCAAAGAAATCCAGAGACGTTGGCAAACGTTATTAATGACAAACGAGACAAGAGACAAAAGTCGAAGGTTATCATCTCAGAGATGCCAGTATGTTCGATTCTAAAAAACAGTTCACAACAACGAAAGCAAAATGAATCAATAGCCACTGCACAGGCAAAATCTCCAGAGACAAAATGTCTAGAAACAAAATGCTCAGAGACAAAATGCTCAAAGACTGAAGCCACTCGAAATGCTGAATCGGTCACGCTTGAAATCGATAACATCGGAAGTACTGATGAGATTTGCACGACAAACAGCTTCACTGATTTCGTCAGCTATCAGGTGTGTAAAAACACAACTGAAAATCGAGTTGGTAATGCGCATGTGCAAAAAGTCCAGCAGCTTGAAGAACTGGAGAAAGAGCGTTTTTGCGAAGCCAAGGAAGCCGGCACGAAATCGACACTTCCACAACAACAGCCGACATTCCCTTCAAACCACATTGTTCCCAGTTTTCAGAATCAAAAGGTCCAGCAAAACCCTAGACCTCAGAATCAAAAGGTCCAGCAAAACCCTAAACCTCAGAATCAAAAGGCCCAGCAAAACCCTAAACCTCAGAACCTAAAGGTCCAACGAAATTCCACGATAAACAACTGTGTAAGTCACAGCAACTGCAACAATGACAAATTGAACTTTCAGCAAAATCAGAGACTTTTCGGACTAAATAATGACGTAGCCAGTAATTACGCAAATAATCTAAAGAACTTCAATAAGTTTGCTAATTCCTTAATGGCTCCGTCCAGTCCGAAACTGGATTCACCACCGGCCTCAGCAGGTAAGGTTGATTTCGCAACTGTTGACAGATGTTTGAGTTCTACTTCCCCGACGGCTGCAACTAAGTCATCGATTCCAACTCCAATCACATTCAATTGCAAAAGCACGGACAGTCCGGGTGGAATTGTTCGCTTCTCAAATCTGAACACTTTTAACCAAACAGGGATGGGGTCTGAACCGGATGGAGTGGTCCCTGTGGTTACGTGTCAACCGCATCTTTGGTGCAGAACGGACGAGGACAGACCTGCGGAGAGAAGCATGACAAATGTAAATTATGAAATGACATCTTTATGATGAAGAGAGAAAATTTAAAAAATAACTTGAAATACGCAATAAGAAAATGGCGACGGATACTTACTCGATGCAGAATTTCCTTGTCGCCCAAGATGGTTCAATGTCTGATTCCAGGGGGTCCCTCTAGCCCAAGCTGCAGCTCCCCATTGCAATGAGAGGTAGGGTCAGATTTTATCCTTGATGTCTGAGGTATGCCAAAAGGCAAGCGCCGAGGTAACTGATAGGTGTTTATCTCTACCCCTACCAAACTGGACATTGTGTCTCATTCAGCCCTCGTGGGGGGCAGAGGTGGAAACGACGGTCGCCTTATTTCGTCCGTCAATTTTTTTTTTCTCTCTTTTATTTTAGCTGATCATTTTATTATAATCCACTTCTGGTTCGCTAGACCTGTCAAAGCTTCACTAGAGCCCTGTTAACTGTACATCTCTTGAACATGTTTTCTATTCTGTCCGTTGCCTGCTTCTGAACAAGGATCTGGAATCAGAGGTGTCTGTCCCTTAGACCGCTTTCCCCAATCAGTCCTGCTATTTACCAATATCTGGTCGGAGAAAAAATGAATTTATACCTTTCCAAAGGGCATTAGTGCAAAGTGAAAGCAAACTTTCTTGGTTGGTATTTGAACTCAGTTCCCCCAATTCCATTTACCGATATGCTAACCGTTGGGCCACTCGCACCCCAATATAATTTCTCACGATCTTGAAAAGAAAAATTACTGAACAAAGGTGTCAGAATTAAAGTTTGTGTCATATCAATCTTGTAAGTTGTTTTTTTTCAGGTGATTTTTCTACCCCTGCATTTATGAGTCCAGAAAATTATACACAAACAAAAGGCAGAGTCAATCATACACTAGCATTCGAAGGAAAACTATGAATTACTACTACACATAAATGGTACTTTTTATCTTGTAATTAAAGCAGTGTTGGTGACCAAATCAAATTACCCTGATGAAAATATACTATCAGTGTGGTTCGAACCATAAATTCATAATTTCATTTTTTATTCTGAGAAACATGGATGCAAACTAAAGAACCAATTTGGCATAAAATTTCATTGTAAATTGAACCCCATAGAAATCCATTTGGGGGAAATTTTAAGAAAACAAAAATGGGGTTTCCCTATTCATTGAGGTTAGAGTGTACACAAAATTTCAAGGTTCTACTATGAATGGTTAGGGGTCGGCAAATCTCAAATAGGTACATAAATACACAGAACACGTGAATAACCGAAACCCAGCAACAGTAATTAAACCATTCTGTTGAGATGAGCGGTGAACAATTATTAAAATATAGGGATGTTATTTGTTATAGTTGTCAACTTTTTCAATGATTCCTTTTTGCATTTTGTGATTTCATTTGATTTTTTTCAAATTTAGTTTTGGATGTAGTATTGTAACATTATTATTAATTTTGAAATGTTTTTTAAAGCAACTATGAATTAGACCATTATTCTACGGCAATGATTGAACAGCGAAAATAATGAGTAAAGCCACGGTAAGACTTGAACTCACACTATCTAGCATTCAGCCTTAGGGGCTTTATAGTTAAACAAGCTGATTTTGCATCTTAAACCCATCGCCCTACAGCAGATATTCCACAGTTGCACCAAGAAGTCTTTTGATACAGTAATATCTTTTTGATTTTTAGTTAGGATGAATGTGAAAAACCAGATAAAGAATGATTAAGATAAGCAAAAATATAGACATTGAATCCTCAACAACAGAAAAACGAGAACGTTGAGAAATATAAGTGTATGCTAGGCCGTTATCGTAAATAGTTCAGTTGATTTTCAACTCAAGTTGAAGGGATGGCTGTCACATGAATCATCATTATCATCATCATCAGTCTTTTAACGTCTGTCGTTGGATATAGACCTTCCCCAGGATTCGCCACACTTCTCTATCATGGGCGTCGAGGAGCCAGTACTTTCTGAATTAGTCTAGCTTATCTCTCCATCTAATATTCTGCCGGCCTCGGTTTCGCATGTGATCTCGGGAGATCCATGTCGTGAGTTGCGATGTCCATCGGTTGTTCGCCATTCGTGCAACATGGCCAGCCCACTGCCATTTGAGATTTTTGATGGATTCTATGATGTCCCTGACCATTGTTTTATCTCGGATGTACTGTGCTGTCTTGTGGTCTCTCCATGTGGGGCCCAGCATAATTCTTTCATGTGCATGTTGCATAGTTCTCAATTTGCAGATCTGCCTCTTGGTTAGGTTCCATGTTTTAGCTCCATAAGTGACTATTGGGAGGATGCATTGGTTATACACCCTTCTCTTTAGGATTAATGGGATATTCTTATTTTTTAAGGTTGAGCTTGCTCTGCCAAAGGCTTACCATCCCAGTGTGATTCTTAACTTGATTTCTTCTTCTTTTGAGGGTCTCACGGAGATTCGTTGTACTAGGTAGATGTAGTGATCTACTTTTTTCAGTTCTGTGTCTTCGATTTTGATCTCAGTGTTTTTATCTCCGATGTGGTTGTTGCACATGATCTTTGTCTTGCTGAAGTTCATGTGTAGGCCGATTTTCTTGCTCTCTTCATTTAGTTCATCTAGCATTATGTGAGTGCAGAATCAAAGGTGCTATGAATCCAACAAAATGCTGCTTTGGATAAATTTAGGTTTTTGACACATATAGTGTCAATTTCTTGCATCATAAGGCATAATGCTAAATTTGAAAGATTTACTAGTGTAATTTAGTAATTACAATTTTTTGCAGAATCAATGTAAATAGAGATATTATTCATTATTATTGGAGGTTAGGGGGCCCTTAATAACAACTGTGTCTACCAATAAAGTCAGACTAGTTAGATAAATACCGATTCTATACATAATAAATTGTTCAATAATAGGGAAGTTATAATTTGTGCTCTTACTAAGTAACTGACCTCTTGTTCTGAAAAAAATCACAGATGTAAATTGCATCAAATTAATGATTTTGATGAAATATTTTCCTTTTTTGTAGCTTATGTAATTCTTCAGCTTACTAAAAAGTCTTGAACGTATAAAGGCCTCTGACAAAAAATGGTTGAAATACGGAGAAAGAGTGGCAATTAGTTGTTTATAAGGGCCATTGACTCTGAGATATCCAATTATTTTATAACAATTTTCATACTAATCAGTTCTGAAGTCCAGTATTTTTCAATTATGGTTATCTACATGTAAAATATAAACAAACAATAGACCATAACTCACTACTTTTCAGTTCCTTCTTTGTTAACGTTATAGACAAATTTCAGCAAAGTCAGTCACAATTTGAGCAGATATTTCTAATAGTAAACAGAAACGTTTTTGTTCATAAAATGTGAACTAACAATAAGATCAGTCATAACTCACCAACCCCCAAGCGGAATCTTCCCTCAAGACTACATACAAAATTTCACGGAATTTTGAATATATCAAGAAATGACAAAAGGAATCAATTGAGAAAATGATACAACAATAACAACAGACATTAATAGCTTGTGATAATCCTCTGCTTTTTTTCCCCATCTGGGACTACAAAAAACTTTTTTAATTTTGGGCTGATGCAAAAGTTCCCAGCACCATCTTTTGCTACGTTATGTTATGGAAATCTTTGAACTGTTTCTGAAGTTTAGGGAACTCTTTGTTGCTTGTACAATCAGTAAAAGTTTGTAATTGTTTACAATCCTGAGACAAATCTCAAAAGGAAGACAATGTGTTCCAAATGAACTTACAGGAAGGAACATCCGTCTCATTTACACTCTAGTCTCTCTTTTCTTGCTCAACATTTTTTTTCAAGTCATTTTTAGACAAGAGAGTCACTGGTCATGAAAAAAATGGATTTATGACAAATATCCATAACAAAGAAAATCATGGCAAGATGTAGAACAGCTTTTAACATCAGGCAAAATGTTATTGCATAACATTTTAGTAAGCAATTGCCTCGTTTGAATGTCACATTGGAAGAGAAAAGACCTTTTTTCTGGGCACTGGTGATTTTGCTGCATGAGAACACTCATCCACTTGTTGCAGATGCAACATAGTAAATAGTCATGGAGCTAACAAAGGCAAAACCAGAATTGTTTTTCAATGACTATTTAGCTGAAAGGTGACAGACACAAAGTCATAAAAAGCAAGGGAAAATACTTTGATGACTGAATAACGAGGCTATGAATTTATAGAATAAAAGGTTTTATTGAAAAATGCTGGATATGTTTACAATACATCACTTAAGTCACTACAAAACAATGATATTCAAAGAATATTTTCAAAAATCAACAATTTAAAACTGGTAAAAATGGATAATGAGTTTATTGTCTTTTTTTTCCTTTTTGTTTTATTCATACAGAAAAATAAAAGATTGAAAGAATAAGTAATAAGATAGGAATAAAGGAACAAAATATAAGAAGAAAAAGGAATAAAGTTACATGAGAATAAGAATAGAAAAAATGAGGAATGAAGGAATGCAAAGATCTAAAAAAGAAATGAAATTTTTAAAAAGGGAAGAATAAAAAGAATAAGGGATAAAGGTTTATGAGAATAAGAAAAGAATAGAATGAGAGGAATAAAGGAATGTAAAGAATTGAGGAATCAAAGAATAAAATGAAATAGGAAGAATAAAGAGATAAACAATAATCAAAGACCCAAGACTTCTAAAAAGAAATTTACATCCAAAAGTGAAATATAAAAACGAAAAATGATTGAAAAAGAAAAAAAAAATTTCATTTTAAGTCTCTGGCTACTTTGCGACATTTTTTATTTAACTTCGAATTACAGAATTTCGGAACAATGCATATCAGGAATATAGGTAGAGTGCTCATTTTCATCAGTCGTTCACATCGGTTGTAGAATCAGGGTCAAAGAATTACTCACTCAGCGGAAACTGATGCTAAGTTTCAAACAACCAGCAAATGCATTTTTGTAATACAGCAAAACATGGAGAGTATATCTACCTGAAGGTACCATATTCTTCCGAACATCAAATTCAACCAAAGGCAATGAAATTAGACCCTGGAGAGAATAATGAAACAAAGGATATTACATTAAAAAAAGGAAAACAAAAATACTAAAAAAAATTATGCTCATCTCTGGATCCTTGGGTCTAAAATAGGATGAACACTTTTTTGTTCTTAACATAAAAAAAAACAAAAAAAATAATGTAACAATGGACAGAAAGTAAGGGTCCAGATTAGCATTATTATTATTAAGTAAGTTTGGTCAACTTATATAGTAATTTGGGTCAACTCCTCAAAAGCTAAAAAACATAATTATTTTCAAAACTGACAATTTTCCAGAAGTGACAAAGGTCTTATCAATTGAAAGCATATTGAATTACTTGGGGAAAAAAAATTAATAAGATTTTCACCCTATAAGGGTTAACCAAATAGTAACTTTCCCCAAAACATGTGTGTGTGTGTGTGTGTGTGTAAGTGTCTCACCAGACAAATTGACAAACTTACTTTTTTAAATGGGCATTTGCAGTTAATGCCATTTTCCACAAAAGGCTTTGGGCATTCTTTTATTAAATTCAGTTTATCACAAAGATTTTTATAATTACAAGAACCAATTGAGCCAATACATGGAATTTTTACGGGTAATAGTCCAATCTTCCTGGTCAGTTTTACATCAGCCTGGCAAAAAAAATAAATGGAGTTTATTTTTTTAAAACAGAGGAAGTTGTTAACAATAATCACGGATAGTGTTATCAAACAGTTTTTGTTATCAAAATCAATTAGTCCTAAATACTCTATGATGTTGATAATGATATGTACATCAATACAAAACATCCTTTCTCCCCCTGGACAAAAGCATTTGAGAACTTGTGTAATCATTGCAGTAGATATAGGGCCTGCTGAAGAAGCTTATCAATGTAAGGTCAGTATTTACAGAAAATGCCTCTTGTTAATAAAGCTATTCATTTGGCACAGGACAGGAATATCTATTTACTGAGTTCATATAAGTATGAAAGTCTAAAATCAAGTTTTTATTTTTCATTCAAAAATTTGCTAATATTTCAATTTTCCTGATGTCAAAGGCTAATTGATTCCAAAGTCTGGCAGCCAAATAGCTCAAACTCCAGCACCCATGAGTCGTATTGATAAAAACAAGTTCTAAAACCAGAAGATTATTTGAAATGATTTGGAATTCTTTTCTTTTTACAAAACTTGTTTATAACAATGAAATTAGCTGCTTAACTGTTTTAATGATATTTTTTTTTAAAAGATAATGATGAAAATCATCATCATCATCATCATCATTATTATTTTTTATTGATGATGATGATGATGATGATGGTGAGAAGGAGGAGGAGGAGGAGGAGGAGGAGGAGGATGCCTATTTGAATGAATAATCAAATAAATTCAATAAAATAACAAAAAAAATTGTTTAAGTTTATATCCTTTGCTTAATGTTATCAGCCAGATATTGTTATGTTATCTAACTAACCCTGTCCCAAAGTGATCACAATTCGTGATTACCTCTGTCATTAGAAAATTAAACTGCAGAAAAAATGAGCAACAAAAATTTTAAAAGATTTTGGTGGGGCCAATCCATGCTTGATTGGAATTTAACAAATTTTCCAAATTACCAATGAGTCATCGTAAGTTCCTTATTTTGTAGTTAACCACATTTCAAAACAGTTTCTGAATCATGAAATTCCGGCCAAATTATCTGGTACAACCCCTGAGATTGAGACGATGATAATACCTCATTGTACTTTCAAATTCAACACTAATTTGTTTCTGTCTATACTTGTAAAATCCTTGTGGAGCATAGGGGCATAACCACTCAGCTGCAGTTTCAGTAACAAGTAGGTTTTTACGGGATGAAATTGCTAGCCCCACACCCAAACCTTCTCCTATACCTAAGCTTGGGACCAGCTATGCCAATAGCCAAGCTGTAGGTTTTTCTGTCAAAGTATCCTTCTCTTAATGAACTACTTCACAGAGTTAAAAGACTTCATCAGCCCTATTATATATCCCAAGATGGGGGGAGAAATGAATTCATGTCTTTCTCATGGGCATAACTACAAAGTGAACATAAACAGTCTCAGTCAAACCTCAAACTCCTTCCACCAATTCCATTCTCCATTCAGTAACCTTTATGCCCCTCCCAACCTCAAGAAAATTATCCGGTGCAACTCCTGAAATAAAGACGATGACTATTACTCATTTCAGTTCTAACACCAAAAATGTGGCGCTGACCAAAAAAAATTGCTCACAAAAGAATTACCATAAATGGCATTTTCCTCCTTAACAACGTCAGTTTGCTGTGCTTACGGAAGAAAACCCATATGCAATACTTACTCGAAGATTATCAACAATTGACTCTTTCAAATCAATAGTGAAAGACACGGAGATTTGCCCTGGAGTCACTACTGGATCTGGAAGAATGATCAATTTCAAAAACTTTATGATTGAAAATTCATTTCCACAATCCTCAAAATTAAATTGAACATTGCTGATATTCAGGTCCTGGAAAAATGAATAGAAACAGAAATGAAAAATGAATAAAAACAGAAATGAAAAATTGATAAAAACAGAAATGAAAAATTAATAAAAAAAAGCAATAAACTAAGCATATATATATATATATATATATATATATATATATATATATATAATAGGATGTGGATTCGCTACACAAACTAGTTCATGTTTCTCCCGAATCGACATCATATTATATATTTCCAGCTCTACCATAAAACAACTTGACTTTTGAAGTATAAAGTTGAATGTATCAAGCACTCTATGAAGTAAATCCATCACATATCAGACACTGCTTTATATTATGCTATATTGCTAACCTGATCTGTACCATATATATATATATATATATATATATATATATATATATAATAAAGATCAGGAAGACAATATGATATGATAAAATATCCAATGTGTGATGAGTTTATATCATAAAGAGCTCGATACAGAAACATATACATGTTTGTGTAGCGAATCCTTACTTTACATTTCGTGCCTCTCATACTCGTTGCTAATGAGTGCAAAAAGCACAAATCGTTAACATTCACCAGTTACATACCTTTGTAGATATTATGATTCTTCATATATAAATAGCCCTATTTATTTTCTTAATATTGAGTACTTGAACATCTACAACAGATAAAATCTTTTTTCATTAGCTTTCTGTTTGTTTCTCACCAAAAAAAATGACATGCATTATGTATATACCTATCTCTATGTGTGTAGTATAAAATAACAGTGCAAGCCCTGCATAAAATAACATAACTATATATATGACATAAGCTATGCATTAAAATCATAACTGAAAGGGAGGTGGTGTTTGATCGACACTTCAGGGGTTACACATTAATATAACTGTTTTGTTTTTAAAATCCCTGAAACAGTTACATGGCAAACAACTGGTGACCCCTATAAGAGAAATATTACACATAGTACAATAATAACAAAGTATATGTACAACAAGAAAACACTGAAGAAAATAAGATAAATTACATTAACAGATACTGGGGAAAAGTGACTGAAGTGACACAAACAATTTTGGAATTTTTTTTTTTAATGTGTTTGGTGATTAAAACTGTAAAGTTTTCTAGACTATATACATGTACATATATATATATATATATATATATATATATATATATATATATGTACATATATATATGTACATATATATATGTATATATATATATATATATATATGTATATATATATATATATATATATATATAAATATAAATATATGTATATATATGTATATATATATATATATATATACATATATATGTATATATATGTATATATATATATATATACATATATATATGTACATATACATAATATACATATATATATATATATATATATACATATATATATGTACATATACATAATATACATATATATATATATATATATATATATATATATATATATATATATATATATATATGTATATGTATATATGTGTGTGTGTGTGTGTGTGTGTGTGAATTGTGTTATATCATATTGAAACTCTTATTTAGAATGATCTCCCGTTATTACATAGTGAATGTATCATTTGACCTACACAATGATAATAAAATAAACAATTAAAGAAAATGGGGCTGCTGCAGGAATTGTACCCACAACCAATTTCAAATAAGAATTTCAATTTAATATAACACAATTCATAATCATATATATGTGTGTGTGTGTGTCTATATGAAAAAATAAAATAGGTATCAAGTATCGACATTGCTCTAAATTTCTACTAAAAAACAAAAATTTAACATCCCATGTACAGGTATACCAATATGAATCACCCTAGTTCCTTTATTAAAATACCCCCAACACCAAATTAGACAAAAGAAAGGTAAATCTTATTTGTACTTACAGGTAGGGGAAAAGGGAAGTTTCCGCCAGAGTCCAAATGCTAGTTTGAGCGGGCAATTGACTGTCTGTTACAACAAAATCCTAACAAAGTAGATATCAAATCTAATTAATCACCACTACCCACAACAGATAGATTTAAATCCTGTTGCTTGGCTTAGGTTATTCATGAGTTCTGACTATGTATCTATGAAAATTCAGACTTTTTAGTGATCACAGCCAAACAAAAGACACAAGAAGTAACTTATTCCTTGATCATCCCCCAGTCCAATTTTGATCACACACACACACACACACACACACACACACACACACACATCAACGCAGCATGCTGCCTAAATTTTTTTTAAATCATTAATTTATGATTCAAACCATACTGATAGCATTTTGATCAACTCAATTCATTAAGTAAAATAGAGCTATATGGATGATGGTGTTTCATAATTTCCCTTGGAATGGTAGTATTTGGTCTCCAATTATTTTTTTTAACTTATCAGGGTCATTTTTTTCGACAGTATCAACATTTTGTTCAGTTATTTGTATTTTAATCCATATTATACCGAAAGTAAACATACTAACTTATAAGTTTAAAAAATTAGTATGTTCTCGACTATATGGTATGAATACATCTAGTGAAAGTCAAAAGCGTAACAAAGGGGGGCGAGAGGGGCTCGTCGTTCACGGGTGCTGGTATTAATTCTTGTTTATAATGCTTTCACCCCCTTTGAATATAGCGTAACTACCCAAGAACATTTGTTTACGCTCGTGGGATGTTCAATTCCGTTTTACGTTGGGATTGTTTTTTTGTTTTTTGTTTTTTCGTTCAATGTGTTTTTATCAGATTAGGTATCTACATAGTTGAGTGTTTTCACAAAGGCAACCGGAATAATTTATCACGTCAAACTACGATATTGCCCAAGTTTTTTCAGATTTAAAAGGTTTATTTTTTTTAGAAATTTAAATACTTACCGATAATTTGCGATGAATGTCATTTTGCCATTGAGTTGGTCCAGAGTCTACGGCAAGGTTCTCATTATGGTCTGGAGGGTCGGATTCGAACCTTAAAACTGTGTCTAACGGTGGGGCTTCGCTGCAAACTTCCTCAAGCGGAACACCAACCACAAAAACAATCAAAACAAACAGAAAAAAAGAAGACTGCATTTTTCTTTTTTATGATTCCAGTTCCAAACACAAAAGTCAGAGTTGAACTTGCAAGGTTCGACAGCAATAATGACCAGGAACCTTCCTGAACGATGCATATAAGAGACAGATAAATGGAAATAAGGATGTAGAAATAGCGAAACCGGATTTCGATAATATCCAACTTTTTTTTCTTTCTTTTTAATATCTGGGAAAAACGGAACTCCTGATGCTACTGATGGGGGTCAACCTTTCAGGACAATAATATTTAAGCAATTAAATAATGGGTGTGAAGGTGCAGTTTTGCGTGGGTGGGACAAAATTATAGTTTGTTTTTTATTCTCCAAGTGGAGTAATTGCTCAGATCTGACTAAACCCCGAAAGAAAATGTTGAAGATAACGAGGGTTCCCACTTATGTTATCTTTTCAATAGGTCGTTTTTTTAGTTTCGTTCAGTTTTCATTTTTTTTTTTTTTTTTTTTTTTTCACAATTTTCCGGGGTTGAACACAAAACCTTGCAGAGCAAACAAACAAAAAACAAGGAAATATATGAATTGATAAATGAAATCCGGATTTTGATAAAAATTCAATTCCTTTTCTCTTTTATTTCGCGAAAAACAAAATCTATAGCTCTGATACGCGATGGACATTTAATAAGAAAAAAGGGGGACCCGTTTATGACAAACTTAGTGTATTAAACTGTGAAGGTTGACGGGGCTTAGTTGAGACAAGATTTTATTTCTATAATGTACAAATTTTTGAGGTATGAATAGATCCCTAAAGTAAATATTGGAACCTTCCGGAATAACAATTTTATTCTATCAAGTATTGTAAATCATGATTATAGATGTTTTGCAACTATTTACCTTATCTTTACTGTGATAAAAAAAAAAAAGCAACAATTAAGATGAAGGTAAATTGTTGCAAAAAATGAATAAGTCACCATCACATTCAATAATAGAACAACCCTAGCGTCAAAATTTGAAGTCATCTAAAATCAAATCCCATAAATACGGTCAGAATAAATTCTATGTATATCACCACTGACGTTTTACAATGGAAAACATCTAAAATAAAATTTGTTGTTTGTTTTTTTAACATCTGATTCTGGATATTATTATTATATCCGTGAAAATAAGACCCCAAAAAGTTGTTTTATTTGTTTTCGTATGGGTTTTTTTTAAAAAGAAGTATTTTTTTCAAAATAAGAATTTTTAGAAAGGCTTTAGTGGAGTACTAATGCCAATTTTCAAGTCTGTAGACAAAACAGTTTGGCCAGAAGAGTTGGAATACACCAATAAACGTACGCACGTATTTAGAAAAAAAATGGGATAGAACCCTTTGGTAGCTACGGTTGTTCACGTGAGAAGTTTGCTTGGAGAAAAAAAAAATAAGATGATTCAAGGGAGGTTACTCTTATATTTTTTAGGACAAGTATAAGTTCTTGTCTAAATTTTGTCAATGTTTCAATTATTGCATGAGATTGGTTCGCACTATTTTCGTAGTTGGTTTTTTTTACAGCGTTCCGGTTGTATACCCACCGACCAACAAAGACGGGGAAAACAGTCTGAATAAACTACATACAGTGACAAGTACGATTTTACAAATCCTCATTCGACACATTTTGGACTGGTGTTTTTAATAACATCTATCGTTTTTAATACAACCTTCCAGTTGATACATTTTTCGACTTTCGTCAGGTTCCCACGTCGAAACGTCCTGTTGAAGAGTCTAGTCTGGGAAGTGTTTAGCATAGAAATATTCATGACCAGAACTTCAGGTCTTCTCATGAAAGATCGTGGAATTGATTTTTAAGAATAAATTGAATCTGGCGATTTTTATAGGTTGGTAAATTCAAGGAATAAGGGGGAGCTATTCTTGAATTTACTGATATAAAACAAAAGATCACCCACGGATAATTACAGATGGATAAATGGGCGTCCACTTAGAGCAGAGTGCAAACGGGGCTTTTGCCACCCCTTGGGTCAGATCTTCTAACACAGAGCAACAAGGATTGAAAGTAGGAACCTTATAGTCAATGATGCCCACCGGTGTAGTACAATTGTTTTTTGTGATACCAATTTAAGTTCCCATACAAAAAGACTGGATTATAATTTTCTGGTTCTTACTCTATTGTATTACCCAGGAGTCAGACCATACATCTCTGTCAACAGTCAAATGCACCATCTGACACTTGGATCAAACAGTGGGTCATAATTGCTTACGCTACAAATAGCAATGATTGCAGATATACATTGATGCAGGCTTAAAACTACTATACAGGGAAAGATCTTTGAACTCATTGCTTTTCATATCGTTTGCTTGTTGTCATACGTCATGGGAAGATTCTAAAATATACTCCAAATACAACTTTTTCATCCCCACACCCCAAATATATATGCTTTTACCCCCTCTGGAAAAATGGTTGCAGACAATCATAGATGAATAAAAAGGATACCATGAAGTAGACAATAATGCTGTAGTAATAATTTTAGCTTACTTGTTCCTGTACATATAACACCATTGAATACAACTGGTCCAAAATAGAAATTTATAACTAAATACATTCTTTTATAGAGCTTATATGGAATAAGATCTGTAACTAAATTAGGTCTTCTATAAAGCTCATATGAGTTAAAACTTATAACTAAATTAGGTCTTCTATAAAGCTCATATGAGTTAAAACTTATAACTAAATTAGGTCTTCTATAAAGCTCATATGAGTTAAAACTTATAACTAAATGAGGTCTTCTATAAAGCTCATATGAGTTAAAACTTATAACTAAATTAGGTCTTCTATAAAGCTCATATGAGTTAAAACTTATAACTAAATTAGGTCTTCTATAAAGCTCATATGAGTTGAAACTTATAACTAAATGAGGTCTTCTATAAAGCTCACATGAGTTGAAACTTATAACTAAACGAGGTCTTTTATAAAGCTCATATGAGTTGAAACTTATAACTAAACGAGGTCTTCTATAGAGCTCATATGAGTTGAAACTTATAACTAAATGAGGTCTTCTATAAAGCTCATATGAGTTAAAACTTATAACTAAATGAGGTCTTTTAAAAAGCTCATATGAGTTAAAACTTATAACTAAATGAGGTCTTTTATAAAGCTCATATGAGTTAAAACTTATAACTAAATGAGGTCTTCTATAAAGCTCATATGAGTTAAAACTTATAACTAAATGAGGTCTTTTATAAAGCTCATATGAGTTAAAACTTATAACTAAATGAGGTCTTTTATAAAGCTCATATGAGTTAAAACTTATAACTAAATGAGGTCTTCTATAAAGCTCATATGAGTTAAAACTTATAACTAAATAAGGTCTGCTATAAAGCTCATATGAGTTAAAACTTATAACTAAATGAGGTCTTTTATAAAGCTCATATGAGTTAAAACTTATAACTAAATGAGGTCTTCTATAAAGCTCATATGAGTTAAAATTTATAACTAAATGAGGTCTTCTATAAAGCTCATATGAGTTAAAACTTATAACTAAATGAGGTCTTCTATAAAGCTCATATGAGTTAAAACTTATAACTAAATGAGGTCTTCTATAAAGCTCATATGAGTTGAAACTTATAACTAAATGAGGTCTTTCATAAAGCTCATATGAGTTAAAACTTATAATTAAATAAGGTCTGCTATAAAGCTCATATGAGTTGAAACTTATAACTGAATGAGGTCTTCTATAAAGCTCATATGAGTTAAAACTTATAACTAAATGAGGTCTTTTATAAAGCTCATATGAGTTAAAACTTATAACTAAATGAGGTCTTTTATAAAGCTCATATGAGTTGAAACTTATAACTAAATGAGGTCTTTTATAAAGCTCATATGAGTTAAAACTTATAACTAAATGAGGTCTTTTATAAAACTCATATGAGTTAAAACTTATAACTAAATGAGGTCTTCTATAAAGCTCATATGAGTTAAAACTTATAACTAAATGAGGTCTTTTATAAAGCTCATATGAGTTAAAACTTATAACTAAATGAGGTCTTCTATAAAGCTCATATGAGTTGAAACTTATAACTAAATGAGGTCTTTTATAAAGCTCATATGAGTTGAAACTTATAACTAAATGAGGTCTTCTATAAAGCTCATATGAGTTAAAACTTATAACTAAATGAGGTCTTTTATAAAGCTCATATGAGTTAAAACTTATAACTAAATGAGGTCTTCTATAAAGCTCATATGAGTTAAAATTTATAACTAAATGAGGTCTTCTATAAAGCTCATATGAGTTGAAACTTATAACTAAATGAGGTTTTCTATAAAGCTCATATGAGTTAAAACTTATAACTAAATGAGGTCTTCTATAAAGCTCATATGAGTTGAAACTTATAACTAAATGAGGTCTTCTATAAAGCTCATATGAGTTAAAACTTATAACTAAATGAGGTCTTCTATAAAGCTCATATGAGTTGAAACTTATAACTAAATGAGGTCTTCAATAAAGCTCATATGAGTTAAAACTTATAACTAAATGAGGTCTTCTATAAAGCTCATATGAGTTAAAACTTATAACTAAATGAGGTCTTTTATAAAGCTCATATGAGTTAAAACTTATAACTAAATGAGGTCTTTTATAAAGCTCATATGAGTTAAAACTTATAACTAAATGAGGTCTTTTTTAAAGCTCATATGAGTTAAAACTTATAACTAAATGAGGTCTTCTATAAAGCTCATATGAGTTAAAATTTATAACTAAATGAGGTCTTCTATAAAGCTCATATGAGTTGAAACTTATAACTAAATGAGGTCTTTTTTAAAGCTCATATGAGTTAAAACTTATAACTAAATGAGGTCTTCTATAAAGCTCATATGAGTTAAAACTTATAACTAAATGAGGTCTTTTATAAAGCTCATATGAGTTAAAACTTATAACTAAATGAGGTCTTTTATAAAGCTCATATGAGTTAAAACTTATAACTAAATGAGGTCTTCTATAAAGCTCATATGAGTTAAAACTTATAACTAAATGAGGTCTTTTATAAAGCTCATATGAGTTAAAACTTATAACTAAATGAGGTCTTTTATAAAGCTCATATGAGTTAAAACTTATAACTAAATGAGGTCTTTTATAAAGCTCATATGAGTTAAAACTTATAACTAAACGAGGTCTTCTATAAAGCTCATATGAGTTAAAACTTATAACTAAATGAGGTCTTTTATAAAGCTCATATGAGTTAAAACTTATAACTAAATGAGGTCTTTTATAAAGCTCATATGAGTTAAAACTTATAACTAAATGAGGTCTTCTATAAAGCTCATATGAGTTGAAATTTATAACCAAATGAGGTCTTTTATAAAGCTCATATGAGTTAAAACTTATAACTAAATGAGGTCTTCTATAAAGCTCATATGAGTTAAAACTTATAACTAAATGAGGTCTTTTATAAAGCTCATATGAGTTGAAACTTATAACTAAATGAGGTTTTCTATAAAGCTCATATGAGTTAAAACTTATAACTAAATGAGGTCTTCTATAAAGCTCATATGAGTTGAAACTTATAACTAAATGAGGTCTTCTATAAAGCTCATATGAGTTAAAACTTATAACTAAATGAGGTCTTCTATAAAGCTCATATGAGTTGAAACTTATAACTAAATGAGGTCTTCAATAAAGCTCATATGAGTTAAAACTTATAACTAAATGAGGTCTTCTATAAAGCTCATATGAGTTAAAACTTATAACTAAATGAGGTCTTTTATAAAGCTCATATGAGTTAAAACTTATAACTAAATGAGGTCTTTTTTAAAGCTCATATGAGTTAAAACTTATAACTAAATGAGGTCTTCTATAAAGCTCATATGAGTTAAAACTTATAACTAAATGAGGTCTTTTATAAAGCTCATATGAGTTAAAACTTATAACTAAATGAGGTCTTTTATAAAGCTCATATGAGTTAAAACTTATAACTAAACGAGGTCTTCTATAAAGCTCATATGAGTTAAAACTTATAACTAAATGAGGTCTTCTATAAAGCTCATATGAGTTGAAACTTATAACTAAATGAGGTCTTTTTTAAAGCTCATATGAGTTAAAACTTATAACTAAATGAGGTCTTCTATAAAGCTCATATGAGTTAAAACTTATAACTAAATGAGGTCTTTTATAAAGCTCATATGAGTTAAAACTTATAACTAAATGAGGTCTTTTATAAAGCTCATATGAGTTAAAACTTATAACTAAATGAGGTCTTCTATAAAGCTCATATGAGTTAAAACTTATAACTAAATGAGGTCTTCTATAAAGCTCATATGAGTTAAAACTTATAACTAAATGAGGTCTTTTATAAAGCTCATATGAGTTAAAACTTATAACTAAATGAGGTCTTTTATAAAGCTCATATGAGTTAAAACTTATAACTAAACGAGGTCTTCTATAAAGCTCATATGAGTTAAAACTTATAACTAAATGAGGTCTTTTATAAAGCTCATATGAGTTAAAACTTATAACTAAATGAGGTCTTTTATAAAGCTCATATGAGTTAAAACTTATAACTAAATGAGGTCTTTTATAAAGCTCATATGAGTTGAAATTTATAACCAAATGAGGTCTTTTATAAAGCTCATATGAGTTAAAACTTATAACTAAATGAGGTCTTCTATAAAGCTCATATGAGTTAAAACTTATAACTAAATGAGGTCTTTTATAAAGCTCATATGAGTTAAAACTTATAACTAAATGAGGTCTTTTATAAAGCTCATATGAGTTGAAATTTATAACTAAATACATTTTTTATAGAGCTTATATGAGATGAGAACTATAACTGAATATTTTCTTTATAAAGCTCATATAAGTTGAGATTTATAACTCAATAAGTTCTTTTATAGAGCTCATATGAGATAAAAACTAAATGGGTTCTTTTATAAAGCTCATTTATATCCCTATCGATGTCTATAAGATCAGTAAGTAAGACAAGTTATATTGATTCCTATAAGATCAAGTCCTGGAGTTTCAAATAATTATTTTCACCCTCAAATCTTATCAAAATAACCATACCTTACATAAATGAATCACCATAGTCCATGCATGAAGCAGAATTAATTATCTAAAAAATCATCTAAAATCATCTGAAAAAAAAGATCTTTTATCAAGAATTATCTCAAGAACACAAGCAAAAGATTTTGGCTTGGATGAACCCAAAATAACTATAAAGACCCAAAAGAGTACTTTGAAATATTTTTTTAAAAGTGTTTAGATGGTGCCTAGTAATGTAGTCATGCAAAGCTCAACAAATGAGACAATGAGTGCCAGTAGACACACGGATACTCATACAGATAGACACACGCACTCAAAAAGAGGAGAATCTGGAGCCCACTTGACTGGTTGTTTGGGCCATTTATGGAGCTATTATGATTCAAATGATGAAAAAAAGCATTTTGAATATTCTCAATAGAATCCTTTGTTTTTTGTGCCATTGAGTAACTCCTTGATAGTCCAATTTTATTGTATGTCATCCTTTTATAACTTTATCACATAGTTGTAATAACAAGCCTGTCAGCTTCAAGGTTAAACTTCACCCCTACTTCTATTCCGACTGAACTTTTGCATTGTATAGAAACTTATTCGGAATTATCTCCAGTCATTTCACGGTTAATGTCATCCTATTTAGAAAACATATATCAGATAAACAATCATATTACCAGCGACTGTTTAGCTCAATGGCAAGAGCATTGTTACATTAAAGCAACTACCCTATTGGTAGTAGGTTTGATTCCTGTAGCAGCCCCATTCTCTTTAATTGTTTATTCTATTTATGTTGTCTAAAATGAGTGATATATTAACCGTGTAATGACAGGAGTCCATTTCAAATAAGTTTTTATATAATATAACACAATTTATTATTCATTCTGTCACACCAAATATGTCCATTTCTTAAATACATTGTACCCATAGTAAATAAAAAAATTAGAAAAATATATTTATTAGAATGAAACATGCGTTTCTGTAATATCTCGAGATACATATGTAAGACTCGTCAGTCAGTAAGAGAGTCGGCTACCAATAACTTGGTTGTGATTTCAAATCACGATAGGGGAATATTAATTTTATAAATGCATTTGTTTATTTGAATAAATACATTTACTAACATAAATTTTGGTTGATATGTAAGATTATTCAATTCAGCTCGGAAAAAGACATAACTACCAATCAGTTGATCATGATTTCAAATCACATTATGGGGATGTTCATTCCCCCAATATTTGATGAGGATTGTTATTGTTCTTATTATGCTAGAAAAAGAAAATCAACTCTAGTTTTTGACTGTATATAACTTTGATATCATCTGTATGTATTTTTTAATGACAGCCATATACCTATACTTACACCTCATCCAACAACTGTACATTCAAAAGTTTATCAGTTAATATTCTCCTCCCTAATGGAGCTCAAAAACAGAACAATCCCAATAATCCTAAAATGAAAAGTATACAACCAATGCATCTTCCCGATAATCATTTATGGAGCTGAAACATGGAACTTAGCCAAGAGACAGACTCGTAAACTGAGAAACATGCAACATGCACATGCTCAACTTCACATGGAGAGATCACAAGACAGCAAAGTATATCAGGAACAAAACGAGAGTCCAAGACATCATAAAATCTATTAAAAAACTTAAATGGCAATGGGCTGGCCATGTTGCAAGAATGACAATCAACCAATGGACATCACGACTAACAACATGGATCGAGGCTGACAGAATACAAGATGGAGAGATGAACTAGACATGGTTGAACATAAGTTTTGCAGATGTTCATAAGAGAGGCTTCCAATACGGATACCATAATAAGAATTAAGCAATTGCGATACGAGAAAAGCAATAGTGACACTTGGATGCTTTGATAAGCTTGGAAATACTTTCTAGCAGTGATTATGAGTTTGTTTTTTTTTCATCCCGTAATCCAGTGCATGCACATTGGACACTAGAGATGATTTCATCTTGGGTGTGGCAAGGGTAAAAAAGGCTGACAGAGCCATTCTTTTACAGGCTGGTTTTAAAGTAGACTAGTTGTCAAACCTGTCTAGAGAGCCTAGTCTACCCTTAAAATAATCTTTAGCTGGGAAGAGCAGAGATGGATTCATGCCTCTCCCAAGGGCATTTGTACCAAATGAACACAAACTGTCTTAGCCAGAGTAAGAGCTCAACTCACCAATTACATTCTCAGTGCTGTGGACTCTTTGGCTTTTCTGTACTCCCATTATAATGGATACTTGAATATCATAAGGGAGGTAACTTTTTCATACTGTTTTATCTCCCTTGGCTAAAGAAGTGTAATAATCTATTACCAATTCTTTCTGCTTCGACTTCATCTCAATTGCTGATGCCATTTATCATAACTAAGATCTGGCTGGGTTCCCTTCAGCGGTGAGTAAACAAATAAATATTTGAATAGAGAATGTCCCAGGTGAGCATCGAACTCACAAACCTCTAGGTCAAAAGTGGCTTATTTAACAAGTGACCACTCTTACTGGAACTCAATGGCAAGTCCAAATCAACCTTTAAACTTATCCCCTATCCAGATCTCTTCTACACCATATTTACTATTAACTGGTGGCTCAGTATCCAATTTCATTTTATTAGATGTAGTATCATAAATCTCAACTAGGAAACTGTCTGCATAGGTTTCTTTCAGTTTTGAAATTGGTCTGGTTGGCTGTCTGTATGTGCATCACGCATACAGGTTTTTTGGGTTTTTTTTAAATTACCCCCCATAAATGGGTATTTAGTGGTTTGTTCATTTTTCAATGGGAGTTTATGCTAAATTGATCCCCTAGTTTGTGTCCAGTAGCATTCATGCTTGTTTTTTTTTAAATTCAGCCTCTTTTAGTAATCACTGCCCAACAAAATGTGAGAGAGGTAACTTATCATTTTTCCAATTTTTTAATCAATCACCCCAACACAGCATGCTTCCAAACGAAGCTGGTAATGTGACGGTTTCTATGGAATGAGAAACCAGATCAGTTATTCATTTTTTTTTTACTATTTACCTCCATCTTAATTGTTGATGCTTTTTATCGTAACTAAACTCAGACTGATTTCCCTTCAGCAGTTAGTGAATAAATTAACAGTGCAGACAGGAATGAAGAATTAGTTCCTGATATGAATTCAACTCATAACCCTCTATTTGCAAGAGGTTTGCTCGTTTAACACGTGACTGCGATAGTAGCAAAAAAATGAATTACAATGATATACAATATTTCATCTAATAAAATAAAATCTGAGTAAATTAAAGAAATCTTTGTCTGTCTGTGTGCATGTGTGTACACTGTGATCACTCAACAACAGAAGAAGATAACTTTCAGCAGATATTATTATCAGTGTCAAGTTTGAAGTTTTTTTGACCGGCGGTTCTTGAAAAATATAATAAAGATGAATAAAGAGTTATTGATCTTTCTTCATGGTTTCTATAAATTATCTCCATTGACTTCCACTCTTTGGAATTAACTAAATTCAGATATATTATGTTGCTGCAAAAATAACTGCAGTTTTAAAAGTTATTAATTGGAATAAGCACCTTTAGAATCTATACATTTTTGCTACCCAGAAACAAGTCCATTAAATCCAGAAGCATAGAATTCTGGGGTCATGGAACCAAGGAATCCTTAGAGAGCATTTTGAGCTCCTCTCTGGTTGTTAGAGACCTTCTCTTGCATGAAGTGGTCAAAATGCAAAGTGGTAGTCGATCGAAAAGAGGTCTGGTGAGTTAATTGGGAGAGGTAGAGTTTTGTAGCCAAGTACATTCAATTTCTGCAGGGTTATTCATACAACATGCAAGTTATTTTTGTTTTTCAAATTTGGTGCAAATGTCAAACAACTGTTGAATAGTCATCGGCAACTTCAAGTTATTTTGCATAAGTCTGCCTCAATAATGGCCTTCAATTGGATGCTGTCAATCACAGAAGAACATTCACATCTTCAAAGCTCTCTTTTCAAAAAATTTTTGGAACTTATATCGAGCTGTATATTCATTGACAGTCCGTGGCCAAATACTTGGTTGATATTGCAAGCAGTTCCCACTGCTTCATGTCTAATTTTGAACTCATGCAACAAAATAGCTCGAATTTACTTTTTTCCATCTTTGATTTGACAGCTTCAAATAAATCAGAATAAATAGTAAAAAGAAAATGTTCAGCTTGAATAAATAGAGTGAAATTCATGCTTTAAAATGGTGTTTCACATGAACATTTTATTTGAAGAAAAAGCATCAAAGTTTGAAATAACAAAAACCACAATTATTTTGACACCCACGTAATATATCTTAATTGTCGACACTGAAGACAAGTAATTGAAATGCTTCGAAGCCATAGTTTTGTACAACAGATAGAAAATTATTTTACATGACAATCATGACAGGCTGCACCACACACAATAGAGTCCAGCCCTTTCTAAACATGCACCTTTGAGACAAGACTGCCCTTGTAAATAGATCATCACATTAAGTTCTAGATATCTTTTAAAAAAAAACACTTGAAAGCAATTGACGGGATGAAATTCATTTGTCCTGCAAAATAGGTAATAAAACCAAAAAGAGGAGAAACATCTTGGTTCCAAGTGGTCAAGAATTTCAATCAGTGTAAAATTTTAAAGTCAACACTGACAATATCATAATTCAAGAAATTAAAACAACAAATTATTAGAAAAAAAATTTTATTTTTCATAAAAAATTGTAACAAAAATAACAAAATGTCTCAATGTTTTTAGACATTAATGAAATTAGCAGTTTAGTTACAGAGCTGAAATGTAAAAAATACAACCAGAACTGCAACATACATTTCTTACATCTTATGAAAGATTCTTCTATTTTGTTACCTGGATATTTGGAATTGCCATACCTGGAATTAAAAGAAAAAAAAAATTTGTAAAATCCTAAAAATTGTGTTGACTTTTCTTTTAATTCTGTAACCCAATGCAGGGTTGTTGGGGCACCACAGATGATATCATCAGGGGTTGTATCAAGAGCATGATAGCCTGGTGGAACCCGTGCCTCTGCAGGCAGGTATGGAATCTGAGTTGTCCAACTACTGCAGTGGTCGCCAACCATAGTCCAGAATTCGAACTCAACATACTGATTTCTTTCTCTGTGCTTTCAAATGTTCAGTCACTGTACACCTCAATCACCTACGCTAATTTTTTCTATAAACTAATGCTACTTATTTTGGTTTGAATTTCTGAGACAAAGAATTGTTACTCTTCGACAATACTCTCAGACTGGTATCCTTACCTTTGTTGCTTTAATCAAAAGATATTAGCCAGTGTGTTAATCTACCTACCTCAGCAGTATCTTAAATCCAGTAACATTCTGGAGTCTTCTTGAGATAAAACTTAAAGAACATTAAGAAACTATTGTCAACACAGAGACTATGAAATCGGGACTAGCAGAGCATATCAAGAAAGAAAAAAAGAGTACACCAACTACATCCAAACACGAAGAATTATCATTATTAGACACTCATTTACACAGACTTGTGTCTTCATCTTGGTTTTAGATACAGCAATTTGCTAATTGTATCCTCCAGACTTCTTCAGGTGTCAGTCTGAGGTAGTAAAAAGAAGTTATATACTTTTGTTCAGTTGGGGAGGCAAACAACCAATATCCCAAGGAAGAATTAAATGATGTGAGAAATCTTCTGGCATGGACAGCAGAATGAGAACAAACCTTATCCATAGATTGAATAAAGAACGCAGTTTGCAATTCCCAGAAGGTTACCAACTACAACAGACGCTTGAAGGAGCTTGGAGGATACAACAGCCGAAACGTGAATATAAACCAAGATGTGGAAACTAGTCCAAGTGAATCAGTGTATAATAGTGAAAGTATTGAGAACTGATTACTGAGTAAGAACCTTGGAAAAGAGAGAAATGCTGTTCAACATTCAAAAATTCAAATACCATGAAATTCTTCAAAATATGGACAGAGATACTGGTATTACTAGGTTCATCTCGTTCTCCAGAAATAATGACTCTGGTTTAGGGTTAGACAGTGTAGAAGTACTCTCGCTTAGAAGAAGAATGGTATCAAAAAAAAAAAAAAAAAATTGACAGCCCTGAAAAAAGCACAGGACATCGAAGGATGAAATAAAGGGCTCCATACAATATTCAAAAAAAATTATCAAATGTGAAAAACACCTGGTGAAGGCTTAAGAATGGACGGTCTGAAACTTGAAATTATTTACCTATGTTGTAAAACTGGCAGCAAGGCTGAGGCAGCCAATAGACTTTTGTTTGTAGCTAAAATCAACTTTCAGTGTATAGTCTCCTCCTGGAACAGGGTCCTCAGGGATTTTGAATCCAGTCATTGGGAAAATGTAGCTTCCCTGAAAGAATAAAAAAATTAAAATTTTGAAAAAAAAATTCCTATGGGCTTTTGGATTTGAAAATTAAAACAATGCAAGGGAGACAACTCAGTAATTTTCAAGTAAATGTCAGTGGAATATACCAAACTTCCTGTCTGATGAGATGCTACAAGTGTTAAATCACACTCTATAATCAATTAAGAATTTTTCAAAAAAGATTAGATATCTTAGCTAGCAAGTCAAAGTCACCGATTCTACAGCGGCATTTTTCTTTACATCACATTTTGGATCTGTTATTATCAAATATTAAAAAATGCGTCTTCTCAGAGAGGAAATATGGTTACCAGCATTTACAACTCTTGATTGAACTGATCTTTCAAGATTTCAGCATTCAGGATTAATTGTCTCTTTTGAGATAATGACAGAAACTGTACACCTGAGGAAAGAAAAGTCTGTTCTCTTGATTCCTCAGTAAAATTACTTGTATATTTAATAACTCACCTGTTTGACGGGGCACTGACATGAGATATCATGTTTGGTCAGTACATCAGGGCATTTCTGTATTTGAGTCAGAAGAGAGCATACGTCTTTGTAATGGCACGATCCAACGTCATTGATACAAGGAATTGGAATATCAATTGGGCCGATTATCTTGTCCAATTTAACCTCCGCCTGAAAGGAAGACGAGACAAGGAACTAAAACAGGGGTTACCAAACTGTTTAGACCATCTAACCCTTTATGGAATCCATGTTCCTTCATCGATCCCCAGGCAGGGCTGCCAAAAGTAAGATATCAAACATAAAAAATACCACATCCTATAATGTACCAAATCTTCTAAAAATGTATCAAATTCATAATATATGATTGTATATGAAAATTGGGAAATTAACAAGGAATCAACTGTAAAATACAAAGTACACAAGAATATATGTCAAGATGTAAAACGTACCAAATATTCAATAGACCCCTCCCAGTGTTTATCAACTCCCTGGTATTCATTGACTCCTTGGATAGTCCAATTAATCTCCAAGGGTTGATGGCAGCCCTTGGACAATAATGACAGTCTTGGAATATGATGATCAATTTAGAAAGGAAAATATTTAGACAAGCCAACATATTTGATCCATTCTTTCCATCATATATATCATAAGAGCCATGTCTGTCACACTTATGCTAACTCAATAGACCCTTATTTCAAAATATATGATAAAGAGCCATGTCTGGCATACTTAAAGTACTGGTAGCAGTCATCAGATGAGCCTGTTGTTATCAGACAACACCAGCCATCAACAGTAGTCAGCAGTTAACTTAAGAGGCCTTTATTTCAAAATGTATAATAAAGAGCCATTTCTGTCACACTATTGCTAACTCAAGAGGCCATCATTTTAAAATATAAAACCTGAATGAGAGGAATGAATAGATGTTATAAGGAGGAAGAAAGGAAACTAATAAGAAATGCTGTCTAAAAATAAATAATTGATTAATATGCAAGTAAATAGCATAATACTTATATGTATCGATTCAAGACAAAGATCATTCAAACTAACAAGATGTCATTAAAGAGTTGTTCGCTTCAGGTTTAACTTTTCTTGAATCATCCCATAAATGATACATCAGTTTAGGCAATTTTTCACCTAATATTATATAAATTTGTATTTGTACAATCAGGATAGTTATCAGGGAAATGACAGGTCATGAAATAATTGAACATAATCAATAGTTGACAAAGAACAATATTTGCTAATAGGATTTTTAAATTTCTAAAATTGCTGACTATTCATTTTTTAGATGATGGATAATGGAATTTTCTCTTTGTACACATGCTCACTGATAATCAGCAAAGCAATGTGTCATGAACTAGTTTGTTTTCAATTAGAATTATCTGTGTATAATTACAAACCTACAAGCCAAATATAATGGGTATAAAACTGTTATATGCATAGTCAGTCATGACAGAGTTTAATGTAATGTGTTTTCATCATTGATGCAGGGTTATTCATTAAAATCAATTTAACGCTTTACAAGATGAGCATTTCTTTTTTTTCAAACTACACAAATATTACACTGTGTCCAATGCACTGGTATTATGTCTGGGGAGGGCCTTTGCTGAAGCTCAATATGGATAGTTATAGGGCTTTGATGAGTTACAGTGAGCAGGAGTCCTCCAAATAGCCTTGTAAACTATTCAAATTACAGTTCAGCATATACAGTATTGCTGAATCATTAATCCACAAGTTGTTAAGACTTATATCCACATCCTTCTTGGCCTTATCTTTACTTCCTGGTTGATACATTCTTTGGTCTTCCTCATTGTCTGGATTCAAAAGATAAGTCATTTTCATTAATCAACAAGTTGTTCAGACTTACATCCTCATCTAGTTGGCCTTATCTCTACTTCCTGGCTGATACATTCTTTAGCTTTCCTCATTGTCTAGAATCCAAAGATAAGTCATTAACATTAATCCACAAGTTGTTCAGACTAATATCCTTATTCTTCTTGGATTCATTACTACAATTTCAAATGGTTGTCCAGGTCAACCATCATTGACAGGTATCACTTCCATCTGCAGGGTAGGAAATTGAAGATTTTGCCAAATAACAAATAAATACCTGAAAATTCATCACACTCAGATTTGATTTGCAATATTAGAAACTGTCAACAAAAACTATCAACCTCAACACAGGTTTCTTCAGTTTTATGGCTGGCTGGCTGGCTGGCTGGCTACATCAGTATCATGCATATAGATTGCACTAATGAAGCTAGAGGGCTGAAATTTTGAACATTCACACCTTATCATGTCTATAAAAACATTTTTGGGGATGGTCAATAAGCTCCCAAAATAGGTTTTTAGTGCGGGTTTCAATTCACAATGAAAGTAGAAGCCAATCTGGTCCCTTAGTTAATGTCCTGCATTGTTCATACTTGTTTTTTTTAAATATTGATATTTTAGTGATCACTGCCCAACAAAAGTTGAGAGAAGTAACCTATTCATTGATCATCCCCAACATGGCAAAGACATTGGTCACATGATGGGTCCTATTGAGTGACTAACTAAACCTGTTTATATTTAGATGATAATTGTCATCTAAAATGTTATTTGTCAAATAAAAAGATAACATTGATAAGTAAAAATTTATTAACATTAAAATTTTCAACGGGTTTGCAAATTTATCTAATCTATAATCTGAAATGTATATTTCAGGTTAATTAATCCATAAGTAAAATGAATTAATCTTGATTTAGTCTGGAACTGGCGATATTTTTCTAATTCAAATTGAATGAATTAAATTTACTAAAAAATTACTTCAAATTTTTACCATAATTAACAAAATTTTTATCGATTACAGATTTTCTCAAAGTCCAAAAACATATCACTTAAAAAACCAAGTCAAAACTTGAAATTGATTAATACACCAACATTCAAGAGAGATAATAACTCATATATCTAACCTATAATCATAATTCACATTTAATTGATGAGTTTTACCCCTTATCTTATTCAAACATGAATGAAACAGTAATAATCCTGGGAAATTTAAAAGTATGCTAAGCTAAATTAACAGTAGAATATGATAACAGAAGGTTGGCTTTGTTACGGTCAGCATTTTACAAGTTGAATAAAAAAAAAAATACATAAAAACAAATTTTTCCATTCATTCTTTGCCTAGCAATTATATTTAGGGAACCATGCTAAAATGTATATACATACATATATATAAATAAATGAATAGTAGAATTTGGATTTGCTACACAAACTAACTCATGTTTCTGCCCTCTCCAGGCCTCATCAGGTGACTGATGAAGCCCAGAGAGGGCAGAAACATAAACTAGTTTGTGTAGCAAATCCACATTCTACTATTTATTTCCAGCTCTACTCTAAAACAACTTAACTTCAAGAGTAAAAAGTTGTATGTATCGAGCACTCCATGAAATAAATCCTTTACATATCAGAAGTGGCTTTATATTATTGATATATTATTATATTATGTTATACAGCTAGCCTGATTTGTACCACATGTACTATATATATATGAATTATTTGAACAACGAGATTACCCATGCCATTAATAAATGATGGTAGTATTTGAATATGGCATTGGATTTGAAAAATATCAGAAATGTTGTGCTACGATCTCATATGTTCAACTAAAACGAACATGAAGATTGATTCTCAAAAAAAGGGGGGGTACTCTATAATCAGCATTTGATAGTTATGTCCCTTTTTCAAATGTTACAGACATAAAATATACACTTACACATGATGTATCATATGAGTAGATAAAACAAACTACAAACCGAAAGACTGTCAGGAATGTCCTCTTTGACTTCAATATCGAAAGAAACCTTGAGTGTACCGGGTAAAACAATAGGATCAGGGGTTACTCTGATGTTATGAAAAACAATCTTTGAAGATGAATCACCACAATCCGTCCATTTAAAACTTGTCAGACGATCGTTTGGGTCAATCCCCTGTAAAACAAAAACAATTTTTATCCATTAAAAGAAAAAAAACAAATTTTATAATAATCTATATCATGATATTAATTAGCAATGAGCAGATGTCTTCTGTCATGCTTAAGGATGCAACAGATTTTTAAGAAAGATTCATTCATGCAACTGATGTGATAAAATAGACTTTCATTCATGTTCGAATGTCATAACAAAAATGCTGAATTCAAAGAATGATAGAACAATAAAGAAAGTGATAAAAATGAAAACAAAAAAAATAACAAAAAATCCATTCGTGGTCAACAAAACACTATTCTCCAAACTCACCCCAATACCAATCACTATTATCCAAGTACACAGAATGCAGTGTGCATCGATATATTTCCTATATGCTGTCATTCTTTACAGTACAGGTAAACTAGTCTGTATCATAAGGAGTAACATGTCTGCACACTTCATATAGTCATACAATTAAAATGAAAATTTTACATTGAAAGGGGTGGAGGTAGAGGAGAGTTTGTGAGTATGAATAATATATAATTAAAGGAGGAGGGAGGAAGTAGAAAGAGAAGGGAGTCATTAAAACAGAGAGGAGGAAAAATATTGAGAGTAGAATGGAGAGAGTAAAGAGAACCATCACTAGATATTCATAACATGAAACTATTACAGATTCTACAAGTACAACAATGTACTGACAGCTTAAACTGCATATGAGATCATGTTGCACCAATCATCCAAGATTAACGAGTGAGATAAAGATAAATATCCAAGATTTTCACCCAATATTAAAATCTACAAGAGGCAAAGAAACACCAACTACTAACAGTGAAAGTAACTCAGGTGTGAACAAAGATTTTGTCTAGCTTTGCACAGAACCAAGACAAATGGGCGTAACAACTAAAGACTGCACCCAAAACAAAAGTAATGGCCAAGTTGGTTGGATTCTTTACTTATGCTCTATGCTTGCAAGTCAACAGAGAGATTAAAGTAGAAATCCATGTCAGTTTGGTCATATCTATATGTCTATTCACATCTATATCAATCGGTTCATATTTAGTCATACCAATCTGTTCATATCTATTCATATCATCTGTTCATATCTATCTATATCATCTGTTCATATCTATTTATATCATCTGTTCATATCTATTTATATCATCTGTTCATATCTATTTATATCATCTGTTCATATCTATCTATATCATCTGTTCATATCTATATCATCTGTTCATATCTATCTATATCATCTGTTCATATCTATCTATATCATCTGTTCATATCTATCTATATCATCTGTTCATATCTATCTATATCATCTGTTCATATCAATATATATCATCTGTTCATATCTATATATATCATCTGTTCATATCTATTTATATCATCTGTTCATATCTATATCATCTGTTCATATCTATCTATATCATCTGTTCATATCCATCTATATCATCTGTTCATATCTATCTATATCATCTGTTCATATCTATCTATATCATCTGTTCATATCTATCTATATCATCTGTTCATATCTATCTATATCATCTGTTCATATCTATTTATATCATCTGTTCATATCAATATATATCATCTGTTCATATCAATATATATCATCTGTTCATATCAATATATATCATCTGTTCATATCTATATATATCATCTGTTCATATCTATTTATATCATCTGTTCATATCTATTTATATCATCTGTTCATATCTATATCATCTGTTCATATCTATCTATATCATCTGTTCATATCCATCTATATCATCTGTTCATATCTATCTATATCATCTGTTCATATCTATCTATATCATCTGTTCATACCTATCTATATCAATCTGTTAATATCTACTTATATCAATGTGTTCATATGTATATAAGATAGACCTCAATTTGTGTGGTTTGTTGGTTCCAAAATTTTCCATACTGTTCAAGGTCTCATAATAATTTAACACATTATTTCAGCTTATATTTACTTACATAAATTTGTGCAGCAAAATTGAGATAAATAGGTTAGTAAATGTGTTTAGTAAACAGAGACATTCCACAGAAATGTACAGCCACTTTGCTTTTCATAGCTGCTCTCAATATAACCTGAATGTTAATTAATCACTTTAAAGACTGTTAGAAACCATTAACCAAAACTGTCAACATAGGCTTCTTCAGTTTTTAAGCTAGTCTGGCTGGCTATGTATCTACGTTTGTATGTATGACATGTACAGGCCGTACCAAAATAGCTACTGGGCCGAAATTTTGAACATTCACTCCATATCATATTAAGAATAAAAAAGGGTTTCCTTTGTTTTTCCAGAATCTCTCACCAAATAACTTTTGTAGAGGTTCAATTTGCAATGCAAGTTAATGCTAAATTCCTTCCTCAGTTTGTGTTTAGAGCAAGGCTTTCTTTAACATTTCAACCCTTGGTCTGGTACCATTCACACTTGTTTTTAGAAAATTAACTCTTTTTTAGTGATCAGTGACCAACAAAAGGCAAAAGAAATCACTTGTTCGTCTCTCCTATTTTTTCAAATTGATCACTGCCATGCTGCCAAAAGACATTGCTCACATGACAGTTTCTAATGAGAGACTAACCAGACGTGTTTTGATAAAGTTTGGAAAGTAAAGCATTCAACGGTTGAGTTTGAATGACACTTTAGTTGAAGTTTTCAACATGTTCAGCCAAAAAGGGTCTTACAAAATTAAAAATAAATTTAATGCAGACATATTTTGTATGTATTTTAGTCACTGGCAATGGGCTTCAATTGCTGTTTCCTAAATTGGATAACATTGTTATTTTTTATACATTCCGTTGAAATTTTGTTTGTAGACCTGTGGAGAGATTTTACCAGGAGTTATGACCAATCCGATTGTTTGTTTATATTTTATAAGCAAAAATGTTCTGTTTACAGTAGGGAAAATTTCTCAAATCTTAACAGATTTTGCTGAAATTTGACTATAATTGTGACAAAAATGTTTTTGAGCACTTAATTACAGAAAATATATAACTTTTTTAAGGTATTTATGGGTTTTATTTTTTTTATCTCTCTCTCTCTCTCTCTCTCTCTCATATCACTGCCAGGACCTCTAAATTTTCAAGATTTTTCACATTTTTTGCAATGGAGGAGAATTATCATAATTAATAACTAGATATATCTTATGAATTTGCTTAATTAACTTTTACAACAAAAAAAAAATTGGCACAATCAGGGCCTTATTACAAATGAAATACAATAGGGCAATGCCTAGGGCCTATGAAAAATTGAGGGGCTACATATATTTGAAATCATTTAAGAAATTATAAAATTATCAAATACCACCATTTTGAAATATAAGTGAGACCCAAATTTTCTCAGTGCTTAGGGCCCCCAGATAACTTTATCCAACCCAGGGCACAATGACAATAGATTGGACCCCTAATTGAATCAATTGGACACAACACATTTTTACAGTATATTGTATTTACGTTATGGTGTCAACAGCTTTTACTTTTTCTGTCTGAACTTTATTATTTTATCTTAAACATCATGCTGCTTGCACCATTTTCAACATGATGTTTGCCTGGGGAGTGCAAAAATTTCAGACCTATGCAGACCCCATGTCTAAAAAGGCACAAGTCACATTATGTTTAAGAGATAGAAAAAAAATAAGAGAATTCATGAAAGATAAAAAAATTCAATTTTTTTTTTTAAACTTCTGTACAAGAAAAAAAAAAATTTTTAAAGATTCCATAAATTTTTTTTTTTTAATTTAGAAAAAAAAGTTTTGTATTCTAGAAAAATTGAATGATAAAGCAATTGATGTAAAGAAGGTACAATGTAAAATTGCATTCCATTCAATTGATTAATTTTGGGGTCCAATCTCTTTGAACCCCAAAAAATGTCTTCCATGTAAAAATTACAGGTGCAATATTAAATCACCATAGTCCCCTAAATGGCCTACGAATGAGCCAAGAAGGCTACAGATTCCCAACTCTTTCAGTATCCATGGCTCTGTGGGGGGGGGGGTCTCCATGTGTGCTTGGACACATTTTGGGGTCACTATCTTGAAAAGGTTTTTTTTCGTTTTTATCGACAAAAGTGCTGGTTTAGGTGTCTATGGTCGTTTTGGGACTAACAACACCCAAATCTTGTACTTATATTTTTCAGATTACTTCAGAAAAGATCTGGTTTTTTAGAGATTTTTTTTAGATAACTAGTGCTGGTATGCATACGTACAGTGGTGAGTCATTTATGCAACATATGGAAATTTATTTACAAAGTTTGATCTTGTAAAAACTTATACAGATGGTTTGGATATCATCGATTTTAAATCAAAAATAGATTTTGCATTCCAAATACTGAATTACATTTCATTACAAATAAGACACTAGTTTGAATTTTATTTCTGACGCAAGACTCTTCAAACCAAAAGAAGTAAGTCTGACCTTTTTTTTAATCTTACAAATTCTAAGTCATATTGGTCAGAAATGTTAGATCATATTTCATTTTGTATTTAAAGAAAAAAATATGTGTGATCAAAATATGAGGTTGGGTAAAGAAATCTAAGGGAGGTAATTCAAAATTTGGAATGCAAATTTTATTTAGGGTGTTAAAAGCGATGATGCTTGACGGATTCGTACCTTTCTGTATTTTTCCCCAAAAAACTTGAATGAACTTTCTATTTTTCTTTCGGTGAACATCAGAACACAGGTGAATTTTTTTTTTTAATGAATCACCTGAAATACTGTTCTAAAAACTGATAGATCAGAAATATTTGTTACGCCTAGAATGTCAGCGTTTTTTTTTTTCTCTTTTCAACTTAACTATTTATTTACTGAAAATTATTTCCGAATCGAAAGTCAGTTTTGAAAATATTTCACAAAGAAAAGTCAACTTTTATCGAATTCGAAAATAAAAACCACATGATATCGCTGAGAACAACAACATTTTTAATCGATCAAATCTAAAGGGTTCTTTTTGTCAGCCCCATCAAAAGCTAACGTCCATAATTTCAAAGTACGGAAGCCTAAATGAGAAAAAAGTATTTTCTTTTTTTCGCCAACTGGAAACTCAATTTGAGAATTGGAACATTTCATCCTTTCTCCTGAACGGTCAGTCTTGTTAGAAAAGTCAACATAGGTTTCTTCAGTTTTCAAATTGGTCCGGCTGGCTGGCTATGTATGTATGTATAAGCGTACAGGCCACGTCAATGGAGATAGAGGGACTGAAAATCTCAACATCAACTCCACGAATACCGCTTGTTTTTTTTTTTTGGTTTTTGCTTTTTTTTTTTTTTTCCACCCCTACTAAATAGCTTTTTAGTGGCGGGTTCAATTTGCAATGTAAGTTTACGCTAAATTGGTCCCTAATTTGTGTCCACTTGTTTTTTGAAAATTCAGACATCTTAGTGATCACGACCCAACAGAAGACGTAAAAAGTAACTAATCCGTTAATCACCTCCTTTTCCAATTTTTCAATTGATCATAAAAATACGTTTTAGTTTTGTTCCTGATACGTTAAATGGTCAGAATTTTTGCAGCTTTCAGTGAAGGAGAGATTAATTCTGACAAAAGTTTGAAAGAAGAAAAAAATCTTTCGGGGGTTATTCAGTGGACCGAAACTTTTTTTACCAGTGTTGGTTATCTTTGGAAAAAAAAGTATCATGTAGCCATTTTCCGAGAGAATATTTTTTATCAGCAATTTTAAATAGCTAAAGGTGGCTAAATCTTTAAAAATGGCCATTGGTTAGATTTAATTGCAAAATTGGATTTAAATTAGATCACATTTACAATGCGCGAGTGATTTTTTCTAACTTATTTGATTTAAATGAAATATTTTACTGATTCTTTAATTTCCAATGCACCGATTCTGACACTGATTCTTTAATTATTTTACTATAAAATGAAACTGTAAAAACAATTTAATGGCTTTCATTTTTCATCATTCTGTTTCAACCAAATGATTGACGAAATGGTATTTCTAGATCGTGATTAACATTATTTGAATAATAGTATAAATCAAGCCACTTTCAGCTATTTAAAATGGCCAATATGTAAAAATAGTCCATCTCAAAATGGTCCTATGATGCGTCTTCGCGAAGATAGACCCAGTAGGAACTAATGTGCTGATTCTATTTCATTTCTCCCCACTGAGGATTAGATTTTTTGTTTCCGACGAGAGAGCTTACGAAAAAAAAAAACCAGGTACTTAATCTTTTTCTTCTTTGGGGGCTTCCGTACTTAAAAATTATGGTCGTTAGCTTTTGATGGGTCTAACAAAATATGCACGTGTTTGGTTTAACCGGTGTATATTTTTAAAGTTTTTTTCATGAAAATGAACTCCCTCAAATTAATCGCGATTTCAATGACCAAAGCCCTGCTAAGAGTTATCCATACTCACCCATTTCCTGATAAATTGTACATGATGATCGCGGGCCAGGGGTTCGGATTTTGCCAGAATTTTCAGAATCTGATCAACACTATCATCTTTTTGTTGTTGAGGTTTAAATTTTAAATCAGTTGAGGGTAGTGCAGCAGATAGGGCCACGAAGCCGGCGATCAGGATTAAACTACAAAAGTCTCCGTTCATCTTGCGGGATTAGCAGCGAGAAATGGAATGACAAAAAATGCTGTTTATAAGTTGACACCAACAACATTAACAAATGAATCACATGAAGTCATGTGATTTAGATAGAAGGTGTAAGGGTTGAATGGAGAGAAACGTGGGAAGGAGAGACAAATAGACTGAAATGGAGAAAAAGAAGAAGAAAAACTAAACAAGTAATAAGTTAATTTTTTTAGTAAGAAGCAACCAAGCGAAAAAGAACCTTTAGTACAGGCCAACCAAAATACTTCCTGGTCAAAGTTGCTGCTCTCCTTATTGTTTGTGAGTCAGAGATACAATTGATTAGTTTTATCTCCCTGAAATTTTTTTCTCGTTTAATTTTTTTTATAAATAAATAAATATGATCTAAACTTTGGGTTTCGAAAATATACTTAAAAAAAAAAAAGAAATCTATTTTTCTAGACGAAAAAGTTTTTTTATTACATTTCTCTGCTTCAGTTGACTGATCAAGGCTGAGTGATCACCAGAATATTTTATCAAAAATTTTTTTTTCACTTGGCTTATTCTAGAATAAAGTTTGATTCGTTATACATTATAAACGGAAATACTTATTTACTAATTTCATTATCTTTAAAATATAGTCATTTATTTTACGTATCTATTTGTTCTATGTTAAAATTGAAGATAAGAAGATAATGAGTTGTTTTTTTATGGTTCGCAAACTCTTCACACAGAAAAAACGATTTTGTTTTGTTTTTCGGGGCTTTCCCAACCACAACGGTTTCTTCTCTTCAAACTCAATGTCTGGATTACAAGTACTTTTTAATTAATGAGTAAAACGTTAACTTTGGAGAAAATACCTTTAAAAGAATTTGCTTTGTTTTTGTTTGGTCTTTTTTTTTTTCTTTTCTTTTTTGTTGTTATTTTTTTGTAATTTTCCTGCCTCCAAATACATTGTTTGAGAATTAAAGGTATTTATTTCTAATCTGAAAACGATAAAATGAAGAATGGGATTTTTTTCGTTAATGCAGGGCCATACCAAAAGCTAACGTCCATAATTTTGAAGTACGGAAGCCTAAAAAGAAGCTAAAGTTGCAATTTCTTTTTCTTGTCGACAAGAAGAAACTCAATTCATGTTGCTAGTTTGGGGTTGAATTTTTTCTGCAATTCATTCTTGGAGATTACTCAATGGAAAATGAGTGCAGAAATCATTGACAGAAGCGTAGCTGGAGATTTAGGGGCCTTGATGGGGGTTCCTTGAGAGACCATCTATCATATTGTACAGTGCTTCCCAACTAAGGGGATAAGGGCCCCAGAGGATTCAAAAGCCCTAAGGCCGTGAATTTGTTGAGTGGGCCGTGCCACAGACCTTCCAAAAGCGGCGACGTTGCTAAACATGAGCGATCAGACTGGGGTCTTGGCTCCTAGGGGAGGAGTAATTTAAAATCGCCTCCTATCCCTCCCTCAGTTACTCCTTGGATCATAGAAGTAACATTTAAATTTAATAAACATTTCATAATATGAAAGAATGCAAATAAAACAGGCAAAGTCCAGAGGTGGAATCGCTGAAGTAGCAGTCCAAGTATCAAAGGTCGCGATTACCTTACAAAATACAATGTACTATTGTGTTACAGGAGAACAGTTGATCTCCTTACAACTTTTGCGTCAATGGCTCCCCGCCCTCGCCAGGGCAGATGTTGGTCCCTTACAACAAATTACTGAAAAAGATATTTCAAATCTAATAAAAACTCGCCATCAAAATCAATAATAATTGAACAATCGTAGCGTCGAGATTTCATATCGAAGAAAGAATATGGTCAGAATAAATTATGACATCACTGGCGTTTTCCACTGAAAGACATCTAAAACAGAGAAGCATCTAGAAATATCTAGATTCTGAAGGGTCTAGATGTTATTGATAAACTATACCCGTCAAAATAAGGCCTCAAAAAGTTCAAAAAAGCTTTTTCACAAAAATAGAATAAAAACATTTTTAAGAAGCTGGGTATTGGAGAACAGGCGTCAATTTTCAAGTCTGTGGACGAAATGGTATGACCAGAGACGCTGGAACACACAAACACGCACATATAAGAAGAATAGAACCCCCGCTTCCTTTAGAAGCTATGGTTATACAGCAAAGCGTAAATGAACAAATGATAGAAGTAAACACACAATCAACCTATTTGAATATAGGTGCATTTATATTACGATGTAGTCGGGAATGCACACAAATTCTGAAAGCTGGTATGTTGTCTTTAGAATTTGTTGGAATAGAAATATAAATGGCGGAAAACAAGAACAGAATTTCAATGATGCGTTCTCATACCACTGGAAGGGAAATTGCGGATAGCGGGGGACCACTGGAATGGAAATGGCGGATAGCGGAGAACCACTGAAAGGGAAACGGCGGGTACCATTTAAAAGGAAACGATGAATGGGGGGGAGGCATTGAAAGGGAAACCGAGGACTACTGAAATAAAAGCCGCGGATAAAGTGAACCACGGAAACAGAAATGGCACATAAGGGGGACTGTTAGGAGGGAAACTATGAATTATATCTGAAAAAAAAACAAACAATTCTATATAGTCCCATGTGAATACTGATGACGTAGTTTTATATCTATCACGAGAATCGATTCAAAAAAGAATAAATGATGACAAAAAAAAGGACTTACTACTGAAAGGGAACTGCGTATTTTGTTTCTATCACGAGTATTGATTTTAAAAAAACAATAAATGGTGTAGTTAACAAGGGACAGACAAAGTGTCTTACAGAGTTGTTTGACACATCTTGAAAAAGATGTTGGCACTGTGGAAAAAATGCCACTGGAAAGTTTTCATTTGATTTGATATCTGCTTGGTTATCATGTATTTTTCATCAACCCGGATAATTTGGTACACTCTCAGGCAACACAAGTGACTTCGCACCATTCTAAGCCAAGGTTTGTAAAGACAAACATATTAAGAAAATAGTTGTTCAAACTTTTATACTACAAAAATCCCACCTAAATATCAGAAAAGTCAAGATTCAGTCAATGTATATTCACATACGTAAATATGTGTGTGTGTGTGTGTGTGTGTGTATTGGGATGCAAAATGATCCGACAGAATGTTGATGAAAATGCCAAATGTCATGTCACAAAAAGTGGAGAAAAATAATCAAGAGATAGATGTCACATCTCAAAGAAAAATCATTATTCCGTGGACACGTTTCAGTGCATTTCGACGGGAGCCAGGCCCCTATTTCAGGGAAAATACTATCAGCAGTTCTCAGAGAGAAATTACATGTTTGATGCTGAAGAGAGAATGGAAATATTTCTGTGTTGCCTCGTTGTTCTGTGGGAACGGGAGGGGAGGTGTTCGTAAATGTGTAGATGAGAGCAATATTTGGCTTGAAATGAGATGGGTCTGTGGGGGGCAGGGTCAAGGGGTATTTGTTTCCTTTCTCTGTAGGTGTTTGGCTTGTCTAAGATGAGAATGGCACAGAGAGGAGAGGCGAGGGGCTAAAATAGCCATTTCTCAGGAAAAGTGGGTTTCGTTATTTCTTATTATAAGATGGAGGGGTGGTGTCACGCATTCAATGGATAGATGTTGGTAAATGTGAGGCAGGGTGGAAGTAGGGATGTGGTTTTTATTTAATGTTTCTGGTTGATGGGTGAGTGAGACTCCTTTACCTTTCTCAAAGGGGTGGTATATGTATGCTTGAACCGTTTTTGAAATAGACTGTTGGCTGTCAGACAATATCTTGTATGCTGGTGTTGTGATTTATTGTATCAATGTGATTCTGGTTTAAAATCAATGCATTTAGAGGGTTTGCAATCGGATAGTGACTATACCTTTGTGTTATTGTATTGCATTGGGATATCTGTGTGCCGAGGAGTTGTGAATATTTTTGATGAGACAGTCTTGGTGAAAATTAAAGTAGAGGTTGTGTAGGTTTCTATGTTTGATTAGGGCGTTTGTTCTTTCATCCAGTTTGAGGGCTCTGTTATGCTTGCATATTTTTCTCTTGAGAGGTCTTGATCTTTCTCCTATACAGAATTTGTCGTAGTCCTTGCATGGAATTGCGTAGACACCAGCTTCGGATGGTAGAGTTTAGTCTGGTGGTTTATTTACTATATCTTTGACTGTTGTTGAGGTATTAGTGGCGATGCACATTTCCATCTTTCTCAGGTTAGAACTGAGGTTGATGGTGGTTGTGTTAGTGGATAATATGATGCATCTAGTGTTGGTGGTGTTTTTCTTTTTGAATTGTTCGGTGTTTGTTTTGTGGATCTTATATGCTTTCCCCCTTGCGTAGCATATGAAATGTCGTGGGCACTGGAGTGAAAAGAGGGAATTTTGATATATTCGGGGCTACACATTCTGATTTATATATATACTGTGGGACCACCCTAGTAAAGTTTAATGTGTTAACAGTCTATAAAATTCAGAAATATACTGGTCAGATTTTAAGCAAAAATCGGCGCAGAAGATTTCCCTCCAAAATAAAGCCGCCAATATAATGACAATAATTCAAGTATAAAGATAAGTTGGCAACTATTACGATTTATTAGCCAATCAGGATGCAAGGATCACAAAACCCAGAGCACGTGGTTTGGAGCCTACCTGAAAACTTAAAAGGGGATCAACGTTAACCCTAAGCGTAGAGAGACCTATGGAGGACAGACTGCACGCAAAGACAGGCTCCAATAATCGACTCGGCAGGTATCATGTAATACTTAACGACC